>OX336389.2:1410344045-1410849045 GCA_946902985.2 Meconema thalassinum
GTAGCCTGGTGCGAGACTTATTTCTCCGTCAGTCTGTTTATGAATGAATGACCTCTGGTGCGAGATTTAATTCTCCGTAAGTCGTCTGTGTGCGTCTGTATGTAAATGGCAGGCTTCTTACAAGAAGCCTGGTAACTCTGCCTCTAGGCTTAAGTCCTAGAGCCGGTCTCAAGCCCGGGGAAAAGAGGAGAGACAAAAAAAAAGCCTTTACTTCTTTAATTAAATATCTAAAAACTTAAAAATCTTGCGGCCAGGGCGGACAGCAGGTCGTACCGTTGTCTGCTCGTTGAAATCCATCGGACGTCGCCCGCAAGCCTAACGTCTTGAAATTGCATTAAGAAGGCCAAAGTTACTCCCGCCGTTTAACCACCCTTTCGATCCCGCTGATTTTGAAAAGGCAAGTCCGAGAACGAAGAAGGAAAAAGTTTCGAACGTTTTCGATAAGGCTTCTGGGAGAGAGACCTTTTCGATCTTAGGTATTCCATGGGATTTTATTTTCGATGGGTCGGCCACGGCTGTGAGTGCGGGCATCGAAACCACCATCCTCGTACTCTTCGGATGCGGTATTATTCGCAGCAGAAGCCAATTCCGATGAAATGGCCTTGCGTCGACCCCGAATCGTAGAGGCCGAAGCCACAAGTTCCGACAAGAAAGTGCGAACCTCACAAGCCGAACCCGGGAAGGCACGGAGTCACGGGACTTGCGGCCCGAGAGGATTGCAGGTCGCATCACCATGGGCGCCCGTTGGAAATCCATCGGACGTCGCCGGCAAGCCTGACGTCTCGAACCCCTTGCACCGACCGTCAACTCGCCGGCCATTTCCGTACATCAGTGTAGGCCGGGGCCTCCCGTGTGAGCTGGCGGAACATGCAGCTGCAACAGAGGGTCGCCGAAAGTCGCGGAATGGACTTAGAAAATTTTTGCTGCCCTGTCAATCACTAACGAAGTGACCCAATGCGTTTTGGGAAAATTCTGAAAAAATTAACACGTTTGAGAAACAGTATTTAAAACTTCGGCCCGAAAATCCAGCTCTCCATGTTGCTTCGTTGAAATGTTATGTTATGTTATGTTTAAACTGTGTCATTTTATGTGTCGACGAGTGTACGTTGGCGCGTGGTCAAAGTGTTTGTTGTATATTTGTTTTTCTTGGAGTCATATTTAATGTGCACGGCGCGTTTACGTGATGTTTATCCATGCAAATGCGAAACCCGTTACATTCGATAAGTGGTGCTTTATTTAAGTTCATATTTGTGATAGGATAGGGAGGTAATTACTGTAAGATGTTTGCTGAACAGGTTATTATTCATATTAGGGTTGCCAAGTGCAACGATTTACGATGTAATTGTAGAACACCTTCGTTCTAATTTGATAGATTTTTTGAGTCCTTTTCAGGTTAATTAGTCACGGCGTGGAACGGTGGCGCCAGCACGTGGAAAATATTTGTCTTTTTATTTCAGGGTCTGTGAAACCCATACGTGTGATTCTGTGTGTGTTACTGTGTCAGGTGTGTGTATTGATTCTACGTGAAGAGGGGTAGAGGTCCTACCGCCCTCGTATGTTTTTGTTGTTGTTGTGTTTTTGATGGAAAGGCAGGGTGCTCTTGGGAGACCGCTGTTCTTTGTCCATTATGCTGATTCTTGGATTTGCTAGTGGAAATGCCGGGATATTTTGTTCTGACACACACACACGTATTATTGTGCTTTGGGGCACGCTTCTTCGAGATTCGATCCGTCCTTTGGAGGTCGAGGTTTTTGTGACACGTGGGTTGACAGATATGCAGATTTCCACAAATCGCCCGTCTCGCCTGGTGACTTATATTTTTGATAGGCAGTCCTGTTGTTCCGACTGGCCCCTTTAAGCTTTCAAGTAGCAAACCTGTTCATTGTGATGGTTATTTTTGAACCATAATTAATTGGGGAGTTCGCCATGTGTGTAACGGATTATTGCATGTTGTATGGATAGATTATTTGTGTTAATAATGTAAATGTTGGCTTTGAGCCTATTGATTTTGTTTATGACTCAATTCATGTAATTAGTATGTCACACATGTGTGGTGTAGTGGTAGTGTACTTGTAAATTCGACGGCGGTCATATGTATTTCTTTTATTGGTCACGTGTTAACTTACTTGTGTTGATTTGTGTGAGAAGTCCTAAGTTTTTAGGCAGTAATGTTTTGCTACGGCAATCTTGATTCCAATTTCACGCGGAAATTATTGTGTTGTATATCTTAAGTATAGCCGGCCTCGTGGTGTTGGGGTAGCGCGCCTGCCTCTCACCCGGAGGCCCCGGGTTCGATCCCCGGCTCCGTCAGGGATTTTAAAACTGACGTGAGGGTTGGAACGGGGTGCACTCAGCCTCGTGAGGACAATTGAGTAGCTGTCTGACGGTGAGACAGTGCCCCGGTCACGAAAACCAAGATTAACGGCCGAGGGGACCAAACGCGCTGACCACGCGTCACCCCAAAATCTGCAGGCCAATTGGCTGGGCAGCGGTCGCTTGGTAGGCCTAGGCCCTTCAAGGGCTGTAGTGCCACGGGGTTAGTTAGTTAGGTTAGTTATATCTTAAGTATAGGAAGTGTCGGTTTAGTTTTAAGTGTCGTATAGTTGTTCCCCGCGTCTGTCTAGCTCTAAGCAATGTGGATTCGTCGTCTGAAGGTTTATTCTGGACGATGACGATTCATGCATTCGATTGTACACATCGTGAATCATGCAGAACGACACGCGCGCATACATAGGTCACTATTGTTGATTTTCTTAAGGACACTTTGTCCGTGTATTTAATCTCTCCAGAGATTTGGCCTAGTTTTGGCATATTTTATTATTCAGTGGGAGTCTTTGGGAGTTTGTTTTGTTAATTCTTTTGTATAATTAGGTGATTTGTTATTAAATTCATTTGTTTTTACCCTGGCTTCACTTTTTCCTGCATGTTATTTTGTTATATGTTACCCTGCATGTTAATGAAGCGCTTTAACAACAACTTACGATATGGACTGTTACACCCCCCGAAACTGAGTCTCATAGCTTCTTTGGAGGGTTCAGTTTATTGAACCGTTTCAAATAGAAGGTCTTTTTAAAATGCAATACAAAACCTTACCGGTGGAGTTTTAACATCTAGTTTGGATGCAGATACCTATACAGGTCCTTAACATCCCACATATCATTCACTATGTTGTGCACATGTGGTCCCGGAACGAATTAACAAGTGTTTCGCAAGATAGTCGAACCTTTTGAATTCCTTGTGACAGGTGATGCAGTAAGGTTATTTATTCCCTAGTGAACAGGATGATGTTTCCTCAAATTAGAGCGGGAGCTGAATCGCTTTGGGCGCAACAAACAGACAATGCGGTCTCTTCCCTGAGTGAACGACAAAAAGTTCCATTTGCTCTGTCCGCCATGCAAATGACTTCTCTCATGTGCTACTAGTGTATTACTTCACTCCCGAATGAACAACAGTGTGCTTCTTGAGGTCACTGCTCTGTGTGAAGCCTTTATTGCACACCAGAGATATGTACCACTTTGCTGCATGTCCACTGAACGGTGTCTTTCTAGTTGATGCATTGTTTTATGAATGAGCTCCGGAAGATGGTCCAATCGAATCTGTGCCTACTTTGTGAGTGACAAGACCAAAGAGATCTGGTTTACAGAGATGGAAAAAGACCTACAAGAACTGGGGACATCTTGGAACGTGACTCTTTGAAGAAGAAACCTGGGGAAATACAGAGTTTTCAGCAAAAAACCCATGTTGAAAACCGGCAAGACTTCGACCGAGGAACGAAAAGAAGCTCACTGAAGAAGAATGCTCCAAACCTGGTCCAATGTGAAAGAACGAGGGAGAAGGCTGTTGAAATAACGTGGTCCATAGAAGACCGAAACGATAAAAAAATAGATAATCAAAAATATAAAGTATTAATAATAAATATTTCTTGCTGCCAAGTGGCCATAATGGACAGTTATAAGGTGTTCTTACAAATATTTATTACAGGTAGATTAATTTTTACTGTATTCAACTATGCTCTTAGTCCGTTTGCTGCATGATGTGATGTGGTATTTGTCGCAGGGGTTATTGCACAGAGAACATATGCATTCATCATTCGTTTCATGGTATTTAACATTTTTACAGATCTTGTGGTGGAAACGGTTGATGGCGAGTCTTGTTACCACATGTCTCATGTCCTGGTTCTCGTTTGTCCATCTTCTGTCCACCATTGCTTCTGTTGCGTAGAATTCAAGCGGGATTTCGTTCTGCTTCTGATGTCTTATCTCGAGGAGTTTCTTCGTATGCTTAGTAGGTGGCAGTTGTAGTCTTAATCTGAGATCTTCCATGTAGTATGTTTCTTTTGTTAGGACATATGCCAGCCTAGACTGGGACGTTCTTGCAATTCCTAGCACCCTTTTCAGGAAAGAAGCCTTTACATTTTCAATTGTGATTAGGTCTGTCATGGATAGCCTTTCCCATATCAGTTCTAGACCATATGTAATGACGGGAGTTATTTTCGCGTGGAAGAGAATCATTGCTGTTGATAGAGATAGTTTGGTAATATTGTTCAAATCGTACATTCCTCTAATGGCTGCTGCTGCTCGTTCCTTTATATGTATTCTAAAGGATTGGCACGTCGTCTGTAGGGTGAGGCCGAGGTATTTGTAGGAATTGACTGTCTCAAGTTCAGTCTCTCCCAGGAACATTTTGTTTTCGGCGGCTAGTTTTCCTCCTTTTCGGAAGGCCATATGCACTGTCTTCTTTTCATTTATACTGAGCTCATTTTCCTCCGCCCAGTCTAGCAAGTTGTTGAGCACTTCCTGTAGATCCTGTCTGTTTGTAGACCCCAGAACCACGTCATCTGCATACAGGTAAAGGGATACTGATTTTGTGTTTTCAATAGTCCGTATAACATCCGCTGTCGCGACGTTGAACAGAGTGGGACTCAGTGGGTCGCCTTGTAGTACTCCGATGGTTTGGGTGATCTCTCTTGAGGTTGATATCCCATCATTTATCTCTACTTTGTTGAAAGCCAGGAAGTTTTTTATCATATACATGACTTCGGATTTTTCATCCATCATTTGTTCCAGTTTTATAATGAGCTTCGATCTGTTTGGTAGGTCGAAGGCCTTCGAGAAGTCGACAAATATTGCATGGAAAATTCCTTTAGGGTTTCTAAGCGCTTGTTCTATGTCATTCAGTAGATTATTGATAGCTTGAAGGGTGGACCTTCCTTTCCTGAACCCGAATTGTTGATCGGGAATCAGTTGATCGACTGTCGGGGTGAGGCTTTTGAGCAGAATGTTTGAAAATACTTTGAATATATTGTTCTCTAGAGCGATTCCTCGGTATGAGTTTGATTCGTTGTCTTCTCCTTTGCCTTTGTGTAGAACCTTAATTATGGATTTTCTCCATTCGTAGGGTATTTCCCCTGTTCCTAGGCATCTGTTAAACAGATCTGACCATAGTTCACTTAGAATTTCAGCCGAGTCTTTCAGGATCTCATTGGAGATGCCGTCTGGGCCTGTCGCTTTCTTGTTTTTTGTCTTGCTGATTGTCGCAATTACTTCTTCCGATGTGATGTGTGTGCCCAATTCTACGCTTGTGTGATATGTTGCGTTATACGACGCTTGTGACTGAGTTAGTTTCAGTTCTTGTGAGAAGTGGTTTTCCCATATGTCCATATGAATTTGGCCAGATTTCCTCGTAGTCGTTTTTCTGATGGCTATGAAGGGGTCTTTTAGTACTTCCTCTGCCTCCATTAAGGCTTGTTTCTCTATGTATTGAGCCTTTTTCTTTTTCAGGAGAGTTTTATATTCCTTTCTTTGTGCTGCATATTCTTCTAGAAGACCTTTTGTGTTGTGGAGTTTGGCCAGGTGTAGTTTTAGGACGACTTCATTTCTAAGTGTGTAGCATTCCGTATCAAACCATGGTTTAGCTCTTCTTTGGTTGATTGGGATTGTTGATGCTCGTATGGCCTCCTGAATTGTTGTCAGGGCTTGGTTGAGATTGTTTTCGTTAAGGCATTGTTTTGTTGCCTCCATTGCTTGTGCGTTGTTGCTTAGGGCATTTGCGTCAATCTTCCTGGAGCTCTTGAGGGTTAGTAGGTTCGGTATTTCCTCTTCAGTATTTCCGAGTATAATATTGGTCCTGATAGGTATATGTTTTGTCAGTGGGGTGCAGGATGACTTCCAGAGTCCCTGTTGGTTTTTGATGGAGATGTTGCTTCCGCTGTAAAAAAAACTAGGTCGATGGTACTTGTGCCATTGTGGGCTATGTACGTTATTTCATTTGCTTTGTTTATAAGAGAGTAGCCTTCTTCTTGTAACATATCCAACATAGCTCTTGTTTTGTTGTTGGGCTTGTCTATTCTGCAGTTTAAATCTCCTGCCAGAATGAAGTTTTTGTCTGTCTTTGTTCGGGCAATCGCCCCTGCCATTACTTCTATTGTGTCTTCTAGGGAAGATCCGTATGCGATGTATATACCTATTATTGTTAGGTTTGGGGTTTTCATTATTACTAGGTTCTCTTCTTTTATCGAGCCTTCAATTTTCCCTATGGAAGGTTTGAAAATTATGGAGACTCCTCCCTCTGGTCTGCCTCTTGGGTTGGACTTGGCGAGCGAGTGAATTGCGTAGTGGCTCGTGAAGTTCAGAGGTTCTGTCAGGAAGGTTGCAGTGGCCACCATTATGTCGCTCTTTATCCAGATATCTTCAGGTGCTGTGCAGATTTTGCCTCTCAGACCCTCTACATTCCACAAAAGTATTTCCAGATTTCTTTCGGCGTTTTTCAGTTTGGGGCTTCCGTTGGGGAAATCGAAATCGAAAGGTACGATATATTACCCTATCCGGCCAGAGACTTGTTTGCATAACGGAGTCCCTTTCTTCCATGGGCACCGCTATTTTAAAGGCTTTGCTGGTGCCACGGAATGGGAGCTGTTCGCAGCTGATTACCTTAGAGATGCCGTTTTGAGTAAGGTGTCCTTTTATGTCATCTTCGGTTACGTCGGTGTCAAGTCTCCCAATGAATATCCAGGCGGTTCGTGGAGCTGCTCTCAGCCTGCCGATTTCGGAACCTCCCGTGCCATGTTGTGGGGGTTTTCTCATCGTGTCGTCTAGTTTTCTTGTGTTTATGTTTATTGAGGTGTCTTCGTTGGTATGTTTGCTAGGCAGATCTGGCCACTCTTTGTCTGTCTCTATATTTGTTTTTGTTTGTATCTCTAATTGGCGGTAGTGGTTTGGTGGTAGGTGGGTGCAGCAGCGTTGCTGTTTTTGGAGTTTCAGTGAGGTCTTGGGTTTCGGGGTAGTCTAAGTCTTGTTGTTTTACAAGTATGTCTGCTTGTTGCAGTTGCGTCTCGAGAATTAGGGTCATTTTTTCATAAGGTTTTCAGACAGTTCGTCTAGCTTTTCTTTGATGTTTTCACATGATGTTTTATTTTCCAAGGCTATTTCCCTTACTTCTTTATTTAATTCTTGGTTCCTTGTCGCCATTGGGGCCAAACCATTTGATTTCAGGCGTAGTCTACAGGTCTCGCACATCCATAGTAGAGATCTCTTTTTTTAGTGAAGGGCGTTATACTCCGTTGTAGTCATAGAGGTGCACTCCTTGTGGAACCATTGGTTGCAACCTCCGTCGCAACTCACTGCTGTGTCTTCTAGTGGTGTGTCCGAATCACATTTGGCACATCTTTTGTAGTCCATTGCGGGAAGCATTGTTTGTAGTGATGTTCGTACGATTCTAAATGTGTGAGTCTGTTTAAGCGCAGGTGTGGTTGGTATTGAGATTGGTTTGATACTTATAGGTCCAGTCTACTTTGATTGTACCTGCTTTGCTGTAAGGGGTTTGTTGAGAAGGTCTTGTTGCACTTGCGACAGGAAGGTGGTTTCAGTCTGAAATGGATCACTGATGTGCTTGTGTGCGTTTTGTGTGGTAAGACTTTTGGCGAAGGGTTGTGCGTTGTGTGAGCTTCGTACGGGAAAGCATTCAGCCGAGATTGTTCTCCCAGTGAGCGGTATGTATAATTTTACTGTTAGTGGTACTTAACCTAACTAATATTTTATCGGAGAGGGTCTTCATTTGTGCTTGTGTACTTGCAAATTACCTATGATGTGGTTGGTCTTTTGTTGTCTTCAGCTCTGGCGTTCCTTTTTACCTACTTTATCACTCATTTGAGCACACTAACACTGCGATTGACATTATAAATTTCAAAATTCCGGGAGCTCGAAATCGCCGCGTCACTCAACTCAACTCAACCGTGGGCGGTAACCAAATATTAAGTATTAAATAAATAAAAATTAAATATAAAATACTAAAAAAAATACATTATGCAGCGAGCCTATAATGGCAATAATTAAGACACGGTCATGATTATAAAACAAGCGAAGCGAGTTTTTTAATTTCCATACGAGTGTCTTAATTACACGTATAGGCGGGTTGCATTTGACTGATTTTGTTAGACGATAATTAAAATTTTATTATATGGTCTAACATATATAATTATTAATAAATATCTATCGATATTATGTCAGTTGACTAAGTGCATGCGCTGGGAATTGAGTGAACTCAGTATTTGCTCTCTACCCAATAACAAATTCCAAAGCTTTGAAACATCGTTCATCCTGAACTAATAACAATAGATAACGCACAGGTTCAATGGTGGATCACATTGTTATTTTGGTCAAATTACACACAATAGGCTGTAACAAACGTCTAATAATTAAAATGCATCGTATTATCAACAAGTTATTCGTCTAATTTGATGCGAATAGAATGTCAACGGAAGACAAATCAATGGAGTCCGACATTGGACAGTCATGACATCTGGCGGAAACGTTTCGCATAAGAAATAAGCTGGGTTAGTGATTTCCGATAACCTAGATGTTAGGCCCCTTAAAACAACAATTATCATCATCATCATGATTTCCGAAGTTCTAATCTCATGTTTGCTGCGTCTGTGACACGTTTATATCAACACCAGCGTTCACATAAATTGTCGCCGAAATCGTACTGTACCCTTATATCTGGATGATCCAACAAATTTCCGCCGCTGGAAAAAATAAAGGATTGTAGCATCTTGAAGTCCCAGCTAAAAAACCAACACAGTGCTACTTGGCGAATACACTGTAGAAACAAACTACAAAAAAATAGGGTTCTCAAACTACTCAGGAAAGACGGGAATCCATGAAAATCTCGGGCGTAAGGATACGGATAATGTCCCTCGGAAAACTTCCACCCTATAGCACATTCCACTGCCATTTAACTGCAAAGACAATGCCAGATTTCTATAAAAAATCAGGGAATCGTAGAAACGTGCCTGTCAGATTTATTAGCATTAAATATACACGCCTCCTAACTCTCACATTTATAGTATGCGTAACTCACGTTAAAAATGACCATATGCCATTATTCAGTTTCATTACAACTTTGTTTCTTCTAGAAACTATTAAATATGTTCACCTTGGCTTTCATAAGCTCAAATAAAAATTACAAATACATTCGTGGCAAACAACTGCTGTTCCCTAGGTAACGGGAGTATAACAACAAAAATAAATTAATGTTATTAAGCTTTAAAAAAATAGATCCCCAAAATAAAATCAATTTACCCCTGACATAGATCTCCGTCATTACAAAAATTATTCATTACTCTATACAATTTATCTCCCGTTTCCTATCACTTAAATTCTTCTCATAGAAGCGATAAAAATCTCTATAAAAATAAAGATAAAAATTACAACACGCATCAATATGACTATAAACGTTTCGTAAATCCTAAAAATAATGTATATACAACACAAATATCGGCGATGTAGCTCGGTTGGTTGGTTGTTAAGTTTAGGGGCTGCGACAACGCGGTCATGTAGCCCCGTGTACTTTGGGTGTGTGTAGGATCTGTCTGATAACCGGTGTTAATTGTGATGACTGTATTAGTGTGTGTTATCTGTTTTTTTTAATATAAGTACAGTAACTTAGAAATTTTCAAATAGTTCCTACTTTTGCCACCAAGTGCCACCGTCATCGACTACTAGGCCAAGTTCAGAACTTAGCTACAAGACGCCACCGCAGTCGGCTCTTGGCAACGATCGTAGAAACCTGAGAGCGCTGTTTACATTCTTAACCTATCCAAATTACCTTCACACAGGTGCAATTAGTGGAAGGTTCTTTAACATGCCATAAATCTAAGACATGGCACCGGCGGCTTTACTTCCCCTCCGAAGGAAGGCATACTGAGGGATTTTTAACGCTCTTAAAAAATCCTACGGCTTTGGACGGGTTTGAACCCACTATCTTGGGCATAGAAGCTCAGCATGCTACCGACTACGCCACCGAAGCCGCTATTTATTATTCTGTTTAGGGTTTATAAATTATTAGTAATGGTAATTCATAATGAGCAAGCATAGTAGGGCTAATAATTAACGTATTCCATTTATAGGTTTGAAAAGATCTGAAAATTGATTAAGAAGAAACATAACCTGTTTTTTATAGTTCAAGGATCTTATCACGTACTTGGTGTGGATTCCTGTTTTTATAAACTACCAGTAGGTTATATTGATAATTTATAAGACATTTAACTACTAAATTATTCAAATTGTCATTTATTACAAACTTGTTACAGTTTATAAATCTTTATAGGTCTATCCCCTCTTGTTAAAACATGTTATTCTACTGGTTATTTGTTAAATAGTTCATAGACCTCCTATAACTGGTCTCTCATCAAAATAAAAAATACTTAATAAAAATAAACTTTTCCAATTCATTGAATAATTACCGTAAATTCCTTCTCCGATTAGAACCATTTAAATAGAACTCAGTTTATTCTCAGTTTCAACAAAGATCCATTGATCCTATAATTTCTATCAGATACAACTTCAACTAGGATTCACTGCCCTAATGCTTTCAAGGAGTTTCATCTCTATGAGACTATTTCAATAACTTCAAATAATAATAATAAACACCAACAATACTGCTTCTTCATAAATCTGTCACTACAGACATTCTTTCAACAATTCTCTACAATGCTCATTGTCCTACTTCTAACAAATACCTCCGTCATTACGGGAATAATAAAGATATCTCTCTTAGAGATATTTCGCAGTTCCTTTCCAAACAACATATTCTTCTCAACTAACTTCACGTTAACAACTTCTATAGCAGTCTCAACATCATACATAAAAATACTGGTTCTATCGACAAATTAATTTAACAAGTAATACGATAAAATACTAATCTTCCAATAATATTATATTTCTTTTACAGAACTCACATTTCAATACAGCTTCCTATTAGCTGTGATATTTCCTTCAAATCTTTCTTCAAAATCTTAGTATTTCAAAAATACGCTTTAATTCGTATTCATTAACTTCACATTATAATCTTATATTAATTCCTGCTTTACTACATTTTTTATTACCTTCCAAACTCTTATGTTTGCGAATTATGTCACCAAGTATTTATAACCAGATCTGTCTAATAAGTTATCAGATCGTGACTTAATATAGATCATCCAAATAAGATCTTAAAGAATCTCATTCTCTAGAATAAACTTCTGTATAACATTCTTGGAACAAATTTCCATTATTTCAATCGTTATCAAAGAACGATTTAATATAATTTAAAAACCAATAAAATGTGATCCAAACACACTTAATCTTTACAATAAAAATATTCTGAGTTAAACGCTAAATTCTCCATCATTCAAATTCGAAAGTCGCAAAATTCAAAAATTCCAAATAACAATTCTACATTGTCTAAATCGACGAATAATCGGGAATAAACATCTACATGACGTAGCTATGAAAATATAAACTCGAAAAACCTAATAAAGATATTGCAAAAATGTAGAAAAATGGCATTAATATAGCAAGTTGTCGGATATTCTCAACAGTATCTACAATTCTACAAAATGGGGTATATCGTTTGTCATGAGACTACCTTATGTTGCGTTATAGTTGACTAGAAGTGGTCTTTCTTCGCTGTTTCTCAGAAACGGATTGTTTCTGATATCTCGAAACATCATGATGTCCTGTGGGCCTCTCCTTGATCTCCTTCAGAAGTTTCCAGGTTGTCGGGAACGGAATTCGGACTCGAACATCTGCGTGTAGCCGTCCTTTCTGCTGGTGTATATTACTGTGTGAGATGTGAAACCCTTTCTCTCTTGATGGCACTGGGATCAACCCTAGCCGCCCCCGTTCGTGAAGTTCTTCTGTCTTCTCCGCCGAAGTTCGATATATTAATATTCGTCATTGTAGTTGGTGAAATGACTTATGTAGATGTAGTATTTTAACATGGGAGAGACGAGATGTTTATCTCCCCCACGATACTAATGTTATGTCATTTCGAACATTCTCGCTGCCATCATTGCTATGTTCCCATGAACATTTTAGTTCGCCATTACGATCTCTGTAGATTCAGTTATATTCACCTCCCTCAGATTCAGAAATTTCGACAGGATATAATACGTACAATACTTAATAAGTTTCAAATATAGTTGACTGTCGACTTAATAATTTTGCATACAACTAAGTGCCGTCGTTCTCATTACTATTTTCTAGCAGTAGTAATCTTCTTGAGAAGTATAATAATTTCTATTAGCTTTGTTCGTTGGTAGAGTATTTCATTCAGACGTCCGCTCTTCTCGAAGTTGTAAGTAGTAAGAGCCTCGATTCCTCTCTCCGATGTTCCTCCCCAACAATAAAATTAGCGCCACCTTTCAGAACATGGCTCTGATTGCTTCCTTATTAGCGATGATAATATAATCCTAAATTAATCATTTAATTAGCCGCAATGTTAATAAATACTTCTTATTTATTATTTAACACCTTCAATGATATTATGAAGTGTTAAAATCTCGCTGGTAATTAGCTATGCTAATTGCTTTATTTGCTCTTATTTAAGTAAGGTCTCTTCTCATTGGTCATGTTCGATACGCGCCAAGCTCGAGTCTCCCCTCCTCCGAACCTCTAGTCACACTTCCCTCGCGTGCGGCTGTCGGCTCGACTCGGAAGTCTTCGAGTATCTCCGTGCATCATAGTTCCTTAGTGCTAAGATGCTCACGTGACTGCTAATAATTTCCTCATTGGTCGGCTCGGTTAACTGGCTAACTTGGCGAGATGTACAAACCAGTTTCGTGGCTTGATTCCAGTGTCGCTTTTATTTAACATTGGCTAGTTAGAAAACTTTAGAGAAAAGGGATATTTCCGATCCCATACATATACGAGTACAGTACGAAAGCAATGCCCTGTGTAGAAATTGGAGTCCGTGATATTAAGGTACAGAGTTCTTTATTTTCCCGTATTTCCCAGTTAATGTATGGAAACATTTGGGTTCGGATATACTTTACACTGTCAACTTTCATTCCATGTAATTCATGTCAGACATGTTGGATTTCCTGTGCATGTTAGAAGCGAATCTTACCAAATAGGTCACACAGCTATTTCACAATGAAAATCTTGAGCTCTGATTGGAGGAGACAAACTGTATCATAATGAAAACTAGTATTTTAATTATTTCATTGTAGTACAGTTTTCAGGCATATATTATTTACATTTCCAGAATTAAATTTCAGGAGGGAAGGATCCCTCCATAAGACCCACGCTTTCAGCTAAGGAACGATTGAGAAGGAGCCAGAGGTTAAAAGATGTTTGGCGGGAAGCTAAATGAGAAGGAAGAAACACCGTAAAGAAGGAAAACTGTTGTTGTGTATTTGTAGTCCATAGGAGGCTGTATCAAATTATAATAATAATTTACATGTCAACATCGTCGAACATAAATAAATTAAAAAATTAAAAATCAATCAATCGGCGGCCATGTTGGATCGATAGCTCGGGCTAATCTATCGTGGGCAGCTAGGTGTCATGTTACATGACATGTGAAACCGCTCCGAACCTCATCTAGCCTTCCAATCGTCCATCATTAAAAAAAATATTGAAATTGAAAATGACGTGCCCTATGGAAAGACGATGGAGACCTTTCGTTTGAGCCCTCACACGACTTTCTCCGATTGTCGTTCAGGTGATATCCACTATTTTCGGAAATCTCGGGTCGATAACCTTGTAGTTGACCAATAACCGATTAATAGTTAATCAAGAAATAATAATAATTAATTAATTTATTTATTTATTTATTAATAGATACTGTTACAGTTAGGCAAAACCTGGTGGTAACAAGATATTTACATGCTGCCTATAACTCAATTTCTCTCCATAATGCCTCTGGGTTCCCTGAATGCAACATTTGATGTATTCTTGAAAACTTTTAAACTGTAAGGAAAAGGTTGTAAGACTTCTTCAGGTAACTCATTCCATGTTTGAATACCCCTGTTTATAAAAGAATACTTAGCTAAGTTTCTTTTTTGAATGATGGGCCTAATTTTGTATTCGTGATCCCTCCTACCCATATAATCTGGATCATGCATTCCGTTTCGCAACTCATTCCAGGCCGGCTCTCCTGTGTATGCTTTGTACATCTCCTGGAGTCTTGTTTTATATCTTCTGCTGTGTAGGGAGTCCCAACCCAACGATTACCTCAGTTTCATCACCTTGGGAATAATGGTATATGAACGCATACGGGAATTTTTTAAAACAATTCACGTGCCATCACTCATCTGTTACAACTACTCGTGCGCTACCTATTAAAACTGGATTTACTCAGCCAGAAAGCTTTCCTGGAGTTCACACAACAATTACCAAAGTTTCATCACCTTGGGAATAATGGTATATGAACGCATACGGGACATTGTTGAAACGCTTCGCACGTCGTCGCCCATTTGTTGAATCTACTCGTGCGCAACCTACTGTAAAATATATTTACTAAGTTAGAAACCGTCACGTATGTGTCCACAACATCTCACCCAAGTTGCATCGCTATCGGTCTAATGGTATATGAAGACATAGGGGACTATGTTGAAACGCTCCGCGTGTCGTCGTTCATTTGTCGAATCTACTCGTGTGCTACCTACTGTGAAATGTATTTACTAAGCCAGAAAACTTCCTTGGAGTATCCACCATAGTTCACCCAAGTGTCACGGCTAACGATAGAATGGTATATGACCTTATACGGGACTTTGTTGAAACGCTTCGCGCGTTGTCCCTCATTTGTTGAATCTACTTGTGCGCTGCCTATTGTAAAGTGGATGTACTAAGCCAGAAACCTTCCCTGAAATATACAAAACATCTCACCCAAGTTTCATCACAATCGGACTAATGTTATATGAAGACATAGGGGATTTTATTGAAACGCTCCACGCGTCGTCACTCATTTGTTTAATCTACTCTTGCGCTATCTATTGTAAAATGGATTTACCAAGGCAGAACCCTTCCCTAGAGTGTGCACAACATCTCACCCAAATTTCATCGCTATCGGACGAATGGGATATGAACGCATACGAGACTTAGTGGAAAGGCTTCGCGCGTCGTTGTCCATTTCTTGAATCTACTCTGAACTGCCTATTATAAATAGGATTTACTAAGCCAGAAACCTTCCCTGGAGTGTACACAACATCTCACCCAAGTTTCATCGCAATCGGATGAATGGTATATCAACGCATACGGGACATTGTCGAACGCTTCGCGCGTCGTCATTCATTTGTTGAATATACACGTTCGCTTCGTATTGTAAAATGGATTTTACTAAGCCAGAGACCTTTCCTGGAGTGTACACAACAATTCACCAAAGTTTTAGCACTATCAGACGAATGGCATATGACCTTATACGGGACTTTGTTGAAACGCTTCGCGCGTCGTCGCTCTTTTGTTGAATCTACTCGTGCGCTACCAACAGTAAAATGGATGTACTAAGCCAAAAACCTTCCCTGGAGAGTACAGAACATCTCACCCAAGTTTCATCGCTATCGGATGAATGGTATATGATCTTATACGGGACTTTGTTGAAACGCTTCGCACGTCATCGCTCAGTTGTTGATTCAACTCGTGCTCTACCTATTGTTAAATGTACTTCCTAAGCTAGAAACCTTCCCCGGAGTGCACACAACATCTCACCCTAGTTTCATCGCTATCGGACGATTGGTATATGAACGCACGCGTGACTTAGTTGACACGCATCGCGCGTCGTAGCTCATTTGTTGAATCTACTCGTGCGCTGCCTATAGTAAAGTGGATTTACTAAGACAGACACATTCCCTTGAGTGTACTCAACACCTCACACAAGTTTCATCACTATCAGACGAATGGTATAAGATCACATACGGGACTTTGTTGAAACGCTTCGCGCATCGTCGCTCATTTGTTGAGTCTTCTCATGCGCTACGTATTGTAAAATGGACTTACTAAGTCAGAAAACGTCCTTGGAGTGTACTCAACATCTCATCCAAGTTTCATCGCAATCGGATGAATGGTATGTGAACGCATAGGAGACATACCCACAGACAAACTATCACGTAACATTGATTTTTATATATATAGATAGAGAGATAAATTAAGCAGCCAGCCAAAATGTATTAAAATATGAGCCTTAATTTACCCAACACTGTATAGTGAATTCAGCACTACAAGAAAGCAAGCGTGCGTCTCTTCAAATATATTTTAAAAGCGACGTTTGCTCCGCATTAAATACATAATTATTGCTACAGACCACTATGGATCGTCAGATGTCTCTTAAATTTAACATAGTAAACTCAGCAACGCACGTAGCACTGATATATGGCATTAGACTACTATGGATATACATATGTCTCTCTAAATAACCCTTATGAGTAAACGTAGCTCAACATGTACCAAAGGAATGAGGCCTAAGACCACTATGGAAGAAAACGTGTCTACAAGATCCTTTTTGAGTAAAGTTAGCTCTGCATGTACTACAGGAATATGGCTATAGACCACTACGGATCACCATGTTATCTCCAAATTACTTTTCAGAGCAAAGTTCGCTCCACATGTAGCATAGGGAAAAGGCCTTAGTCCAGTTTTGTCAATGTGCTATTATCAGTCAATTTTACTCCGCATGTTTCTTTACATCACTATGGATTAACAAGTGATTTTTCAAATGATGTTTCCGAGTAAAGGTAGCTCCACATGTACCGCAGGAATACGGCTTTTGACCACTATGGATAAACATGTGTGTCTTCAAATAACTTTTCATAGTAAAGGTGGCCCCACATGTAGCGCAGGAATGAGGCTTTACACCACTATGGATCAAAATGTGTCTATTCAAAGAAGATTTGAATGTAAAGTTAGCTGTACATGTACCACAGGAATATGGCTTTAGACTACCATGTATCAACATGTGCATCTTCAAATTACTTTACAGGCCAAAGTTCGCTCCACAAGTATCACAGGAATAAGGTTTTAGTCCACTATGAATCACCATGTGGCAGTTTAATTTGCGTTTAACTGCAAATTTTTCTCCGCATGTACTGCATGAATGTGGCTTCAAACCAGTATGGATGAACATGTGTTCCTTTAAACTACTTTTGAGAGTAAATTTTGCCCTGCACTAACTGCATGAATGTGGCCTTAAACCACTATGGATTAACATGTGTTTCTTCAAATCACTTTTTCGAGTAAAGTTGGCTCCACAAGTACCGCAGGAATGAGGCTTTATACCATTATGAATCAACTTGTGCATTTACAAATGACCACTCTGCGTAAACTTACTTCCACAAGTTATGCATGCGTATGCCATAATTCCGCTAGGAGTGGAATTTCTTGTTTTTGTACCAGTTTGTTTGCCTGATGCTGAGTTTGCATCTCTTGTTAAAGTGTTCTGCGAATTGTAGTCGCGTCTGTGAAGAATTGCTTATGTTAGTACTAATAAAATAGCCACAAACATTACAATATCAAACATCACATAGCACAATTCCAGATAATTATACAATAGTTTTCTGTATTCGTAGACACAGATTTAAAAGCCAAAATGTGATACGCTTGATGATGATCGGAACTGGTCATTCAAGAGAATTCTTTAGCCTCATGTAATTTGCTTCAGGGAATAAGTCACATTACTATTTAGGTACAATCGTGTTGACTAACTGAAAAGCAGTTTATTTGGCTATATTAGATGTTCAAGGAAAGCGTGAGGTCGAGAGATCTAACCAATCAAAATTTACCTACTGCATTTTCAGCACTTGCATTGCTATGCATGCTTTCCTTAAATACTTGAACTGAGCACGTCTCTATTCTTCAATGAAGTGGTGCTCTGGGAAACTAGTATTCTCTGACGGCACTAGGCCTATATGTATGTTCCATGTTGGCCGTGGTGGTGTGAGTACCTTGGTGCTTTTACTTGCAATAAAGGAGCTAAGATGGCGTACTGTTGAAGTGAATGTGTTGTTTATTAGTCCACTAAAGAAAAACGCTATTTATATTCCCCAGAATATAACAACTGTAACCCCCCCCCACACAGGCTATATTAGATGTTCAAGGAAAGCGTGAGGTCGAGAGATCTACCCAATCAAGATTTACCTACTGCATTTCCTGCACTTGCATTGCTATGCAGGCTTTCCTTAAATACTAGAAATGAGCACGTCTCTATTCTTCAATGAAGTGGTGCTCGTGCAGCCAATATAATATTATAGAGACAAATACCGTTTTGTACTGTAAGTCGGAGGTTTTGAATTTATAATCCTTCCGGATGAACGTGTTAATCTCTCTATAGCAAGAAAAAAAGCGCTTGTGCGTGGAGAAGAGGTAATAACCATCAATTACGGCTGTTACTTCCTAACAGTCAAAACGATATTTTATCGTCTCGACTGAGTGGATATGCCAGGGGCAGCTGAACAGGCAACCCGCAATACATCAAGTTGAAAAAGCATGCGTACTCTCAAACGAGCAGTCGGAGAAATTCATGTGCGGGCTCAAACGAGAGGGCTCCATCCGCCACACCCCCGGGGAAATTAGTGTCTTTTAGTGCACTGGAGGCTCTTTCAAGATCGCGGCTTTTCAAAAGTTATGGTAGATGCCTCCACCCCTCCTTCAATACCCGATACCCCCCATCCGCCACCGCCCACAACCCTAGAATTCCCTAAAATTATAAACAGATTTTTGCAAATTTAATTATATTTAACACAAAAGTCCATCTTTGGTTCCACTTGCGCTAGGCTAATCTTTGTTGACCTTCCTTGGCCAATCTCTTTTCTCTTCCAACTTTTTTTTTGAATATTCAATATGGTTCAATTATGATCTTTTAATTTATTATCCATTACTAATTTTCATTTATTTAATATTTTTATCAACTAGATATACCCGGCATGCGTTGCAGTCCTAATCAAAGACAGAAAGGAAGATAATAATAATGAACCCCTTGCCAAAACCATGGCGTGAACTGGTTTGGAATAGACAGCGATGCCAAACAACACGGCGGGCTGCTGACAGTCTCCTAATGTCACTTCGCGATGTATCACCCTTTTCTATTACATAAATAATTTGTAGCTAGAAACCTTCCCCAGAGTGCACACAGCAATTCACCCAAGTTACATCGCATTCGGATTAATGGTATACGAACTCATAGGGGACAAGGGATCTTACCAACGTTGGACTAGGTGTTGCAAATCTTCGCGCGATTCACAGGCGACCATAACATCAACAAAGAGTAGAGTCCTATAGTGCGGTGTTAACACTTCTGTGCCGTTAGTGTCGAAACAGAGGATGAACAGAAGTGGAGAAAGAGCGGTCCCTGAAGAACGCCATATTGAATGTGAAAAGGTGCAGACATTCCAGCTGCACATAGGACAGAGTTGCTAGTATTCCTATACAGATATATTTTTAATATATATTAATCATTATTGATAGACTATTATTTATGCATTTATTTATGGGTATTACAACACTAGACAGGATGTCTGAGCAACCGATCCCAAATTTTGCAACGACGGCCACGATGGCTGCGGGCACTCGTGACCCATCCAAGATGAAGGTTCCACCTTCACCATACCCATCCCCCCACTTCCCTCACACCCAATCCCCCAATCACCGTCTCCACCACCTCCAGAATTCCCTCAAATACAAAACAGATTTTACCAAAGTTTACCTGATTTTCCACAAAGGCCAACATTGGTTACACCTACTTTTGCCAGGTCCCTCCCTGCCGAACTCCCTTACTAATTTCTTATTCTATTCTAATCCAGATGCCATTTGACTGTCCTGTAAGCTACCAAAAACTTTATAAATTCACCAGATTTCCTAAAATCACCAAAATTACCCAAAATTCTATAACACGCATCAAATTGACCATCTTTCTCAAACATCCCCCAAATATACTAATATTCCCCAACTTTTCCTAAGATACATTAAAATGCCCCAATTGTCCCAAATTTCCCCGACTTAGGCATCTTCTAATTCGGTATATTCCCCAGAATTCCTTACAAATTCATCAAGATTCCTAAAAATCCTTCTCATTATACTTAGATTCCCCAAATTCACCCTTCGTAAAATCACCGAAATTCACCAAAATTCTATAAAATGCATCAAATTGACCGTATTTCCCAAACATTTCCCAAATAAACTAAGATTCCCCAAGATTTCCTAAAATACGTTAAAAACCCTCAAGTGTCCCAAATTTCTCCGACTTACGCATCTCCTAATTCGGCAGATTCCCCAGAATTCCTTACAAATTCATCAAGATTTCCAAAATTCCTTCCCAATATACTACGAATCCTCAAATGCACCAGATTTCGTAAAATCACCAAAATTCCCCAAAATACTATAAAACGCATCAAATTGACCATATTTCCCAAACATCCCCCAAATAAACTAAGATTCCCCAAAATTTCCTAAAATACATTAAAACGCCTCAAGTCTACCAAATATCCCCGACTTAGGCTACTTCTAATTCAGCAGATCCCCCAGAATTCCTTACAAATATATCAAGATTCCCAAAATTCCTTCCCAATATACTAAGATTCCACAAAAGAATCCTCAAGTCCTACAATTGCAGAGCACACACCAGACTTTTTCGTAAAAAAACGGGTTATACTATTCGAACAAACACATACTTTTAACTACTTTCCAATGGGGCCAAGGGGTGGACGGTCTGCGTAGACGCGAGTGGGTATCTGTCCACACAAGCTGGTAACATCATGATTTTCCCCAAGGGCAGACGGATGTTAAGACACCGGTATGAACCGACAGCGTGGCCGTGCTATCTACATCTAAATTCTGACACAAGAGTTTCTACAATTCCCAGAGCATGGAGTCTTCAACGAGTGGAATGTCGGTTAGCGACCAAGGTGTTCCGAGCCGTCTATGGTATAGGTTTCACTTACTTGGGGCTAGGTCCCTCGCTGTCATCTTTCATGTCCACCTCCTTTGAGCAAATCTTGTTCTCTCTTCCGACATGACAGTATGTAGATAACCCGTGCCTAGGGTGTATTGCGATCGATATGAAAATTACCTCTCGATGGTCAGGCTTCTCCCGTTACACTAACTGACTGAACTCATACAATTCATCATGAAGTGTTCTAAGAGCAGTGTGGGACTGCACCCGTGGGTTCCCGACCAGATGTTTTATTATCAGTGCATGCTAGTCACAGGACGGTAACCCGTTACTCTACACCAGTCACACAGTGGCTATGAGGTTTCTGAATTCCAACAAGAATTCTCTAAAATTTTCCAAACCTAAACAACTCCACCAATGCCTACCTAAATTTACACAGAATCTCCAAATTTACCCCAGAATTCACCTAAATGTCTCTAAAAGTCCCCAAATGCACAGATTTCCCACGAATTTGTCATATTGACAAATGTTCATGATTCCCTTCAAATTTACCCCCAGAATTTACTACAAATTTTTCAAAAATTTATAAAATCTCCAGATATGCTCGAAAACCATGAGTTTTATGCTCGATAGATATGCCCGAATAAAACATTATATGCTCGATAGATATGCTCGAAAACCCATTACATGCGGTTAAATATGCAGAATATGCTCGAAAAATACCGTTAAAAACTATAGAAAAGAAAGTGAAACGAAAAAAACAATAACATACCTTTATATACGAGTTTTATTTTCTAATTGTATGTATGATACACTGCAATATACACGCATTCAATTTTTTCTAGTATACTTAAGAGAAGTTTTCTTATAAAAGTTACAGTTTAGAAGTTCATTTGCAAAATGTTCACAATTAGGTGAGCCAATTAAGTAGATCTGCATTGGTCTGTACAACATGGATTTTTTCTATGTTTTCAGTTTTGATTGATTTTCTTAAATCAGTCAATAAAAGTTTCAATGACGAGAACGACCTCACTAAAGGTTAAAAACCTGCGGTTCTATTATTCGCACCAGATAGGCTTTTCAATAATTATTTGTTTTCGAACCTTAAGGATGGTCAGGGCCCGAATTCGGGGGAAAGGGAATTCATAGAAAAACCAACTTTTTAGACGAAAACCACAAGAATATGCATTTATATGCTTCTATTTAGAAACCGCGGTTTTATGCATTTATATGCTCGATAAATTTCAATTCTGTTGGTCCCAGAGAGGTGAAAATACCACCGAAAGGCTTCTTTCAATGTGTACTATTCAGGAAAAAAATATGCAAATATGTTCGAATCCGAGCCCTAGTAATAACCATGATATCTCTAGTCATCTCACATCTAACCACACGGTGTCGATGACCGAGTTGTCGCAATCGCCCAACATCAATTACGCACACTTAAGTACACAGAGCTAAACGATCGAGTTGCTTCAAGTCCAGTCTAGAGCGAACTAGTCAAATAGTCTCGCAGGCCGTGACAGATGCCATGTCAGCGGGTATAAAATACCACTTCTAACACATACTTGTGATAACATGCAATCTCCATTCAATGTTAAAATTATAGATATGGCTTTCATCGCGAATACCCTGGTTCAATTCCCTTCTCTTCCAAGGCTAGAACAGGATCCACTCAGCCTCGTGAAGCAAAACTCAGAAGAGACCATAAGAGAATGCACGGCCCAAGTTTTCAAAATGTTCAAACTGCTTTAATATGTAACTCACAGTCAGCAATGTTTCTAGGTTAAAGCTGTGTCTTGTGTGGGGCTTTGACTAGGAACACCAAGATAGGCTCATCAGCGGGCTCTTGGTGACCCTGCCTGGACCCCCACATGAGTATCGCACCCACGCTTCTTTATTGCGAGAGCTTAACGCTCAAGCAGTCTTGCACATCCCTATAATGGCTTCCAAAAGGATGGTATATGGCCTCTCGTTGTTTTTTGAGTCGTCAGTCTCTTGACTGGTTTGATGCAACTTTCCATAACTCCCTGTCCTGAGCTAATCGTTTCATCTCTACATAGCTACCTCACCCTACATCCGAGGCAATCTGTTTAACATATTCTAAACTTGGTCTACCCCTACAGTTCTTGTCCTCGACCCTTCCTTCCATAACTAAGCTTGCTATTCCTGGGTGTCTTAGTATGTGTCCCACCAACCTCTTCTCTTGATTAGCAGTCGCCAGAAACATATCTCCTCTCCCACTAGTCTTAATACCTCTTCGTTTGTAACCTTATCTACCATCTTATCTTCATCATTCTCCTGTAACACCACATTTCAACGCTTCAATTCTCCTCTTTTCTGCCTCTCACGGCCAAGGAATTAAAACATAGCAATGTTTCTTGGGTCATGCCATGTCATGTGTGGGGTTTCGCCTAGGAACACCAAGATAGGCTCGTAAGTGGGCTTTTGTGCCCTTGTTCTTGTGTCAACTAATACTCGCGCGGCTACACTAACCGTCCACTCCTTGCCCCCTTGGAAGGTATTTGCAATCATGTAAGTTATTTGAACGTATAGTTTATCCGTTTCTTACGAGGATGTCTGATGTGCTTAGGAATTGTAGGATTTGAGGAATTTTGGGGGGATTTTGGGTAATCTGATGAATCTGGGGAATCTTACTATATTGGGAAGGATTTTAGGGGATCTTGGTCTATTTGTAAGGATATTTGGGTAATATGGTGAATTTGGAGTAAATCGGGGAAGATTGGGTGATTTCAGGAATTCCTATGTATTTCAGAACATTTTGATAAAATTTGGAGATTTTTGGTGAATCTTATTATTTTCGGGGAATCTTAGTATAATTGGAAGAATGTTTGGGAAAAAATGATTCATTTGACGAGTTTTATGAAATTGTGCTGTATTATGGTTATTTTAGGTAATATGGTGAATATTTGATGACTTTAGTAGATCACAGGACACTCGAATATCAACTAGGTTGGAAGAGAATAAGAGATGAGCAAGGGAGGTCGACAGAGAGGGGCCTTGCATAAATAGGTGTCAGCAATGCTGGTCTTTGTGGAAAACCTGGTAAAATTTGGAAAACTCTGTTCGTAATTTGAGGGAATTCTGGAGGTGGTGGTGGTGGTGGGGATAAGAGGATAAGGTGTCAGGGAAGGGGCAGGTGTATGGTGTTGGTGGGACTGTCATCTTGGATAGGTCGCGAGTGCACGCTGCCATCGTGGCCGGTGTTGCAAAAGTTGGGATCGACCAGTCAGCTATCCTGTCTAGTGTTGTACTGCCCATAGATTAAAAAAATAAATAACAATAACTAAACAATAATAAATCCCGCCAACCTGGGTCCATCATATGGGAAGCCAGGCAATGCCTGTCGCAAGCCAGGACAATGTGGTGACTGATAGAGGAGTAACACCTCTGTAAAAGAAAACTTGCTCCAGCTGGCCCGGCTGGTAATACCTCGTAAGGGTCCCTTGCCAGTGTTACGGTGAAGACGGTCACCGGTTTTAAAAGCGGAAGAAGGCTTCGGGTCTCACCGGTGGATTAAGCGGATGAACTTTCTTTATTTAGCACCGTCTGTTCTTTAGTTAAACGGCTGCGAAAGGCGTCTGTCTCCAGAGGAGCGGCCTGTTATTGAGCTTCGGGGCTTACAACCTCGGTTCTATTACTGGGAAGGAGCTTTCTGACCCACACTAGTTTTAACAACCAAGCATCATGGAATGTCGTCACAAAAAGGAAACTAACCCAGGTAGTACCTCGTTGGGGGAATCTACCGTTCTTAGGAGCCCAATCAGGCCTGTGGATTCTGCGGATCATGAAAGTAGATGCTTTGAGGGTATGACTACAAGAACAACATTTAAGACGAAACAGAAATACTACTTTGGGACGTTGAACGTCAATTTACTGTAGAAAGATGGGAAACACAAAGAATTGATAATGATGATGGACAAACATGACATAACCATCTTGGCCATCAAAAAACCGAGACACCTAGGTGAAGACATAATGGTCATTGAGGGATATAGGACTTACAAAAGCGAAGGGTCTGTGAAAATAGGTAAGAACATGCCTGTACTTGGCACAGCTTTTGTTGTTCCTAAGAAGGTTGTCAGTGGAATTATTTAGCCCTTCTGAGAGACTTTCCAATATAAATTTGCTGTAGTAACAAAGGATACACGCTGCTCAAAGCGCATGCTTGATTAATGAGGACAACAGACATAATCCTGAGGAGAGTTGAACAGTTTTAGGACCTCCTTGAAGAACAGTTGGAGAAAATACCAACAAAGAACATCAAATGCTCATCAACTAAAATGCTCAGCTGGGAATAAATCCGCAATTCAGACCTACAATTGGAAACTATCCTGCTCACAAGATGAGTAAGAGAAATGATATAAGACTTGTCAATCTGTGTCGCACCTTCAATCTTCAGATAATGTCAACGTTCTACAAACACACACTAAACAAACAACTTGGCGTTCAGCAGGCAATGTGTGTGGAGAGAAACAGATCGATCATACAGCAATCTCTAGGAGAGCTATTAAGGAAGTAATGAATGTTTAAGTGCAGAGAGGTGCCCAGTTATTGCACTTTTCATAATTTTCATTCCTCTCAATAAGACCCAGAAACCGGGCAATAGGATTCGTAAATATGACATTGAAAGGCTGAAAATCGATCAAAATGTATTAGAACAATACCACCAGCAACTGACATTTGAATCCCATAAATGGACGGACATTGCCCCCAAGATCCAACAAGCAGATAATACTACAATCCTGACGGCTAAGAAGAGAAAACATAGATGGTGGGATGAGGTTTGTGAAGAAGTGCTGACCCAAAGAACAAATGCCTGGAAAAAGTGGAACTCGATCCGAACACCTGAAGATTTCGATGTGTTCCGTGTAGCTTGAAAAGAAGCAGCCAGAAGTTTCCGAAGGGACAAGCGATTATATAAGAAACAACACTTAGAAGAGATCGATCAGGATTTCGTGAAAAACAATGTCAGAGACTTCTATCAAACGTACAAGTCGAATTTAAGAGGGTATCATGCCCCCAGTCTCTGTTTTGGAGATGAAAATTGAAAGCTGGCCCTGACCAACACAGAAAACTGTATGACCATGTCTCGTTAGTTTGAAAACGACTTAATTGTGATGAACCAAAGGAACGATTCCCTGTGTGCGATCCGATCCACAAACTACCCAACTCATCCACAGCTTGTAAAGAGGAGATCAAACAGATTATCAACACTTGAAAGAATAATAAGGCCGCTGTTGAAGATTCAATAGCGGCGGAACTCTAGATGTACTAGTCAAGTTTTTTGAAGAGAGATGGAGACCTGAGATGTTACCAATTGAATGGCTGTCAGCACTAATCCATCATCTACACAAAAAAGGGATAAAAATGTCAACAGCTGTAGGGGCATCTCATTAGTATCTGTTCCGTATAAGATTTTCTCCAAGGCAGTTCAGAACGGAGCGCATCTTGATCAACAGATCGGGGAATACCAGGCTGGCTTCAGAAAGGGTCGTTCGTGCCCGGAACAGATCATTAACCTGAAGAACATCATCAGGTACAAGATGACAGGAGAACATAGTTACTTGGTCATGTTTGTTGACTTTCAGAAAGCGTATGACTTAATCGACCGGGAGTCATTAATGAATATTTTGGAAGAGGTTGGAGTGGACGATATATCAAGAAATTTGATCAAACAAACTCTAACCAACACAGTGTCGAAAGTATAATTCATGGGAGAGAAATCAGATCCTATTACAATCAGAACGGGCGGAAGACAGGGTGACGCGCTATCCCCACTCTTCTTCAACTGTGTTTTGGAAAAAGTCATTCGAGAATGGAGGAAGTTGTTAGACCAGGAAGAAACAAAAGAAGATCGGTTCAGACTTGGTCCTAAGCCCAAAGAGGTATACGTTGACTGTCTAGCCTTTGCGGATGACCTGGCCATTTTTGCTAACGACATGCATTCAGCAGTCAACAAGATCAATAGGCTGTCAGAAATTGCTGAAAAGGTAGGATTCCAGACTTCAATTCAGAGGGCAAAATATAGGAAAAACGTCTGCGATGTACCTGAATGGATGATCAATATTCTTGGAAAAATCGGTCGAGTAACAAATATCAGATATATTGATGAAGTCAGCCAGCAGAATGGATTAGAAGAGGAAGAAATTATTGTCTGGATAAGTAAGTAAAACCAGGCATACCACATGATAAAGAATATCTATAGGGGCCAAGTTCTGACACTATACCACAATTGAAAAACCTGAGGAATTATATGCGTCCGAAACTTTGACCATGAATAGTCAAGGTCAGGCTGACCATTTGGTAAAAAGGAGAGAGCAGAATATTACGAAACATTCTAGGTAATAGATGGGATGATGGACAGTGGCGAAGGAGAGCCAATGTGGACTTGTACAACCAAATGGACCCTATCACAGAATGAATTAAGAAGAGACGGCTACTATTCTATTGTCACCTCCTGAGGATGACTGATGATCGATTAACCAAAAGAATATGGAGTTTCATTAAGTCTAAGGCAACAAGGCCAAGATGATTCGAGGAATGCAACAAACATCTGAGGCAAATTGGTATTCCAGACAGAGAAATTCCCGAAAGGAACACATTGATAAGATTGGTGAACAACTACCAAGGTTTTTAAAATGGTATCAACTTCCGGAAGACGGATTGGACCTTTATCAGAAGTCATAAACAGACTCTCGTCGCTGGAGTCAGAAGTTACTGGCAGGAAGTCAAAGCCGGTACAAGAACAAGACCTAGACACTAAAGAGAAGTTGGTTGTTACCACGCAGTCCATGGAGGCTCAACTCGATGTATTAGAATACAAATAGCAATAATAATCCAAAACTATTAAATATTAAATAAATAATAATAATAATAAAAATTGAAAATAATAAATAAATAATCGGTAGTCAATACATAATATTAAACACATACATTAGTTAGTTAGTTATTGAGGCTTAAAATGGGCCGAGCTACGAGGTCATCAGCCCCTAAATTGATAAATAACTAACAAATAAATAAAAATTAAATAATAATAATAAATAAATAAATAAATATTTCATTTGTCCACGTTACACGGACGACCATAGCCATGTGACATCACGCAACAGGTGTGGTCTCGTTTGAAAAGGTAACCTGAAACCCGCCAATTGCAATAGCCCGGCATGTTAACTCTCGACTGGTTTATTCTTCTTGAAACGACGGCGTGACCTTGAGCAAACCACACATGCTGCTACCCGCATAGCCGACATGATGAAGCAAACCTACGCGTTTAATAAAAATAATCGATAATAAATATGAACTAAATAGGAAATATTAATTATAAATAAATAAAATAATAGATAATACATATTAAATAATAAAAATATTTTAATAATGAGGTAAAAACGGGAACAGACAAGGTGACGGGCTCTCTCCAATGCTTTCCAACAGCGTTCTCGAAAAAGTAATTCGTACCTGGCGAACAAAATTATTAAAAACTGAGTATAGCCCTCTGAGAATGGGAGCAAAATCCACGGGGATCATAGTCGACTGTCTAGCATTCGCTGATGACATCACCATTCTGTCGAACAACGTAGAAACTGCTAGGATGCAAATCGACCTTTTAAAAGAAATCGCTGAACAAACTGGCTTGCAGATATCATTCGAAAAAACAGAAGTAATGACTAACATCAAAGACGCCCCAGCAAAACTGCAGACAAAATACGGAAAGATCAACAGAGTGGAAAAATTTAAGTACTTGGGAGAGATCATCATGAAAAGTGGACTTGACAAAGAAGCACTCAAGAAACGAGTACGCAAACTCGAAATAGCCTATCAAACATAGCGTTCAATATAAAACAAAAACTGCCTGTCCAAAAATACAAAACTAAGTCATTATGAAACTGTTCTGAAACCAGTAGTTATGTATGCGGCCGAAACCCTATCCCTAAATGCTAATAAAGGACTCCTGGAGGAATTGAAGAAAAAAAGAGAGCAAAATCGTTAGAGGTATAATGGGATCAAATTACAAGAATGGCATCCATTATAAAAAAAACAACAAAGAAGTCTACAGTGAAATAGAGAAAATTTCAGAAACGATCCGTAAAAGGCGGGCATGGTATTACGGTCATCTCAAACGAATGGACGGTAACAGGCTGACTAAACATATTTTTCATTTCTTTGACTCCAAACCCAAAACCACAATGCCCTGATTTATGAATACCAAAGACGACCTCAAAATGCTGCATCTAAAACCCGACGACGCCTTCAATAGAGATCTCTTCCGCAAAGAGGTACTGGAGTAATGGGCTAATCCGAGACGAGACACCGAACCCGAAAAGAAGACAAGGTACCACCTGGACAGCGGAGCGCAAGATGGCCCACTCACAGAGAATGAGGGAATTCTGGGCTCAGAGGAAAGCGAAGCAAATTGCCAAGTGTAGCAAGACTTAACGTGGTCCTAGATGACCTCAACGAATGATACCTAGGTATATATATAATAATAATAATAATAATAATAATAAATAATAAGAAATAGCCTTACAAATCCCATAAGGGCTATGGCCTCCTGCTTTGCAGGGAATTGCCCAGTTTTAACTCATCAGGTGAGCAAGTCCTGAGGAGCATTCGGGGTTATTCTTTCTGATTGGGCCTTCTATATAGATGTACAGCTGATTAAATATTAAGTAAATTATATTACGCTGGCATAACATTCGCTACAACTATCTTCAATTCTGAGTCTGGCGATATCAAGGCCTCAAATATCCATTAGTATTACGGAAATCATAATAGCCATTAACCAATATCTGTGAGCTTCCCATTGCCACTAAGCATACTCTGTCTAAGCACTTGAACAATGACAGGAACTGCCAAGTCTTCACTCTTCAGTAAAATCTACGTATTGAACCCTTATTGATCTACGATAAATAAGCATTCATAATTTATTATTTTCATAACTGCAGCCCAGGCAGTACATGAGGAAGTTGACGAGAATAAAGGCAAGGTAGCGTGTCGCAATGATTGCCACAGAGGTAGAGCTTGTAGCTATTCTTGAAGAACGGCCTGGTAAGCTGAGTTCAAGGCCAAATTGTGTAACAACTTGCACCAGAATTGGAAACATAAAGGGGTGGTCACGAGTTACTTACAACCGACCTACGATTGAATCACCCAGTCAGGAGAGACCACGCCAATATCACGCGATGGATGGCGTCAGTGGTAAAAAGCGCGCGGAATTGATTATCTAAAGAACCGCCGATCGGAATTATCTCCGCACGAGTGCGATGAGACGTTTGATTTATTTGATGAAGATTGACACTAGTCCCATCTGTGTGAGATGAAAACTCTGGAAAATTTTTCTAAATCCACCCCACTCTTCCGTACCCTGTCAGTTTCGAATAAGTTGTTCGACGAGATGCTGTTCGATGTCTTTCTGTTCGTGAGCTCTGTGGGCTAACTTCACGCCCGTTTGCATCGTGATTTTAACGCTCTGATATATTCGAAGTTATTTACTTTGTGACCTCTGATGAGCTAAATTCACGTCAGTTGCGTAGCAATTTTTAACGCTCTTAATTATTTGCCAGCGTGCGTGGTGATTTGAAACTTGTAATATTATCTTAAAGACAACTATTTCAGCTCTTAGGGGCAAGACTTTTAACATTCTAATTAGCGCTCACCCGAGCGAAGGTCATGCAGAGCAGAGTAGGGATTACCGAGCGAGATAGCGACTGTGAGTCAGTCTGACTTTAAAACTTGTATTGTCGAGCCAGTGGCGTTGGACTCGAAGTGTGTATTTCATGTATATTTTTAAGTGTATTTTTCATGTGTGTATTGCGCGTGTGTGAGCGATATTTAGGGAAAGTCTTCGTAATTAATCGCATAGGACTATTTGTGGGCGAATTTAGTAACCCACAAGCGATTATAGCCAGGTCACATTATAATATCATTGAACTTTTCTTCCAAGGAGACTACATCAAGATGTCCAACGTGTGGTCAGGAGTTGGGATGACGTCCGGCGCTTCAACGAAGGCGAATATGGAGTGCTAACTTTTCCATAGGGGAAATGGGCTGAGATGGATGTCATAATGTTCTGCAAGCTGAGACGGTGATGTACAAACAATTGATTATTCAATTATGTAGTTAGATTGGCGGGGGAACTTTTGTAAATAGTTTATTTGTCATTTCTTGTTTTAGAGTGTTTCTCTTTGTACCGGCACTAAATGTTTTAAATGTACGTTGGCGCGTGGCCAAAGTGTTTGTTGTAGATTTGTTTTTCTTGGAGTCATATTTAATGTGCACGGCGCGTGTACGTGATGTTTATCCATGCATATGTGAAACCCGTTACATTCGATAAGTGGTGCTTTATTAAAGTTCATATTTGTGATAGGATAGGGAGGTAATTACTGTAAGATGTTTGCTGAACAGGTTATTATACATATTAGGGTTGCCAAGTGCAACGATTTAAGATGTAATTATTGTAGAACACCTTCGTTCTAATTTGATAGATTTTTTGAGTCCTTTTCAGGTTAATTAGTCACGGCGTGGAACGGTGGCGCCAGCACGTGGAAAATATTTATGTCTTTTTATTTCATGGTCTGTCAAACCCATACGTGTGATTCTGTGTGTGTTACTGTGTCAGGTGTGTGTGTTGATTCTACGTGAAGAGGGGTAGAGGTCCTACCGCCCTCGTATGTTTTTGTTGTTGTTGTATTTTTGATGGAAAGGCAGGGTGCTCTTGGGAGACCGCTGTTCTTTGTCCATTATGCTGATTCTTGGATTTGCTAGTGGAAATGCCGGGATATTTTGATCTGACACACACACACGTATTATTGTGCTTTGGGGCACGCTTCTTCGAGATTCGATCCGTCCTTTGGAGGTCGAGGTTTTTGTGACACGTGGGTTGTCAGATATGCAAATTTCCACAAATCGCCCGTCTCGCCTGGTGACTTATATTTTTGATAGGCAGTCCTGTTGTTCCGACTGGCCCCTTTAAGCTTTCAAGTAGCAAACCTGTTCATTGTGATGGTTATTTTTGAACCATAATTAATTGGGGAGTTCGCCATGTGTGTAACGGATTATTGCATGTTGTATGGATAGATTATTTGTGTTAATAATGTAAATGTTGGCTTTGAGCCTATTGATTTTGTTTATGACTCAATTCATGTAATTAGTATGTCACACATGTGTGGTGTAGTGGTAGTGTACTTGTAAATTTGACGGCGGTCATATGTATTTCTTTTATTGGTCACGTGTTAACTTACTTGTGTTGATTTGTGTGAGAAGTCCTAAGTTTTTAGGCAGTAATGTTTTGCTACGGCAATCTTGATTCCAATTTCACGCGGAAATTATTGTGTTGTATATCTTAAGTATAGGAAGTGTCGGTTTAGTTTTAAGTGTCGTATAGTTGTTCCCCGCGTCTGTCTAGCTCTAAACAATGTGGATTCGTCGTCTGAAGGTTTATTCTGGATGATGACGAATCATGCATTCGATTATACACATCGTGAAGCATGCAGAACGACACGCGCGCATACATAGGTCACTATTGTTGATTTTCTTAAGGACACTTTGTCAGTGTATTTAATCTCTTCAGAGATTTGGCCTAGTTTGGCATATTTTATTATTCAGTGGGAGTCTTTGGGAGTTTGTTTTGTTAATTCTTTTGTATAATTAGGTGATTTGTTATTAAATTCATTTGTTTTAACCCTGGCTTCACTTTTCCTGCATGCTATTTTGTTATATGTTACCCTGCATGTTAATGAAGCGCCTTAACAACAACTTACGATATGGACTGTTACACCCCCCGAAACTGAGTCTCATAAGCTTCTTTGCAAGGGTTCATAAAACAAAAATGGCTGCCCAAGTGGGACTGTTGTTGTTGTTGCTTCGCTGATCTCATATTTATTTCGTTGAGAAATAATGCCAGGTCAAGCGGGCAAAGTAAATTCAGTAAATCGAGGTGATGTTGGACCGCCATGTGCATTAGTAAAATCACTGAGTTCCTAAAGTTAGAGATATTGAACAAGGTTAGAATTTGATATTGTATTTGTTATAAACCTGTTCTGGCGCCCGGCATTAAAATTAGAAAATTTGCATATTTTTGAACTCAGTCAAAGCAGGAAGGTGTTGCCTTATATTTGACATTTAATTAACTTTGGTTAATTGGTGTTCTTCGTAAATTCTGTTGGTTAGATCACTAGGGGTTATTTTGTTGTTTGGGAATAAGGGTAATTTTATTCAGTAAATTTTGTTACTGAAATTTTTGTTAAATTAGAATCAGTAATATTTAAATGTTATGACATGTATGCGTGTGGATGACTGAAATCTTGGTGCATGACCCTGTTTTCTCTGATTATATTTGTGTATTGTGCAATGGCGAGTGGTGATGAAATTAAGGCATTGTTGGAACAGATGTCGATCCAAATGTCCGCGAAAACAGAAGAACAGTTGAAAATTCAGAGCGAAGACAATGAGAAACAATTAAATAAACAGTTAGTGCAGATGTCCGCGAAAACGGAAGAACAATTAAAAGAACGGTTAGGGCAGATGTCCACGAGAGCCTAGCACATATCGGCACGGATAAAACTGAAGCTAAGATAGGGGAGACTTTTACTTGGCCTAAGATGCGATTCACCATTGTGGAAGTGATAGGAACTTGTGACGCATGCCAGCGCACTAAACCGAACAACTTCATTATGAAACAACCACCAAGACCACTATTACCTCAGAAACCATGCGAGATGCTCGCTATTGACTGTTTTGGCCCTCTAGTCAAAGGAAAGCGTGGATGCCGACATCTTCTAGTGTGTGTCGATATATTTTCAAAGATGGTCGTGTTATGTCCAATCCAGAAGACGACATCAAAACAAGTCCTCAGTAGAATTCAGAACAAAGTTATTCCGATGCTTGGGAAGCCGGAATCCATTTTATCAGATCATGGTACTTATTTCACGAGCAATGTTTTTAGGCAAGGTCTGGAGAGCCTAGGAATAAAACACATATTTTCAAGCATTCGTCATCCTTGTGGGAATCCGAGCGAGAGAACGATTCGCTGTGTTGCCTAATACTATAGAGTAATGATTCCTAACGATCATAATAAATGGGTTGACAAAGTCGGAGAGATTGAGATGTGCATGAACACCACTAAGCACGAGTCGACGGGTCAAGTCCCACTAATTGTACACCACAACAGGTTGCCAGAGAGGTCTTGGGACAAGATTATTCCATGTCCAAGGGATCCACTATTAGCGCATGAGTTGCGAATCCAGCGAACGAGAGAGCACATGAGGAACCAAGCGGACCGAAGACTCAGAAGATACAGAGGAAAGAAGTTTCACCGGGAACTACAAGAACAAGAGTTAGTGCTGGTTCGCAGACCGCCGATATCTGATCCCAAAAACAAAGTCTTTGCAAAATTCTGTCCAAAATTTATTTGCCCGTTCCGTGTCATTAAGAATCTGGGTAACAATGCTTACAGGCTTGAAGAAGTGAGCACTGGTGTTAAATCTGTTTTTAATAGCGCCAATTTAAAACCATATTACAGAAGGGAACCATTTGATGAATAAGCAGGATGATGTATGCAAAATCAGTATTGCAAAATTTATTTTGTGAGCCAACACCCAAATGTACGTGGACGTGGAGCGCCGGAGAGAGAGCGCTTTGTTTTGTTAACAACGAGCAGCTGAGACGACAGGAGTGGCAATCATGAGAGAAGAAGTGGGAGGTCTAGCGAAGAAGTATGAATGACATTCCGGCGAGGGAGCGCGCACACTAATTGGGTCATTGGAGTGTATACTCGAGCAGCTGAGCGAGGTACTAAAGAGATGTTGTTGTTATTACTGTGGATATTGTTTTTGAAATCCAAATCAATTACCTGCTTCGAATTTCAAAACCTTGCTGAGGATAAATGAACCCTTATTGATCTACGATAAATAAGCATTCATAATTTATTATTATTATTACTGCAGCCCAGGCAGTACATGAGGAAGTTGACGAGAATAAAGGCAAGGTAGCGTGTCGCAATGATTGCCACAGAGGTAGAGCTTGTAGCTATTCTTGAAGAACGGCCTGGTAAGCTGAGTTCAAGGCCAAATTGTGTAACAACTTGCACCAGAATTGGAAACATAAAGGGGTGGTCACGAGTTACTTACAACCGACCTACGATTGAATCACCCAATCAGGAGAGACCACGCCAATATCACGCGATGGATGGCGTCAGTGGTAAAAAGCGCGCGGAATTGATTATCTAAAGAACCGCCGATCGGAATTATCTTCGCACGAGTGCGATGAGACGTTTGATTTATTTGATGAAGATTGACACTAGTCCCATCTGTGTGAGATGAAAACTCTGGAATTTTTTTCTAAATCCACCCCACTCTTCCGTACCCTGTCAGTTTCGAATAAATTGTTCGACGAGAAGCTGTTCGATGTCTTTCTGTTCGTGAGCTCTGTGGGCTGACTTCACGCCCGTTTGCATCGTGATTTTAACGCTCTGATATATTCGAAGTTATTTACTTTGTGAGCTCTGATGAGCTAAATTCACGTCAGTTGCGTAGCAATTTTTAACGCTCTTAATTATTTGAAGTCAATTACTTTGTGAGCTCTGTGAGCTAAATTCACGCCAGCGTGCGTGATGATTTGAAACTTGTAATATTATCTTAAAGACAACTATTTCAGCTCTTAGGGGCAAGACTTGTAACATTCTAATTAGCGCTCACCCGAGCGAAGGTCATGCAGAGCAGAGTAGGGATTACCGAGCGAGATAGCGACTGTGAGTCAGTCGGACTTTAAAAACTTGTATTGTCGAGCCAGTGGCGTTGACTCGAAGTGTGTATTACATGTATATTTTTAAATGTATGTTTCCTGTGTGTATTGCACGTGTGTGAGCGATATTTAGGGAAAGTCTTCGTAATTAATCGCATAGGACTATTTGTGGGCGAATTTAGTAACCCACAAGCGATTATAGCCAGGTCACATTATAATATCATTGAACTTTTCTTCCAAGGAGACAACATCAAGATGTCCAACGTGAGGTCAGGAGTTGGGATGACGTCCGGCGCTTCAACGAAGACGAATATGGAGTGCTAACTTTTCCATAGGGGAAATGGGCTGAGATGGATGTCATAATGTTCTGCAAGCTGAGACGGTGATGTACAAACAATTGATTATTCAATTATGTAGTTAGATTGGCGGGGGAACTTTTGTAAATAGTTTATTTGTCATTTCTTGTTTTAGAGTGTTTCTCTTTGTACCGGCACTAAATGTTTTAAATGTACGTTGGCGCGTGGCCAAAGTGTTTGTTGTAGATTTGTTTTTCTTGGAGTCATATTTAATGTGCACGGCGCGTGTACGTGATGTTTATCCATGCATATGTGAAACCCGTTACATTCGATAAGTGGTGCTTTATTAAAGTTCATATTTGTGATAGGATAGGGAGGTAATTACTGTAAGATGTTTGCTGAACAGGTTATTATACATATTAGGGTTGCCAAGTGCAACGATTTAAGATGTAATTATTGTAGAACACCTTCGTTCTAATTTGATAGATTTTTTGAGTCCTTTTCAGGTTAATTAGTCACGGCGTGGAACGGTGGCGCCAGCACGTGGAAAATATTTATGTCTTTTTATTTCATGGTCTGTCAAACCCATACGTGTGATTCTGTGTGTGTTACTGTGTCAGGTGTGTGTGTTGATTCTACGTGAAGAGGGGTAGAGGTCCTACCGCCCTCGTATGTTTTTGTTGTTGTTGTATTTTTGATGGAAAGGCAGGGTGCTCTTGGGAGACCGCTGTTCTTTGTCCATTATGCTGATTCTTGGATTTGCTAGTGGAAATGCCGGGATATTTTGTTCTGACACACACACACGAATTATTGTGCTTTGGGGCACGCTTCTTCGAGATTCGATCCGTCCTTTGGAGGTCGAGGTTTTTGTGACACGTGGGTTGACAGATATGCAAATTTCCACAAATCGCCCGTCTCGCCTGGTGACTTATATTTTTGATAGGCAGTCCTGTTGTTCCGACTGGCCCCTTTAAGCTTTCAAGTAGCAAACCTGTTCATTGTGATGGTTATTTTTGAACCATAATTAATTGGGGAGTTCGCCATGTGTGTAACGGATTATTGCATTTTGTATGGATAGATTATTTGTGTTAATAATGTAAATGTTGGCTTTGAGCCTATTGATTTTGTTTATGACTCAATTCATGTAATTAGTATGTCACACATGTGTGGTGTAGTGGTAGTGTACTTGTAAATTTGACGGCGGTCATATGTATTTCTTTTATTGGTCACGTGTTAACTTACTTGTGTTGATTTGTGTGAGAAGTCCTAAGTTTTTAGGCAGTAATGTTTTGCTACGGCAATCTTGATTCCAATTTCACGCGGAAATTATTGTGTTGTATATCTTAAGTATAGCCGGCCTCGTGGTGTTGGGGTAGCGCGCCTGCCTCTCACCCGGAGGCCCCGGGTTCGATCCCCGGCTCCGTCAGGGATTTTAAAACTGACGTGAGGGTTGGAACGGGGTGCACTCAGCCTCGTGAGGACAATTGAGTAGCTGTCTGACGGTGAGACAGTGCCCCGGTCACGAAAACCAAGATTAACGGCCGAGGGGACCCGACGCGCTGACCACGCGTCACCCTAAAATCTGCAGGCCAATTGGCTGGGCAGCGGTCGCTTGGTAGGCCTAGTCCCTTCAAGGGCTGTAGTGCCACGGGGTTAGTTAGTAAGTTAGGTTAGTTATATCTTAAGTATAGGAAGTGTCGGTTTAGTTTTAAGTGTCGTATAGTTGTTCCCCGCGTCTGTCTAGCTCTAAGCAATGTGGATTCGTCGTCTGAAGGTTTATTCTGGATGATGACGAATCATGCATTCGATTGTACACATCGTGAAGCATGCAGAACGACACGCGCGCATACATAGGTCACTATTGTTGATTTTCTTAAGGACACTTTGTCAGTGTATTTAATCTCTCCAGAGATTTGGCCTAGTTTTGGCATATTTTATTATTCAGTGGGAGTCTTTGGGAGTTTGTTTTGTTAATTCTTTTGTATAATTAGGTGATTTGTTATTAAATTCATTTGTTTTAACCCTGGCTTCACTTTTTCCTGCATGTTATTTTGTTATATGTTACCCTGCATGTTAATGAAGCGCTTTAACAACAACTTACGATATGGACTGTTACACCCCCCGAAACTGAGTCTCATAAGCTTCTTTGCAAGGGTTCAGTATATTGAACCGTTTCAAATAGGTCTTTTTAAAATGCAATACAAAATCTTACCGGTGGAGTTTTAACATCTAGTTTGGATGCAGATACCTATACAGGCCCTTAACATCCCACATATCATTCACTATGTTGTGCACATGTGGTCCCGGAACGAATTAACAAGTGTTTCGCAAGATAGTCGAACCTTTTGAATTCCTTGTGACAGGTGATGCAGTAAGGTTATTTATTCCCTAGTGAACACGATGATGTTTCCTCAAATTAGAGTGGGAGCTGAATCGCTTTGGGCGCAACAAACAGACAATGCGGTCTCTTCCCTGAGTGAACGACAAAAAGTTCCATTAGCTCTGTCCGCCATGCAAATGACTTCTCTCATGTGCTACTAGTGTATTACTTCACTCCCGTATGAAAAACAGTGTGCTTCTTGAGGTCACTGCTCTGTGTGAAGCCTTTATTGCACACCAGAGATATGTACCACTTTGCTGCATGACCACTAAACGGTGTCTTTCTAGTTGATGCATTGTTTTATGAATGAGCTCCGGAAGATGGTCCAATCGAATCTGTGCCTAGTTTGTGAGTGACAAGACCAAAGAGATCTGGTTTACAGAGATGGAAAAAGACCTACAAGAACTGGGGACATCTTGGAACGTGACTCTTTGAAGAAGAAACCTGGGGAAATACTGAGTTTTCAGCAAAAAACCCATGTTGAAAACCGGCAAGACTTCGACCGAGGAACGAAAAGAAGCTCACTGAAGAAGAATGCTCCAAACCTGGTCCAATGTGAAAGAACGTGGGAGAAGGCTGTTGAAATAACGTGGTCCATAGAAGACCGAAACGATAAAAAAAATAGATAATCAAAAATATAAAGTATTAATAATAAATATTTCTTGCTGCCAAGTGGCCATAATGGACAGTTATAAGGTGTTCTTACAAATATTTATTACAGGTAGATTAATTTTTACTGTATTCAACTATGCTCTTTGTCCGTTTGCTGCATGATGTGATGTGGTATTTGTCGCAGGGGTTATTGCACAGAGAACATATGCATTCATCATTCGTTTCATGGTATTTAACATTTTTACAGATCTTGTGGTGGAAACGGTTGATGGCGAGTCTTGTTACCACATGTCTCATGTCCTGGTTCTCGTTTGTCCATCTTCTGTCCACCATTGCTTCTGTTGCGTAGAATTCAAGCGGGATTTCGTTCTGCTTCTGATGTCTTATCTCGAGGAGTTTCTTCGTATGCTTAGTAGGTGGCAGTTGTAGTCTTAATCTGAGATCTTCCATGTAGTATGTTTCTTTTGTTAGGACATATGCCAGCCTAGACTGGGACGTTCTTGCAATTCCTAGCACCCTTTTCAGGAAAGAAGCCTTTACATTTTCAATTGTGATTAGGTCTGTCATGGATAGCCTTTCCCATATCAGTTCTAGACCATATGTAATGACGGGAGTTATTTTCGCGTGGAAGAGAATCATTGCTGTTGATAGAGATAGTTTGGTAATATTGTTCAAATCGTACATTCCTCTAATGGCTGCTGCTGCTCGTTCCTTTATATGTAGTCTAAAGGATTGGCACGTCGTCTGTAGGGTGAGGCCGAGGTATTTGTAGGAATTGACTGTCTCAAGTTCAGTCTCTCCCAGGAACATTTTGTTTTCGGCGGCTAGTTTTCCTCCTTTTCGGAAGGCCATATGCACTGTCTTCTTTTCATTTATACTGAGCTCATTTTCCTCCGCCCAGTCTTGCAAGTTGTTGAGCACTTCCTGTAGATCCTGTCTGTTTGTAGACCCCACAACCATGTCATCTGCATACAGGTAAAGGGATACTGATTTTGTGTTTTCAATAGTCCGTATAACATTCGCTGTCGCGACGTTGAACAGAGTGGGACTCAGTGGGTCGCCTTGTAGTACTCCGTTGGTTTGGGTGATCTCTCTTGAGGTTGATATCGCATCATTTATCTCTACTTTGTTGAAAGCCAGGATGTTTTTTATCATATACATGATTTCGGATTTTTCATCCATCATTTGTTCCAGTTTTATAATGAGCTTCGATCTGTTTGGTAGGTCGAAGGCCTTCGAGAAGTCGACACATATTGCATGGAAAATTCCTTTAGGGTTTCTAAGCGCTTGTTCTATGTCATTCAGTAGATTGTTGATAGCTTGAAGGGTGGACCTTCCTTTCCTGAACCCGAATTGTTGATCGGGAATCAGTTGATCGACTGTCGGGGTGAGCCTTTTGAGCAGAATGTTTGAAAATACTTTGAATATATTGTTCTCTAGAGCGATTCCTCGGTATGAGTTTGGGTCGTTGTGTTCTCCTTTGCCTCTGTGTAGAACCTTAATTATGGATTTTCTCCATTCGTAGGGTATTTCCCCTGTTCCTAGGCATCTGTTAAACAGATCTGACCATAGTTCACTTAGAATTTCAGCCGAGTCTTTCAGGATCTCATTGGAGATGCCGTCTGGGCCTGTCGCTTTCTTGTTTTTTGTCTTTCTGATTGTCGCAATTACTTCTTCCGATGTGATGTGTGTACCCAATTCTACGCTTGTGTGATATGTTGCGTTATACGCCGCTTGTGACTGAGTTAGGTTCAGTTCTTGTGAGAAGTGGTTTTCCCATATGTCCATATGAATTTGGCCAGATTTCCTCGTAGTCGTTTTTCTGATGGCTATGAAGGGGTCTTTTAGTACTTCTTCTGCCTCCATTAAGGCTTGTTTTTCTATGTATTGAGCCTTTTTCTTTTTCAGGGGAGTTTTATATTCCTTTCTTTGTGCTGCATATTCTTCTAGAAGACCTTTTGTGTTGTGGAGTTTGGCCAGGTGTAGTTTTAGGACGACTTCATTTCTAAGTGTGTAGCATTCCGTATCAAACCATGGTGTAGCTCTTCTTTGGTTGATTGGGATTGTTGATGCTCGTATGGCCTCCTGAATTGTTGTCAGGGCTTGGTTGAGATTGTTTTCGTTAAGGCATTGTTTTGTTGCCTCCATTGCTTGTGCGTTGTTGCTTAGGGCATTTGCGTCAATCTTCCTGGAGCTCTTGAGGGTTAGTAGGATCGGTATTTCCTCTTCAGTATTTCCGAGTATAATATTGGTCCTGATAGGTATATGTTTTGTCAGTGGGGTGCAGGATGACTTCCAGAGTCCCTGTTGGTTTTTGATGGAGATGTTGCTTCCGCTGTAAAAAACTAGGTCGATGGTACTTGTGCCATTGTGGGCTATGTACGTTATTTCATTTGCTTTGTTTATAAGCGAGTAGCCTTCTTCTTGTAACATATCCAACATAGCTCTTGTTTTGTTGTTGGGCTTGTCTATTCTGCAGTTTAAATCTGCTGCCAGGATGAAGTTTTTGTCTGTCTTTGTTCGGGCAATCGCCCCTGCCATTACTTCTATTGTGTCTTCTAGGGAAGATCCGTATGCGATGTATATACCTATTATTGTTAGGTTTGGGGTTTTCATTATTACTAGGTACTCTTCTTTTATCGAGCCTTCAATTTTCCCTATGGAAGGTTTGAAAATTATGGAGACTCCTCCCTCTGGTCTGCCTCTTGGGTTGGACTTGGCGAGCGAGTGAATTGCGTAGTGGCTCGTGAAGTTCAGAGGTTCTGTCAGGAAGGTTGCAGTGGCCACCATTATGTCGCTCTTTATCCAGATATCTTCAGGTGCTGTGCAGATTTTGCCTCTCAGACCCTCTACATTCCACAAAAGTATTTCCAGATTTCTTTCGGCGTTTTTCAGTTTGGGGCTTCCGTTGGGGAAATCGAAATCGAAAGGTACGATATATTACCCTATCCGGCCAGAGACTTGTTTGCATAACGGAGTCCCTTTCTTCCATGGGCACCCCTATTTTAAAGGCTTTGCTGGTGCCACGGAATGGGAGCTGTTCGCAGCTGATTACCTTAGAGATGCCGTTTTGAGTAAGGTGTCCTTTTATGTCATCTTCGGTTACGTCGGTGTCAAGTCTCCCAATGAATATCCAGGCGGTTCGTGGAGCTGCTCTCAGCCTGCCGATTTCGGAACCTCCCGTGCCATGTTGTGGGGGTTTTCTCATCGTGTCGTCTAGTTTTCTTGTGTTTATGTTTGTTGAGGTGTCTTCGTAGGTATGTTTGCTAGGCAGATCTGGCCACTCTTTGTTTGCTGAAGGTCTGTCTCTATATTTGTTTTTGTTTGTATCTCTAATTGGCGGTAGCGGTTTGGTGGCAGGTGGGTGCAGCAGCGTTGCTGTTTTTGGAGTTTCAGTGAGGTCTTGGGTTTCGGGGTAGTCTAAGTCTTGTTGTTTTACAAGTATGTCTGCTTGTTGCAGTTGCGTCTCGAGAATTAGGGTCATTTTTTCATAAGGTTTTCAGATAGTTCGTCTAGCTTTTCTTTGATGTTTTCACATGATGTTTTATTTTCCAAGGCTATTTCCCTTACTTCTTTATTTAATTCTTGGTTGCTTGTCGCCATTGGGGCCAAACCATTTGATTTCAGGCGTAGTCTACAGGTCTCGCACATCCATAGTAGAGATCTCTTTTTTTAGTGAAGGGCGTTATACTCCGTTGTAGTCATAGAGGTGCACTCCTTGTGGAACCATTGGTTGCAACCTCCGTCGCAACTCACTGCTGTGTCTTCTAGTGGTGTGTCCAAATCACATTTGGCACATCTTTTGTAGTCCATTGCGGGAAGCATTGTTTGTAGTGATGTTCGTACGGTTCTAAATGTGTGAGTCTGTTTAAGCGCAGGTGTGGTTGGTATTGAGATTGGTTTGATTCTTATAGGTCCTGTCTACTTTGATTGTACCTGCTTTGCTGTAAGGGGTTTGTTGAAAAGATCTTGTTGCACTTGCGACAGGAAGGTGGTTTCAGTCCGAAATGGATCACTGATGTGCTTGTGTGCGTTTTGTGTGGTAAGACTTTCGGCGAAGGGTTGTGCGTTGTGTGCGCTTCGTACGGGAAAGCATTCAGCCGAGATTGTTCTACTAGTGAGCGGTATGTATAATTTTACAGTTTGTGGTACTTAACCTAACTAATATTTTATCGGAGAGGGTCTTCTTTTGTGCTTGTGTACTTGCAAATTACCTATGATGTGGTTGGTCTTTTGTTGTCTTCAGCTCTGGCGTTCCTTTTTACCTACTTTATCACTCATTTGAGCACACAAACACTGCGATTGACATTATAAATTTCAAAATTCCGGGAGCTCGAAATCGCCGCGTCACTCAACTCAACTCAACCGTGGGTGGTAACCAAATATTAAGTATTAAATAAATAAAAATTAAATATAAAATACTAAAAAAAAATACATTATGCAGCGAGCCTATAATGGCAATAATTAAGACACGGTCGTGCTTATAAAACAAGCGAAGCGAGTTTTTTAATTTCCATACGAGTGTCTTAATTACACGTATAGGCGGGTTGCATTTGACTGATTTTGTTAGACGATAATTAAAATTTTATTATATGGTCTAACATATATAATTATTAATAAATATCTATCGATATTATGTCAGTTGACTAAGTGCATGCGCTGGGAATTGAGTGAGCTCAGTATTTGCTCTCTACCCAATAACAAATTCCAAAGCTTTGAAACATCGTTCATCCTGAACTAATAACAATAGATAGCGCACAGGTTCAATGGTGGATCACATTGTTATTTTGGTCAAATTACACACAATAGGCTGTAACAAACGTCTAATAATTAAAATGCATCGTATTATCAACAAGTTATTCGTCTAATTCGATGCGAATAGAATGTCAACGGAAGACAAATCAATGGAGTCCGACATTGGACAGTCATGACATCTGGCGGAAACGTTTCGCATAAGAAATAAGCTGGGTTAGTGATTTCCGATAACCTAGATGTTAGGCCCCTTAAAACAACAATTATCATCATCATCATGATTTCCGAAGTTCTAATCTCATGTTTGCTGCGTCTGTGACACGGTTATATCAACACCAGCGTTCACATAAATTGTCGCCGAAATCGTACTGTACCCTTATATCTGGATGATCCAACAAATTTCCGCCGCTGGAAAAAATAAAGGATTGTAGCATCTTGAAGTCCCAGCTAAAAAACCAACACAGTGCTACTTGGCGAATACACTGTAGAAACAAACTACAAAAAAAATAGGGTTCTCAAACTACTCAGGAAAGACGGGAATCCATGAAAATCTCGGGCGTAAGGATACGGATAATGTCCCTCGGAAAACTTCCACCCTATAGCACATTCCACTGTCATTTAACTGCAAAGACAATGCCAGATTTCTATAAAAAATCAGGGAATCGTAGAAACGTGCCTGTCAGATTTATTAGCATTAAATATACACGCCTCCTAACTCTCACATTTATAGTATGCGTAACTCACGTTAAAAATGACCATATGCCATTATTCAGTTTCATTACAACTTTGTTTCTTCTAGAAACTATTAAATATGTTCACCTTGGCTTTCATAAGCTCAAATAAAAATTACAAATACATTCGTGGCAAACAACTGCTGTTCCCTAGGTAACGGGAGTATAACAACAAAAATAAATTAATGTTATTAAGCTTTAAAATAATAGATCCCCAAAATAAAATCAATTTACCCCTGACATAGATCTCCGTCATTACAAAAATTATTCATTACTCTATACAATTTATCTCCCGTTTCCTATCACTTAAATTCTTCTCATAGAAGCGATAAAAATCTCTATAAAAATAAAGATAAAAATTACAACACGCATCAATATGACTATAAACGTTTCGTAAATCCTAAAAATAATGTATATACAACACAAATATCGGCGATGTAGCTCGGTTGGTTGGTTGTTAAGTTTAGGGGCTGCGACAACGCGGTCATGTAGCCCCGTGTACTTTGGGTGTGTGTAGGATCTGTCTGATAACCGGTGTTAATTGTGATGACTGTATTAGTGTGTGTTATCTGTTTTTTTTTAATATAAGTACAGCAACTTAGAAATTTTCAAATAGTTCCTACTTTTGCCACCAAGTGCCACCGTCATCGACTACTAGGCCAAGTTCAGAACTTAGCTACAAGACGCCACCGCAGTCGGCTCTTGGCAACGATCGTAGAAACCTGAGAGCGCTGTTTACATTCTTAACCTATCCAAATTACCTTCACACAGGTGCAATTAGTGGAAGGTTCTTTAACATGCCATAAATCTAAGACATGGCACCGGCGGCTTTACTTCCCCTCCGAAGGAAAGCATACTGAGGGATTTTTAACGCTCTTAAAAAATCCTACGGCTTTGGACGGGTTTGAACCCACTATCTTGGGCATAGAAGCTCAGCATGCTACCGACTACGCCACCGAAGCCGCTATTTATTATTCTGTTTAGGGTTTATAAATTATTAGTAATGGTAATTCATAATGAGCAAGCATAGTAGGGCTAATAATTAACGTATTCCATTTATAGGTTTGAAAAGATCTGAAAATTGATTAAGAAGAAACATAACCTGTTTTTTATAGTTCAAGGATCTTATCACGTACTTGGTGTGGATTCCTGTTTTTATAAACTACCAGTAGTTTATATTGATAATTTATAAGACATTTAACTACTAAATTATTCAAATTGTCATTTATTACAAACTTGTTACAGTTTATAAATCTTTATAGGTCTATCCCCTCTTGTTAAAACATGTTATTCTACTGGTTATTTGTTAAATAGTTCATAGACCTCCTATAACTGGTCTCTCATCAAAATAAAAAATACTTAATAAAAATAAACTTTTCCAATTCGTTGAATAATTACCGTAAACTCCTTCTCCGATTAGAACCATTTAAATAGAAATCAGTTTATTCTCAGTTTCAACAAAGATCCATTGATCCTATAATTTCTATCAGATACAACTTCAACTAGGATTCACTGCCCTAATGCTTTCAAGGAGTTTCATCTCTATGAGACTATTTCAATAACTTCAAATAATAATAATAAACACCAACAATACTGCTTCTTCTTAAATCTGTCACTACAGACATTCTTTCAACAATTCTCTACAATGCTCATTGTCCTACTTCTAACAAATACCTCCGTCAATACGGGAATAATAAAGATATCTCTCTTAGAGATATTTCGCAGTTCCTTTCCAAACAACATATTCTTCTCAACTAACTTCACGTTAACAACTTCTATAGCAGTCTCAACATCATACATAAAAATACTGGTTCTATCGACAAATTAATTTAACAAGTAATACGATAAAATACTAATCTTCCAATAATATTATATTTCTTTTACAGAACTCACATTTCAATACAGCTTCCTATTAGCTGTGATATTTCCTTCAAATCTTTCTTCAAAATCTTAGTATTTCAAAAATACGCTTTAATTCGTATTCATTAACTTCACATTATAATCTTATATTAATTCCTGCTTTACTACATTTCTTATTACCTTCCAAACTCTTAAGTTTGCGAATTATGTCACCAAGTATTTATAACCAGATCTGTCTAATAAGTTATCAGATCGTGACTTAATATAGATCATCCAAATAAGATCTTAAAGAATCGCATTCTCTAGAATAAACTTCTGTATAACATTCTTGGAACAAATTTCCATTATTTCAATCGATATCAAAGAACGATTTAATATAATTTAAAAAACAATAAAATGTGATCCAAACACACTAAATCTTTACAATAAAAATATTCTGAGTTAAACGCTAAATTCTCCATCATTCAAATTCGAAAGTCGCAAAATTCAAAAATTCCAAATAACAATTCTACATTGTCTAAATCGACGAATAATCGGGAATAAACATCTACATGACGTAGCTATGAAAATATAAACTCGAAAAACCTAATAAAGATATTGCAAAAATGTAGAAAAATGGCATTAATATAGCAAGTTGTCGGATATTCTCAACAGTATCTACAATTCTACAAAATGGGGTATATCGTTTGTCATGAGACTACCTTATGTTGCGTTATAGTTGACTAGAAGTGGTCTTTCTTCGCTGTTTCTCAAAAACGGATTGTTTCTGATATCTCGAAACATCATGATGTCCTGTGGGCCTCTCCTTGATCTCCTTCAGAAGTTTCCAGGTTGTCGGGAACGGAATTCGGACTCGAACATCTGCGTGTAGCCGTCCTTTCTGCTGGTGTATATTACTGTGTGAGATGTGAAACCCTTTCTCTCTTGATGGCACTGGGATCAACCCTAGCCGCCCCCGTTCGTGAAGTTCTTCTGTCTTCTCCGCCGAAGTTCGATATATTAATATTCGTCATTGTAGTTGGTGAAATGACTTATGTAGATGTAGTATTTTAACATGGGAGAGACGAGATGTTTATCTCCCCCACGATACTAATGTTATGTCATTTCGAACATTCTCGCTGCCATCATTGCTATGTTCCCATGAACATTTTAGTTCGCCATTACGATCTCTGTAGATTCAGTTATATTCACCTCCCTCAGATTCAGAAATTTCGACAGGATATAATACGTACAATACTTAATAAGTTTCAAATATAGTTGACTGTCGACTTAATAATTTTGCATACAACTAAGTGCCGTCGTTCTCATTACTATTTTCTAGCAGTAGTAATCTTCTTGAGAAGTATAATAATTTCTATTAGCTTTGTTCGTTGGTAGAGTATTTCATTCAGACGTCCGCTCTTCTCGAAGTCGTAAGTAGTAAGAGCCTCGATTCCTCTCTCCGATGTTCCTCCCCAACAATAAAATTAGCGCCACCTTTCAGAACATGGCTCTGATTGCTTCCTTATTAGCGATGATAATATAATCCTAAATTAATCATTTAATTAGCCGCAATGTTAATAAATACTTCTTATTTATTATTTAACACCTTCAATGATATTATGAAGTGTTAAAATCTCGCTGGTAATTAGCTATGCTAATTGCTTTATTTGCTCTTATTTAAGTAAGGTCTCTTCTCATTGGTCATGTTCGATACGCGCCAAGCTCGAGTCTCCCCTCCTCCGAACCTCTAGTCACACTTCCCTCGCGTGCGGCTGTCGGCTCGACTCGGATGTCTTCGAGTATCTCCGTGCATCATAGTTCCTTAGTGCTAAGATGCTCACGTGACTGCTAATAATTTCCTCATTGGTCGGCTCGGTTAACTGGCTAACTTGGCGAGATGTACAAACCAGTTTCGTGGCTTGATTTCAGTGTCGCTTTTATTTAACATTGGCTAGTTAGAAAACTTTAGAGAAAAGGGATATTTCCGATCCCATACATATACGAGTACAGTACGAAAGCAATGCCCTGTGTAGAAATTGGAGTCGGTGATATTAAGGTACAGAGTTCTTTATTTTCCCGTATTTCCCAGTTAATGTATGGAAACATTTGGGTTCGGATATACTTTACACTGTCAACTTTCATTCCATGTAATTCATGTCAGACATGTTGGATTTCCTGTGCATGTTAGAAGCGAATCTTACCAAATAGGTCACACAGCTATTTCACAATGAAAATCTTGAGCTCTGATTGGAGGAGACAAACTGTATCATAATGAAAACTAGTATTTTAATTATTTCATTGTAGTACAGTTTTCAGGCATATATTATTTACATTTCCAGAATTAAATTTCAGGAGGGAAGGATCCCTCCATAAGACCCACGCTTTCAGACAAGGAACGATTGAGAAGGAGCCAGAGGCCCAAAGATGTTTGGCGGGAAGCTAAATGAGAAGGAAGAAACACCGTAAAGAAGGAAAACTGTTGTGGTGTATTTGTAGTCCATAGGAGGCTGTATCAAATTATAATAATAATTTACATGTCAACATCGTCGAACATAAATAAATTAAAAAATTAAAAATCAATCAATCGGCGGCCATGTTGGATCGATAGCTCGGGCTAATCTATCGTGGGCAGCTAGGTGTCATGTTACATGACATTGTGAAACCGCTCCGAACCTCATCTAGCCTTCCAATCGTCCATCATTAAAAAAATATTGAAATTGAAAATGACGTGCCCTATGGAAAGACGATGGAGACCTTTCGTTTGAGCCCTCACACGACTTTCTCCGATTGTCGTTCAGGTGATATCCACTATTTTCGGAAATCTCGGGTCGATAACCTTGTAGTTGACCAATAACCGATTAATAGTTAATCAAGAAATAATAATAATTAATTAATTAATTAATTTATTTATTAATAGGTACTGTTACAGTTAGGCAAAACCTGGTGGTAACAAGATATTTACATGCTGCCTATAACTCAATTTCTCTCCATAATGCCTCTGGGTTCCCTGAATGCAACATTTAATGTATTCTTGAAAACTTTTAAACTGTAAGGAAAAGGTTGTAAGACTTCTTCAGGTAACTCATTCCATGTTTGAATACCCCTGTTTATAAAAGAATACTTAGCTAAGTTTCTTTTTTGAATGATGGGCCTAATTTTGTATTCGTGATCCCTCCTACCCATATAAACTGGATCATGCATTCCGTTTCGCAACTCATTCCAGGCCGGCTCTCCTGTGTATGCTTTGTACATCTCTTGGAGTCTTGTTTTATATCTTCTGCTGTGTAGGGATTCCCAACCCAACGATTACCACAGTTTCATCACCTTGGGAATAATGGTATATGAACGCATACGGGACATTGTTGAAACGCTTCGCACGTCGTCGCTCATTTGTTGAATCTACTCGTGCGCAACCTACTGTAAAATATATTTACTAATTTAGAAACCGTCACGTATGAGTCCACAACATCTCACCCAAGTTGCATCGCTATCGGTCTAATGGTATATGAAGACATAGGGGACTATGTTGAAACGCTCCGCGTGTCGTCGTTCATTTGTCGAATCTACTCGTGTGCTACCTACTGTGAAATGTATTTACTAAGCCAGAAAACTTCCTTGGAGTATCCACCATAGTTCACCCAAGTGTCACGGCTAACGATCGAATGGTATATGACCTTATACGGGACTTTGTTGAAACGCTTCGCGCGTTGTCCCTCATTTGTTGAATCTACTTGTGCGCTGCCTATTGTAAAGTGGATGTACTAAGCCAGAAACCTTCCCTGAAATATACAAAACATCTCACCCAAGTTTCATCACAATCGGACTAATGTTATATGAAGACATAGGGGATTTTATTGAAACGCTCCACGCGTCGTCACCCATTTGTTTAATCTACTCTTGCGCTATCTATTGTAAAATGGATTTACCAAGGCAGAACCCTTCCCTAGAGTGTGCACAACATCTCACCCAAATTTCATCGCTATCGGACGAAGGGGATATGAACGCATACGGGACTTAGTGGAAAGGCTTCGTGCGTCGTTGTCCATTTCTTGAATCTACTCTGAACTGCCTATTATAAATAGGATTTACTAAGCCAGAAACCTTCCCTGGAGTGTACACAACATCTCACCCAAGTTTCATCGCAATCGGATGAATGGTATATCAACGCATACGGGACATTGTCGAACGCTTCGCGCGTCGTCATTCATTTGTTGAATATACACGTGCGCTTCGTATTGTAAAATGGATTTTACTAAGCCCGAGACCTTTCCTGGAGTGTACACAACAATTCACCAAAGTTTTAGCACTATCAGACGAATGGCATATGACCTTATACGGGACTTTGTTGAAACGCTTCGCGCGTCGTCGCTCTTTTGTTGAATCTACTCGTGCGCTACCAACAGTAAAATGGATGTACTAAGCCAAAAACCTTCTCAGGAGTGTACAGAACATCTCACCCAAATTTCATCGCTATCGGATGAATGGTATATGACCTTATACGGGACTTTGTTGAAACGCTTCGCACGTCGTCGCTCAGTTGTTGATTCAACTCGTGCTCTACCTATTGTTAAATGTACTTCCTAAGCTAAAAACCTTCCCCGGAGTGCACACAACATCTCACCCTAGTTTCATCGCTATCGGACGATTGGTATATGAACGCACGCGTGACTTAGTTGACACGCATCGCGCGTCGTAGCTCATTTGTTGAATCTACTCGTGCGCTGCCTATTGTAAAGTGGATTTACTAAGACAGACACATTCCCTAGAGTGTACTCAACACCTCACCCAAGTTTCATCACTATCAGACGAATGGTATAAGAACACATACGGGACTTTGTTGAAACGCTTCGCGCATCGTCGCTCATTTGTTGAATCTTCTCATGCGCTACGTATTGTAAAATGGACTTACTAAGTCAGAAAACTTCCTTGGAGTGTACTCAACATCTCATCCAAGTTTCATCGCAATCGGATGAATGGTATGTGAACGCATAGGAGACATACCCACAGACAAACTATCACGTAACATTGATTTTTATATATATAGATAGAGAGATAAATTAAGCAGCCAGCCAAAATGTATTAAAATATGAGCCTTAATTTACCCAACACTGTATAGTGAATTCAGCACTACAAGAAAGCAAGCGTGCGTCTCTTCAAATATATTTTAAAAGCGACGTTTGCTCCGCATTAAATACATAATTATTGCTACAGACCACTATGGATCGTCAGATGTCTCTTAAATTTAACATAGTAAACTGAGCAACGCACGTAGCACTGATATATGGCATTAGACTACTATGGATATACATAATATGTCTCTCTAAATAACCCTTATGAGTAAACGTAGCTCAACATGTACCAAAGGAATGAGGCCTAAGACCACTATGGAAGAAAACGTGTCTTCAAGATCCTTTTTGAGTAAAGTTAGCTCTGCATGTACTACAGGAATATGGCTATAGACCACTACGGATCACCATGTGTATCTCCAAATTACTTTTCAGAGCAAAGTTCGCTCCACATGTAGCATAGGGAAAAGGCCTTAGTCCAGTTTTGTCAATGTGCTATTATCAGTCAATTTTACTCCGCATGTTTCTTTACATCACTATGGATTAACAAGTGATTTTTCAAATGATGTTTCCGAGTAAAGGTGGCTCCACATGTACCGCAGGAATACGGCTTTTGACCCCTATGGATCAACATGTGTGTCTTCAAATAACTTTTCATAGTAAAGGTGGCCCCACATGTAGCGCAGGAATGAGGCTTTACACCACTATGGATCAAAATGTGTCTATTCAAAGAAGATTTGAATGTAAAGTTAGCTGTACATGTACCACAGGAATATGGCTTTAGACTACCATGTATCAACATGTGCATCTTCAAATTACTTTTCAGGCCAAAGTTCGCTCCACAAGTATCACAGGAATAAGGTTTTAGTCCACTATGAATCACCATGTGGCAGTTTAATTTGCGTTTAACTGCAAATTTTTCTCCGCATGTACTGCATGAATGTGGCTTCAAACCAGTATGGATGAACATGTGTTCCTTTAAACTACTTTTGAGAGTAAATTTTACCCTGCACTTACTGCATGAATGTGGCCTTAAACCACTATGGATTAACATGTATTTCTTCAAATCACTTTTTCGAGTAAAGTTGGCTCCACAAGTACCGCAGGAAAGAGGCTTTATACCACTATGAATCAACATGTGCATTTTCAAATGACCACTCTGCGTAAACTTTCTTCCACAAGTTATGCATGCGTATGCCATAATACCGCTAGGAGTGGAATTTCTTGTTTTTGTACCAGTTTGTTTGCCTGATGCTGAGTTTGCATCTCTTGTTAAAGTGTTCTGCGAATTGTAGTCGCGTCTGTGAAGAATTGCTTATGTTAGTACTAATAAAATAGCCACAAACATTACAATATCAAACATCACATAGCACAATTCCAGATAATTATACAATAGTTTTCTGTATTCGTAGACACAGATTTAAAAGCCAAAATGTGATACGCTTGATGATGATCGGAACTGGTCATTCAAGAGAATTCTTTAGCCTCATGTAATTTGCTTCAGGGAATAAGTCACATTACTATTTGGGTACAATCGTGTTGACTAACTGAAAAGCAGTTTATTTGGCTATATTAGATGTTCAAGGAAAGCGTGAGGTCGAGAGATCTAACCAATCAAAATTTACCTACTGCATTTTCAGCACTTGCATTACTATGCATGCTTTCCTTAAATACTAGAACTGAGCACGTCTCTATTCTTCAATGAAGTGGTGCTCTGGGAAACTGGTATTCTCTGACGGCACTAGGCCTATATGTATGTTCCATGTTGGCCGTGGTGGTGTGAGTACCTTGGTGCTTTGACTTGCAATAAAGGAGCTGTTGAAGTGAATGTGTTGTTTATTAGTCCACTAAAGAAAAACGCTATTTATATTCCCCAGAATATAGCAACTGTAACCCCCCCCCCACACACACACATTTTGATGCCGAAAGCACGGGAAGGAACATTTATGTCCCTTAAACAAACGGAAGAAAATTCAAGAGACGCTGTTCAGTACAGATAAGTTGCAATAAGCTATACAGTTACTCACTATATTTTGGAGGAGAATAGTGTAGGTACAATTTGTTACGCACGATATAAACACTGAATACTAGTTATATGCTACACATACAATACAGCATCAATATAATAACGCACGCACATGTAAGTTACGATAGCGCCATCTGTTAACAAATACCGTACCTAATAGGAATACTGAACACGCATTAGACTACTCGGATACTGAAGTCATTTAGGAATACTTGATCATGACGGGTTCAGAAGAAATAGCTCGACACAAATACTCAACAATTTTCATCCTTTTATCTGCCTCACCACGCCGTCAAGAAGGAAAAACAAGGACTTGAAAAATGGCGAATTGTGTTTGACGCATCATCTCACGCACCCGGATCCCCATCACTGAATGATATCCTAGACACTGGACCTAATATCGCACCAGATATGATGGCTATACTACTTAGATTCAGATTATTCAAACATGCCATCCTCGCTGATGTCAGGCAGGCATTCCTACAACTGTCTTTGGACCCGGTTGACAGAGATTTAACCAGGTTCTTATTGTTCCATGTGGTATCAACCGATGATGGCCAGTATCAAACTACGAACGACATTCTCCCATACCGGATTACCAGATTACCATTTGGCCTTTCATGCAGCCCATTTCTGTTATCTGCAACCCTTAGAGAATTAGCTACAACACACATACATTCATTTCCTTCCGCAGCCGTGCTTGTGGATAAATGCACGTACATGGATGACTTCGTTACTTCACTCACGGAAGAATCAGAGCTCTTCACAATATACGCAGAGCTTACAGCACTCATGGGAATCATCAAGCTTCCCATGCCGAAGTGGGTCACCAACTCGGTATCACTTCAAGAAACTTGGAAAACACAAGGTTTAACACCACAGATAAATGCACAGGTCCTGGGAATTAATTGGAATACCAAGCGTGATTTACTTTCTACTTCGTCCAATGATATCCTGAAAACCCTTTCAGAGCAACATGCTACTAAGCGAAACCTACTTCAAATAACCTCCAGAGTGTACGATCCACTCGGTCTCTACTCACCAATAACAATACTCGGGAAGTTACTTTTTCAGGAGACCTGGTGCCGAGGGATCGGTTGGTACGAAACACTTCCCCCTGATATTGGTGAAAAGTGGTCATTATGGTGCTCAAATCTAACATACCTGTCAAACATACGCATTTCACGCTGGGTAGGAGCCTTAAACCACCAACTTGAAGGCTCCACACTTCATGTTTTCTGCGACGCTTCTGAAAGGGCGTATGGTGCAGTCATATGTCTACGCACACAGTCAGAAGTAAAAACAACAGTAGAACTGGTTTGCAGTAAAGCCAGACTAGCACCAATAAAAAGGGTCACACTTCCTCGTCTAGAATTGCTTGCAGCTGTAGTAGGAGCAAGACTATTGCATTACTTCTGCCAGGCCACGAGTAGCGACATTACAAAGGCAAAATTATAGACCGATTCCACCATCACCCTTGGCTCGATACGCAGTGAACCACATCACTGGAAAACCTTCGTATGTAACCGCGTTACCAAAATCGTCGCATCAACTTCACCCTCCCAGTGGAGACACTGTCCAGGAACTGACAACCCAGCAGACAACCTGTCCCGAGGTCTTCAAGCCTCGGAACTGGCATCGACAGACACATGGTGGCACGGCCCCAATTGACTCAAAGACTCATCAGAATTATGGCCTCATGACTTTGCACCCAAGCATTCTTCACTCCCAGAAGCGATAAAAGCGATACATCAAGCGCTCGTAGTCACCACAGACGAACCCTTCATCACTTTTTCTAACTTCAGCTCTTACACTAAGCTACTCCGTACGATGAGCTGGATTCTCCGGTTTTGCAATAATCTTCGCAGATCAAATCTTCAACACGGCGGACTAACAGCTTCCGAAATGGATAATAGTCGCACTATGTTAATCTCCGTTGCCCAAAGGGAGAGTTTTCCAGCAGAATACGAGGATATAATGAAAAACTTACCACTTCCAAAGAAATCCAAAATTACGAACTTTCAGCCCTTCAAACAAAATAATATCATCCGGTTAGGAGGTCGGCTTCGGTTTATGGACGCATCCTTTAATGAAAAACATCCTCTCATCCTCGATGGCAGTCACCACTTCACTCATCTACTGATTAGACACACTCATGTCAAGCTGCACCATTTAGGATAAAAGATTGTTCTTTCGGAATTACGAGCACAGTTTTGGATTATTCGCACACGACAAACAATAAGGAAAGTTATCCGCACATGCTTACCTTGCAAACTTGCAAACAACCCCCACGCAGAAGCACCTGAAGCTCCACTCCCAGCGGACAGAGTTCGAGGCTCACTCCCATTCTTAGTCACAGGATTAGATTTCGCTGGGCCACTATATGCAAAACACAACAATACCGTCTCCAAGGTTTACGTTCTTTTGTTAACCAGCGCCACAACTAGAGCAGTTCATCTTGAGCTCACCTCCGACATGACAGTAGACAAATTTTTCCTGCCATTTCAAAGATTCGTCAGTCGTAGAGGTATTCCTCACACGGTGTACTCCGACAACGCAACTTCCTTCCACGCAGCCAACAAAGAACTGAGAGAACTATGCACATCTTCAAGGAAGACAAAACTTCCCACTACTTCGCCACAAACTGCATTCAATGGAAGTTCATCGTGCCACGGGCGGCTTAGTGGGGAGGATGGTGGGAGAGAATGGTCGGCATGGTAAAGCGCTGCTTAAGGAAGACCCTAGGACGCAGAAAAGTGGACCATGAAACTTTGAACACCATCCTTACCAGTGTAGAAGCCGCAATAAATGCACCTCTCTTGTTACAGGATGAGGGTTCAGATACCTTGACACCTGCCCATTTCCTGCACCTAGAACGACGCGTGACTACCATCCCTACAGGTCCAGAACCACCCTCACCTACCAGCCTAAGAAGGGAATTTCAGCTCCAACAACAAGCCACACGGGATTTGTTGGCGAGATGGACAAAGGAGTACCTGTTGCAGCTACGGAATTATCACCACGTCCAGCAAGTTACTGGAAAAGGAGCTGAACTACGGGTAGGAGACTTGGTACTCCTACAAGATGATGAACATAAACGTATCATGTGGGACAGGGCAGTCATCGAAGAACTACGACCAGGTCGAGATGGTAAAATCAGGACAGTGATCCTTCGAAGACCCAACGGACACCAAATCACACGCCCCGTACAGCTGGTCATCCCCCTGGAGGTTGACCAGGGTGGGAAGAATGTGGGAAACTAGTATTCTCTGACGGCACTAGGCCTATATGTATGTTCCATGTTGGCCGTGGTGGTGTGAGTACCTTGGTGCTTTGACTTGCAATAAAGGAGCTAAGATGGCGTACTGTTGAAGTGAATGTGTTGTTTATTAGTCCACTAAAGAAAAACGCTATTTATATTCCCCAGAATATAACAACTGTAACCCCCCCCCCCCCCACACAGGCTATATTAGATGTTCAAGGAAAGCGTGAGGTCGAGAGATCTACCCAATCAAGATTTACCTACTGCATTTCCTGCACTTGCATTGCTATGCATGCTTTCCTTAAATACTAGAAATGAGCACGTCTCTATTCTTCAATGAAGTGGTGCTCGTGCAGCCAATATAATATTATAGAGACAAATACCGTTTTGTACTGTAAGTCGGAGGTTTTGAATTTATAATCCTTCCGGATGAACGTGTTAATCTCTCTATAGCAAGAAAAAAGCGCTTGTGCGTGGAGAAGAGGTAATAACCATCAATTACGGCTGTTACTTCCTAACAGTCAAAACGATATTTTATCGTCTCGACTGAGTGGATATGCCAGGGGCAGCTGAACAGGCAAGCCGCAATACATCAAGTTGAAAAAGCATGCGTACTCTCAAACGAGCAGTCGGAGAAATTCATGTGCGGGCTCAAACGAGAGGGCTCCATCCGCCACACCCCCGGGGAAATTAGTGTCTTTTAGTGCACTGGAGGCTCTTTCAAGATCGCGGCTTTTCAAAAGTTATGGTAGATGCCTCCACCCCTCCTTCAATACCCGATACCCCCCATCCGCCACCGCCCACAACCCTAGAATTCCCTAAAATTATAAACAGATTTTTGCAAATTTAATTATATTTAACACAAAAGTCCACCTTTGGTTCCACTTGCGCTAGGCTAATCTTTGTTGACCTTCCTTGGCCAATCTCTTTTCTCTTCCAACTTTTTTTTTGAATATTCAATATTGTTCAATTATGATCTTTTAATTTATTATCCATTACTAATTTTCATTTATTTAATTCTTTTATCAACTAGATATACCCGGCATGCGTTGCAGTCCTAATCAAAGACAGAAAGGAAGATAATAATAATGAACCCCTTGCCAAAACCATGGCGTGAACTGGTTTGGAATAGACAGCGATGCCAAACAACACGGCGGGCTGCTGACAGTCTCCTAATGTCACTTCGCGATGTATCACCCTTTTCTATTACATAAATAATTTGTAGCTAGAAACCTTCCCCAGAGTGCACACAGCAATTCACCCAAGTTACATCGCATTCGGATTAATGGTATACGAACTCATAGGGGACAAGGGATCTTACCAACGTTGGACTAGGTGTTGCAAATCTTCGCGCGATTCACAGGCGACCATAACATCAACAAAGAGTAGAGTCCTATAGTGCGGTGTTAACACTTCTGTGCCGTCAGTGTCGAAACAGAGGAGAAAGAGCGGTCCCTGATGAACGCCATATTGAATGTGAAAAGGTGCAGACATTCCAGCTGCACATAGGACAGAGTTGCTAGTATTCCTATACAGATATATTTTTAATATATATTAATCATTGTTGATAGACTATTATTTATGCATTTATTTATGGGTATTACAACACTAGACAGGATGTCTGAGCAACCGATCCCAAATTTTGCAACGACGGCCACGATGGCTGCGGGCACTCGTGACCCATCCAAGATGAAGGTTCCACCTTCACCATACCCATCCCCCCACTTCCCTCACACCCAATCCCCCAATCACCGTCTCCACCACCTCCAGAATTCCCTCAAATACAAAACAGATTTTACCAAAGTTTACCTGATTTTCCACAAAGGCCAACATTGGTTACACCTACTTTTGCCAGGTCCCTCCCTGCCGAACTCCCTTGCTAATTTCTTATTCTATTCTAATCCAGATGCCATTTGACTGTCCTGTAAGCTACCAAAAACTTTATAAATTCACCAGATTTCCTAAAATCACCAAAATTACCCAAAATTCTATAACACGCATCAAATTGACCATCTTTCTCAAACATCCCCCAAATATACTAATATTCCCCAACTTTTCCTAAGATACATTAAAATGCCCCAATTGTCCCAAATTTCCCCGACTTAGGCATCTTCTAATTCGGTATATTCCCCAGAATTCCTTACAAATTCATCAAGATTCCTAAAAATCCTTCTCATTATACTTAGATTCCCCAAATTCACCCTTCGTAAAATCACCGAAATTCACCAAAATTCTATAAAATGCATCAAATTGACCGTATTTCCCAAACATTTCCCAAATAAACTAAGATTCCCCAAGATTTCCTAAAATACGTTAAAAACCCTCAAGTGTCCCAAATTTCTCCGACTTAAGCATCTCCTAATTCGGCAGATTCCCCAGAATTCCTTACAAATTCATCAAGATTTCCAAAATTCCTTCCCAATATACTACGAATCCTCAAATGCACCAGATTTCGTAAAATCACCAAAATTCCCCAAAATACTATAAAACGCATCAAATTGACCATATTTCCCAAACATCCCCCAAATAAACTAAGATTCCCCAAAATTTCCTAAAATACATTAAAACGCCTCAAGTCTACCAAATATCCCCGACTTAGGCTACTTCTAATTCAGCAGATCCCCCAGAATTCCTTACAAATATATCAAGATTCCCAAAATTCCTTCCCAATATACTAAGATTCCACAAAAGAATCCTCAAGTCCTACAATTGCAGAGCACACACCAGACTTTTTCGTAAAAAACGGGTTATACTATTCGAACAAACACATACTTTTAACTACTTTCCAATGGGGCCAAGGGGCGGACGGTCTGCGTAGACGCGAGTGGGTATCTGTCCACACAAGCTGGTAACATCATGATTTTCCCCAAGGGCAGACGGATGTTAAGACACCGGTCTGAACCGACAGCGTGGCCGTGCTATCTACATCTAAATTCTGACACAAGAGTTTCTACAATTCCCAGAGCATGGAGTCTTCAACGAGTGGAATGTCGGTTAGCGACCAAGGTGTTCCGAGCCGTCTATGGTATAGGTTTCACTTACTTGGGGCTAGGTCCCTCGCTGTCATCTTTCATGTCCACCTCCTTTGAACAACTCTTGTTCTCTCTTCCGACATGACAGTATGTAGATAACCCGTGCCTAGGGTGTATTGCGATCGATATGAAAATTACCTCTCGATGGTCAGGCTTCTCCCGTTACACTAACTGACTGAACTCATACAATTCATCATGAAGTGTTCTAAGAGCAGTGTGGGACTGCACCCGTGGGTTCCCGACCAGATGTTTTATTATCAGTGCATGCTAGTCACAGGACGGTAACCCGTTACTCTACACCAGTCACACAGTGGCTATGAGGTTTCTGAATTCCAACAAGAATTCTCTAAATTTTCCAAACCTAAACAACTCCACCAATGCCTACCTAAATTTACACAGAATCTCCAAATTTACCCCAGAATTCACCTAAATGTCTCTAAAAGTCCCCAAATGCACAGATTTCCCACGAATTTGTCATATTGACAAATGTTCATGATTCCCTTCAAATTTACCCCCAGAATTTACTACAAATTTTTCAAAAATTTATAAAATCTCCAGATATGCTCGAAAACCATGAGTTTTATGCTCGATAGATATGCCAGAAAAAAACATTATATGCTCGATAGATATGCTCGAAAACCCATTACATGCGGTTAAATATGCAGAATATGCTCGAAAAATACCGTTAAAAACTATAGAAAAGAAAGTGAAACGAAAAAACAATAACATACCTTTATATACGAGTTTTATTTTCTAATTGTATGTATGATACACTGCAATATACACGCATTCAAGTTTTTCTAGTATACTTAAGAGAAGTTTTCTTATAAAAGTTACAGTTTAAAAGTTCATTTGCAAAATGTTCACAATTAGGTGAGCCAATTAAGTAGATCTGCATTGGTCTGTACAACATGGATTTTTTCTATGTTTTCAGTTTTGATTGATTTTCTTAAATCAGTCAATAAAAGTTTCAATGACGAGAACGACCTCACTAAAGGTTAAAAACCTGCGGTTCTATTATTCGCACCAGATAGGCTTTTCAATAATTATTTGTTTTCGAACCTTAAGGATGGTCAGGGCCCGAGTTCGGGGGAAAGGGAATTCATAGAAAAACCAACTTTTTAGACGAAAACCACAAGAATATGCATTTATATGCTTCTATTTGGAAACCGCGGTTTTATGCATTTATATGCTCGATAAATTTCAATTCTGTTGGTCCCAGAGAGGTGAAAACACCACCGAAAGGCTTCTTTCAATGTGTACTATTCAGGAAAAAAATATGCAAATATGTTCGAATCCGAGCCCTAGTAATAACCATGATATCTCTAGTCATCTCACATCTAACCACACGGTGTCGATGACCGAGTTGTCGCAATCGCCCAACATCAATTACGCACACTTAAGTACACAGAGCTAAACGATCGAGTTGCTTCAAGTCCAGTCTAGAGCGAACTAGTCAAATAGTCTCGCAGGCCGTGACAGATGCCATGTCAGCGGGTATAAAATACCACTTCTAACACATACTTGTGATAACATGCAATCTCCATTCAATGTTAAAATTATAGATATGGCTTTCATCGCGAATACCCTGGTTCAATTCCCTTCTCTTCCAAGGCTAGAACAGGATCCACTCAGCCTCGTGAAGCAAAACTCAGAAGAGACCATAAGAGAATGCACGGCCCAAGTTTTCAAAATGTTCAAACTGCTTTAATATGTAACTCACAGTCAGCAATGTTTCTAGGTTAAAGCTGTGTCTTGTGTGGGGCTTTGACTAGGAACACCAAGATAGGCTCATCAGCGGGCTCTTGGTGACCCTGCCTGGACCCCCACATGAGTATCGCACCCACGCTTCTTTATTGCGAGAGCTTAACGCTCAAGCAGTCTTGCACATCCCTATAATGGCTTCCAAAAGGATGGTATATGGCCTCTCGTTGTTTTTTGAGTCGTCAGTCTCTTGACTGGTTTGATGCAACTTTCCATAACTCCCTGTCCTGAGCTAATCGTTTCATCTCTACATAGCTACCTCACCCTACATCCGAGGCAATCTGTTTAACATATTCTAAACTTGGTCTACCCCTACAGTTCTTGTCCTCGACCCTTCCTTCCATAACTAAGCTTGCTATTCCTGGGTGTCTTAGTATGTGTCCCACCAACCTCTTCTCTTGATTAGCAGTCGCCAGAAACATATCTCCTCTCCCACTAGTCTTAATACCTCTTCGTTTGTAACCTTATCTACCATCTTATCTTCATCATTCTCCTGTAACACCACATTTCAACGCTTCAATTCTCCTCTTTTCTGCCTCTCACGGCCAAGGAATTAAAACATAGCAATGTTTCTTGGGTCATGCCATGTCATGTGTGGGGTTTCGCCTAGGAACACCAAGATAGGCTCGTAAGTGGGCTTTTGTGCCCTTGTTCTTGTGTCAACTAATACTCGCGCGGCTACACTAACCGTCCACTCCTTGCCCCCTTGGAAGGTATTTGCAATCATGTAAGTTATTTGAACGTATAGTTTATCCGTTTCTTACGAGGATGTCTGATGTGCTTAGGAATTGTAGGATTTGAGGAATTTTGGGGGGATTTTGGGTAATCTGATGAATCTGGGGAATCTTACTATATTGGGAAGGATTTTAGGGGATCTTGGTCTATTTGTAAGGATATTTGGGTAATATGGTGAATTTGGAGTAAATCGGGGAAGATTGGGTGATTTCAGGAATTCCTATGTATTTCAGAACATTTTGATAAAATTTGGAGATTTTTGGTGAATCTTATTATTTTCGGGGAATCTTAGTATAATTGGAAGAATGTTTGGGAAAAAATGATTCATTTGACGAGTTTTATGAAATTGTGCTGTATTATGGTTATTTTAGGTAATATGGTGAATATTTGATGACTTTAGTAGATCACAGGACACTCGAATATCAACTAGGTTGGAAGAGAATAAGAGATGAGCAAGGGAGGTCGACAGAGAGGGGCCTTGCATAAATAGGTGTCAGCAATGCTGGTCTTTGTGGAAAACCTGGTAAAGTTTGGAAAACTCTGTTCGTAATTTGAGGGAATTCTGGAGGTGGTGGTGGTGGTGGGGATAAGAGGATAAGGTGTCAGGGAAGGGGGCAGGTGTATGGTGTTGGTGGGACTGTCATCTTGGATAGGTCGCGAGTGCACGCTGCCATCGTGGTCGGTGTTGCAAAAGTTGGGATCGACCAGTCAGCTATCCTGTCTAGTGTTGTACTGCCCATAGATTAAAAAAATAAATAACAATAACTAAACAATAATAAATCCCGCCAACCTGGGTCCATCATATGGGAAGCCAGGCAATGCCTGTCGCAAGCCAGGACAATGTGGTGACTGATAGAGGAGTAACACCTCTGTAAAAGAAAACTTGCTCCAGCTGGCCCGGCTGGTAATACCTCGTAAGGGTCCCTTGCCAGTGTTACGGTGAAGACGGTCACCGGTTTTAAAAGCGGAAGAAGGCTTCGGGTCTCACCGGTGGATTAAGCGGATGAACTTTCTTTATTTAGCACCGTCTGTTCTTTAGTTAAACGGCTGCGAAAGGCGTCTGTCTCCAAAGGAGCGGCCTGTTAATGAGCTTCGGGGCTTACAACCTCGGTTCTATTACTGGGAAGGAGCTTTCTGACCCACACTAATTTTAACAACCAAGCATCATGGAATGTCGTCACAAAAAGGAAACTAACCCAGGTAGTACCTCGTTGGGGGAATCTACCGTTCTTAGGAGCCCAATCAGGCCTGTGGATTCTGCGGATCATGAAAGTAGATGCTTTGAGGGTATGACTACAAGAACAACATTTAAGACGAAACAGAAATACTACTTTGGAACGTTGAACGTCAATTTACTGTAGAAAGATGGGAAACACAAAGAATTGATAATGATGATGGACAAACATGACATATCCATCTTGGCCATCAAAAAACCGAGACACCTAGATGAAGACATAATGGTCATTGAGGGGTATAGGACTTACAAAAGCGAAGGGTCTGTGAAAATAGGTAAGAACATGCCTGTACTTGGCACAGCTTTTGTTGTTCCTAAGAAGGTTGTCAGTGGAATTATTTAGCCCTTCTGAGAGACTTTCCAATATAAATTTGCTGTAGTAACAAAGGATACACGCTGCTCAAAGCGCATGCTTGATTAATGAGGACAACAGACATAATCCTGAGGAGAGTTGAACAGTTTTAGGACCTCCTTGAAGAACAGTTGGAGAAAATACCAACAAAGAACATCAAATGCTCATCAACTAAAATGCTCAGCTGGGAATAAATCCGCAATTCAGACCAACAATTGGAAACTATCCTGCTCACAAGATGAGTAAGAGAAATGATATAAGACTTGTCAATCTGTGTCGCACCTTCAATCTTCAGATAATGTCAACGTTCTACAAACACACACTAAACAAACAACTTGGCGTTCAGCAGGCAATGTGTGTGGAGAGAAACAGATCGATCATACAGCAATCTCTAGGAGAGCTATTAAGGAAGTAATGAATGTTTAAGTGCAGAGAGGTGCCCAGTTATTGCACTTTTCATAATTTTCATTCCTCTCAATAAGACCCAGAAACCGGGCAATAGGATTCGTAAATATGACATTGAAAGGCTGAAAATCGATCAAAATGTATTAGAACAATACCACCAGCAACTGACATTTGAATCCCATAAATGGACGGACATTGCCCCCAAGATCCAACAAGCAGATAATACTACAATCCTGACGGCTAAGAAGAGAAAACATAGATGGTGGGATGAGGTTTGTGAAGAAGTGCTGACCCAAAGAACAAATGCCTGGAAAAAGTGGAACTCGATCCGAACACCTGAAGATTTCGATGTGTTCCGTGTAGCTTGAAAAGAAGCAGCCAGAAGTTTCCGAAGGGACAAGCGATTATATAAGAAACAACACTTAGAAGAGATCGATCAGGATTTCGTGAAAAACAATGTCAGAGACTTCTATCAAACGTACAAGTCGAATTTAAGAGGGTATCATGCCCCCAGTCTCTGTTTTGGAGATGAAAATTGAAAGCTGGCCCTGACCAACACAGAAAACTGTATGACCATGTCTCGTTAGTTTGAAAACGACTTAATTGTGATGAACCAAAGGAACGATTCCCTGTGTGCGATCCGATCCACAAACTACCCAACTCATCCACAGCTTGTAAAGAGGAGATCAAACAGATTATCAACACTTGAAAGAATAATAAGGCCGCTGTTGAAGATTCAATAGCGGCGGAACTCTAGATGTACTAGTCAAGTTTTTTGAAGAGAGATGGAGACCTGAGATGTTACCAATTGAATGGCTGTCAGCACTAATCCATCATCTACACAAAAAAGGGATAAAAATGTCAACAGCTGTAGGGGCATCTCATTAGTATCTGTTCCGTATAAGATTTTCTCCAAGGCAGTTCAGAACGGAGCGCATCTTGATCAACAGATCGGGGAATACCAGGCTGGCTTCAGCAAGGGTCGTTCGTGCCCGGAACAGATCATTAACCTGAAGAACATCATCAGGTACAAGATGACAGGAGAACATAGTTACTTGGTCATGTTTGTTGACTTTCAGAAAGCGTATGACTTAATCGACCGGGAGTCATTAATGAATATTTTGGAAGAGGTTGGAGTGGATGATATATCAAGAAATTTGATCAAACAAACTCTAACCAACACAGTGTCGAAAGTATAATTCATGGGAGAGAAATCAGATCCTATTACAATCAGAACGGGCGGAAGACAGGGTGACGCGCTATCCCCACTCTTCTTCAACTGTGTTTTGGAAAAAGTCATTCGAGAATGGAGGAAGTTGTTAGACCAGGAAGAAACAAAAGAAGATCGGTTCAGACTTGGTCCTAAGCCCAAAGAGGTATACGTTGACTGTCTAGCCTTTGCGGATGACCTGGCCATTTTTGCTAACGACATGCATTCAGCAGTCAACAAGATCAATAGGCTGTCAGAAATTGCTGAAAAGGTAGGATTCCAGACTTCAATTCAGAGGGCAAAATATAGGAAAAACGTCTGCGATGTACCTGAATGGATGATCAATATTCTTGGAAAAATCGGTCGAGTAACAAATACCAGATATATTGATGAAGTCAGCCAGCAGAATGGATTAGAAGAGGAAGAAATTATTGTCTGGATAAGTAAGTAAAACCAGGCATACCACATGACAAAGAATATCTATAGGGGCCAAGTTCTGACACTATACCACAATTGAAAAACCTGAGGAATTATATGCGTCCGAAACTTTGACCATGAATAGTCAAGGTCAGGCTGACCATTTGGAAAAAAGGGGAGCGCAGAATATTACGAAACATTCTAGGTAATAGATGGGATGATGGACAGTGGCGAAGGAGAGCCAATGTGGACTTGTACAACCAAATGGACCCTATCACAGAATCAATTAAGAAGAGACGGCTACTATTCTATTGTCACCTCCTGAGGATGACTGATGATCGATTAACCAAAAGAATATGGAGTTTCATTAAGTCTAAGGCAACAAGGCCAAGATGATTCGAGGAATGCAACAAACATCTGAGGCAAATTGGTATTCCAGACAGAGAAATTCCTGAAAGGAACACAATGATAAGATTGGTGAACAACTACCAAGGTTTTTAAAATGGTATCAACTTCCGGAAGACGGATTGGACCTTTATCAGAAGTCATAAACAGACTCTCGTCGCTGGAGTCAGAAGTTACTGGCAGGAAGTCAAAGCCGGTACAAGAACAAGACCTAGACACTAAAGAGAAGTTGGTTGTTACCACGCAGTCCATGGAGGCTCAACTCGATGTATTAGAATAAAAATAGCAATAATAATCCAAAACTATTAAATATTAAATAAATAATAATAATAATAAAAATTGAAAATAATAAATAAATAATCGGTAGTCAATACATAATATTAAACACATACATTAGTTAGTTAGTTATTGAGGCTTAAAATGGGCCGAGCTACGAGGTCATCAGCCCCTAAATTGATAAATAACTAACAAATAAATAAAAATTAAATAATAATAATAATAATAAATAAATAAATAAATATTTCATTTGTCCACGTTACACGGACGACCACAGCCATGTGACATCACGCAACAGGTGTGGTCTCGTTTGAAAAGGTAACCTGAAACCCGCCAATTGCAATAGCCCGGCATGTTAACTCTCGACTGGTTTATTCTTCTTGAAACGACGGCGTGACCTTGAGCAAACCACACATGCTGCTACCCGCATAGCCGACATGATGAAGCAAACCTACGCGTTTAATAAAAATAATCGATAATAAATATGAACTAAATAGGAAATATTAATTATAAATAAATAAAATAATAGATAATACATATTAAATAATAAAAATATTTTAATAATGAGGTAAAAACGGGAACAGACAAGGTGACGGGCTCTCTCCAATGCTTTTCAACAGCGTTCTCGAAAAAGTAATTCGTACCTGGCGAACAAAATTATTAAAAACTGAGTATAGCCCTCTGAGAATGGGAGCAAAATCCACGGGGATCATAGTCGACTGTCTAGCATTCGCTGATGACATCACCATTCTGTCAAACAACGTAGAAACTGCTAGGATGCAAATCGACCTTTTAAAAGAAATCGCTGAACAAACTGGCTTGCAGATATCATTCGAAAAAACAGAAGTAACGACTAACATCAAAGACGCCCCAGCAAAACTGCAGACAAAATACGGAAAGATCAACAGAGTGGAAAAATTTAAGTACTTGGGAGAGATCATCATGAAAAGTGGACTGGACAAAGAAGCACTCAAGAAACGAGTACGCAAACTCGAAATAGCCTATCAAACATAGCGTTCAATATAAAACAAAAACTGCCTGTCCAAAAATACAAAACTAAGTCATTATGAAACTGTTCTGAAACCAGTAGTTATGTATGCAGCCGAAACCCTATCCCTAAATGCTAATAAAGGACTCCTGGAAGAACTGAAGAAAAAAAGAGAGCAAAATCGTTAGAGGTATAATGGGATCAAATTACAAGAATGGCATCCATTATAAAAAAACAACAAAGAAGTCTACAGTGAAATAGAGAAAATTTCAGAAACGATCCGTAAAAGGCGGGCATGGTATTACGGTCATCTCAAACGAATGGACGGTAACCGGCTGACTAAACATATTTTTCATTTCTTTGTCTCCAAACCCAAAACCACAATGCCCTGATTTATGAATACCAAAGACGACCTCAAAATGCTGCATCTAAAACCCGACGACGCCTTCAATAGAGATCTCTTCCGCAAATAGATACTGGAGTAATGGGCTAATCCGAGACGAGACACCGAACCCGAAAAGAAGACAAGGTACCACCTGGACAGCGGAGCGCAAGATGGCCCACTCACAGAGAATGAGGGAATTCTGGGCTCAGAGGAAAGCGAAGCAAATTGCCAAGTGTAGCAAGACTTAGCGTGGTCCTAGATGACCTCAACGAATGATACCTAGGTATATATATAATAATAATAATAATAATAATAATAATAATAAATAATAAGAAATAGCCTTACAAATCCCATAAGGGCTATGGCCTCCTGCTTTGCAGGGAATTGCTCAGTTTTAACTCATCAGGTGAGCAAGTCCTGAGGAGCATTCGGGGTTATTCTTTCTGATTGGGCCTTCTATATAGATGTACAGCTGATTAAATATTAAGTAAATTATATTACGCTGGCATAACATTCGCTACAACTATCTTCAATTCTGAGTCTGGCGATATCAAGGCCTCAAATATCCATTAGTATTACGGAAATCATAATAGCCATCAACCAATATCTGTGAGCTTCCCATTGCCACTAAGCATACTCTGTCTAAGCACTTGAACAATGACAGGAACTGCCAAGTCTTCACTCTTCAGTAAAATCTACGTATTGAACCCTTATTGATCTACGATAAATAAGCATTCATAATTTATTATTTTCATAACTGCAGCCCAGGCAGTACATGAGGAAGTTGACGAGAATAAAGGCAAGGTAGCGTGTCGCAATGAGTGCCTCAGAGGTAGAGCTTGTAGCTATTCTTGAAGAACGGCCTGGTAAGCTGAGTTCAAGGCCAAATTGTGTAACAACTTGCACCAGAATTGGAAACATAAAGGGGTGGTCACGAGTTACTTACAACCGACCTACGATTGAATCACCCAGTCAGGAGAGACCACGCCAATATCACGCGATGGATGGCGTCAGTGGTAAAAAGCGCGCGGAAATGATTATCTAAAGAACCGCCGATCGGAATTATCTCCGCACGAGTGCGATGAGACGTTTGATTTATTTGATGAAGATTGACACTAGTCCCATCTGTGTGAGATGAAAACTCTGGAAATTTTTTCTAAATCCACCCCACTCTTCCGTACCCTGTCAGTTTCGAATAAATTGTTCGACGAGATGCTGTTCGATGTCTTTCTGTTCGTGAGCTCTGTGGGCTAACTTCACGCCCGTTTGCATCGTGATTTTAACGCTCTGATATATTCGAAGTTATTTACTTTGTGAGCTCTGATGAGCTAAATTCACGTCAGTTGCGTAGCAATTTTTAACGCTCTTAATTATTTGAAGTCAATTACTTTGTGAGCATTGTGAGCTAAATTCACGCCAGCGTGCGTGGTGATTTGAAACTTGTAATATTATCTTAAAGACAACTATTTCAGCTCTTAGGGGCAAGACTTGTAACATTCTAATTAGCGCTCACCCGAGCGAAGGTCATGCAGAGCAGAGTAGGGATTACCGAGCGAGATAGCGACTGTGAGTCAGTCTGACTTTAAAACTTGTATTGTCGAGCCAGTGGCGTTGGACTCGAAGTGTGTATTTCATGTATATTTTTAAGTGTATTTTTCATGTGTGTATTGCGCGTGTGTGAGCGATATTTAGGGAAAGTCTTCGTAATTAATCGCATAGGACTATTTGTGGGCGAATTTAGTAACCCACAAGCGATTATAGCCAGGTCACATTATAATATCATTGAACTTTTCTTCCAAGGAGACTACATCAAGATGTCCAACGTGTGGTCAGGAGTTGGGATGACGTCCGGCGCTTCAACGAAGACGAATATGGAGTGCTAACTTTTCCATAGGGGAAATGGGCTGAGATGGATGTCATAATGTTCTGCAAGCTGAGACGGTGATGTACAAACAATTGATTATTCAATTATGTAGTTAGATTGGCGGGGGAACTTTTGTAAATAGTTTATTTGTCATTTCTTGTTTTAGAGTGTTTCTCTTTGTACCGGCACTAAATGTTTTAAATGTACGTTGGCGCGTGGCCAAAGTGTTTGTTGTATATTTGTTTTTCTTGGAGTCATATTTAATGTGCACGGCGCGTGTACGTGATGTTTATCCATGCATATGCGAAACCCGTTACATTCGATAAGTGGTGCTTTATTAAAGTTCATATTAGTGATAGGATAGGGAGGTAATTACTGTAGGATGTTCGCTGAACAGGTTATTATACATATTAGGGTTGCCAAGTGCAACGATTTAAGATGTAATTATTGTAGAACACCTTCGTTCTAATTTGATAGATTTTTTGAGTCCTTTTCAGGTTAATTAGTCACGGCGTGGAACGGTGGCGCCAGCACGTGGAAAATATTTATGTCTTTTTATTTCATGGTCTGTCAAACCCATACGTGTGATTCTGTGTGTGTTACTGTGTCAGGTGTGTGTGTTGATTCTACGTGAAGAGGGGTAGAGGTCCTACCGCCCTCGTATGTTTTTGTTGTTGTTGTATTTTTGATGGAAAGGCAGGGTGCTCTTGGGAGACCGCTGTTCTTTGTCCATTATGCTGATTCTTGGATTTGCTAGTGGAAATGCCGGGATATTTTGTTCTGACACACACACACGTATTATTGTGCTTTGGGGCACGCTTCTTCGAGATTCGATCCGTCCTTTGGAGGTCGAGGTTTTTGTGACACGTGGGTTGACAGATATGCAGATTTCCACAAATCGCCCGTCTCGCCTGGTGACTTATATTTTTGATAGGCAGTCCTGTTGTTCCGACTGGCCCCTTTAAGCTTTCAAGTAGCAAACCTGTTCATTGTGATGGTTATTTTTGAACCATAATTAATTGGGGAGTTCGCCATGTGTGTAACGGATTATTGCATGTTGTATGGATAGATTATTTGTGTTAATAATGTAAATGTTGGCTTTGAGCCTATTGATTTTGTTTATGACTTAATTCATGTAATTAGTATGTCACACATGTGTGGTGTAGTGGTAGTGTACTTGTAAATTTGACGGCGGTCATATGTATTTCTTTTATTGGTCACGTGTTAACTTACTTGTGTTGATTTGTGTGAGAAGTCCTAAGTTTTTAGGCAGTAATGTTTTGCTACGGCAATCTTGATTCCAATTTCACGCGGAAATTATTGTGTTGTATATCTTAAGTATAGGAAGTGTCGGTTTAGTTTTAAGTGTCGTATAGTTGTTCCCCGCGTCTGTCTAGCTCTAAACAATGTGGATTCGTCGTCTGAAGGTTTATTCTGGATGATGACGAATCATGCATCCGATTATACACATCGTGAAGCATGCAGAACGACACGCGCGCATACATAGGTCACTATTGTTGATTTTCTTAAGGACACTTTGTCAGTGTATTTAATCTCTTCAGAGATTTGGCCTAGTTTGGCATATTTTATTATTCAGTGGGAGTCTTTCGGAGTTTGTTTTGTTAATTCTTTTGTATAATTAGGTGATTTGTTATTAAATTCATTTGTTTTAACCCTGGCTTCACTTTTCCTGCATGTTATTTTGTTATATGTTACCCTGCATGTTAATGAAGCGCCTTAACAACAACTTACGATATGGACTGTTACACCCCCCGAAACTGAGTCTCATAAGCTTCTTTGCAAGGGTTCATAAAACAAAAATGGCTGCCCAAGTGGGACTGTTGTTGTTGTTGCTTCGCTGATCTCATATTTATTTCGTTGAGAAATAATGCCAGGTCAAGCGGGCAAAGTAAATTCAGTAAATCGAGGTGATGTTGGACCGCCATGTGCATTAGTAAAATCACTGAGTTCCTAAAGTTAGAGATATTGAACAAGGTTAGAATTTGATATTGTATTTGTTATAAACCTGTTCTGGCGCCCGGCATTATAAATTAGAAAATTTGCATATTTTTGAACTCAGTCAAAGCAGGAAGGTGTTGCCTTATATTTGACATTTAATTAACTTTGGTTAATTGGTGTTCTTCGTAAATTCTGTTGGTTAGGAATTTAAAAGCAGATCACTAGGGGTTATTTTGTTGTTTGGGAATAAGGGTAATTTTATTCAGTAAATTTTGTTACTGAAATTTTTGTTAAATTAGAATCAGTAATATTTAAATGTTATGACATGTATGCGTGTGGATGACTGAAATCTTGGTGCATGACCCTGTTTTCTCTGATTATATTTGTGTATTGTGCAATGGCGAGTGGTGATGAAATTAAGGCATTGTTGGAACAGATGTCGATCCAAATGTCCGCGAAAACGGAAGAACAGTTGAAAATTCAGAGCGAAGACAATGAGAAACAATTAAATAAACAGTTATTGCAGATGTCCGCGAAAACGGAAGAACAATTAAAAGAACGGTTAGGGCAGATGTCCACGAGAGCCTAGCACATATCGGCACGGATAAAACTGAAGCTAAGATAGGGGAGACTTTTACTTGGCCTAAGATGCGATTCACCATTGTGGAAGTGATAGGAACTTGTGACGCATGCCAGCGCACTAAACCGAACAACTTCATTATGAAACAACCACCAAGACCACTATTACCTCAAAAACCATGCGAGATGCTCGCTATTGACTGTTTTGGCCCTCTAGTCAAAGGAAAGCGTGGATGCCGACATCTTCTAGTGTGTGTCGATATATTTTCAAAGATGGTCGTGTTATGTCCAATCCAGAAGACGACATCAAAACAAGTCCTCAGTAGAATTCAGAACAAAGTTATTCCGATGCTTGGGAAGCCGGAATCCATTTTATCAGACCATGGTACTTATTTCACGAGCAATGTTTTTAGGCAAGGTCTGGAGAGCCTAGGAATAAAACACATATTTTCAAGCATTCGTCATCCTTGTGGGAATCCGAGCGAGAGAACGATTCGCTGTGTTGCCTAATACTATAGAGTAATGATTCCTAACGATCATAATAAATGGGTTGACAAAGTCGGAGAGATTGAGATGTGCATGAACACCACTAAGCACGAGTCGACGGGTCAAGTCCCACTAATTGTACACCACAACAGGTTGCCAGAGAGGTCTTGGGACAAGATTATTCCATGTCCAAGGGATCCACTATTAGCGCATGAGTTGCGAATCCAGCGAACGAGAGAGCACATGAGGAACCAAGCGGACCGAAGACTCAGAAAATACAGAGGAAAGAAGTTTCACCGGGAACTACAAGAACAAGAGTTAGTGCTGGTTCGCAGACCGCCGATATCTGATCCCAAAAACAAAGTCTTTGCAAAATTCTGTCCAAAATTTATTTGTCCGTTCCGTGTCATTAAGAATCTGGGTAACAATGCTTACAGGCTTGAAGAAGTGAGCACTGGTGTTAAATCTGTTTTTAATAGCGCCAATTTAAAACCTTATTACAGAAGGGAAACATTTGATGAATAAGCAGGATGATGTATGCAAAATCAGTATTGCAAAATTTATTTTGTGAGCCAACACCCAAATGTACGTGGACGTGGAGCGCCGGAGAGAGAGCGCTTTGTTTTGTAAACAACGAGCAGCTGAGACGACAGGAGTGGCAATCATGAGAGGAGAAGGGGGAGGTCTAGCGAAGAAGTATGAATGACATTCCGGCGAGGGAGCGCGCACACTAATTGGGTCATTGGAGTGTATACTCGAGCAGCTGAGCGAGGTACTAAAGAGATGTTGTTGTTATTACTGTGGATATTGTTTTTGAAATCCAAATCAATTACCTGCTTCGAATTTCAAAACCTTGCTGAGGATAAATGAACCCTTATTGATCTACGATAAATAAGCATTCATAATTTATTATTATTATTACTGCAGCTCAGGCAGTACATGAGGAAGTTGACGAGAATAAAGGCAAGGTAGCGTGTCGCAATGATTGCCACAGAGGTAGAGCTTGTAGCTATTCTTGAAGAACGGCCTGGTAAGCTGAGTTCAAGGCCAAATTGTGTAACAACTTGCACCAGAATTGGAAACATAAAGGGGTGGTCACGAGTTACTTACAACCGACCTACGATTGAATCACCCAATCAGGAGAGACCACGCCAATATCACGCGATGGATGGCGTCAGTGGTAAAAAGCGCGCGGAATTGATTATCTAAAGAACCGCCAATCGGAATTATCTCCGCACGAGTGCGATGAGACGTTTGATTTATTTGATGAAGATTGACACTAGTCCCATCTGTGTGAGATGAAAACTCTGGAAATTTTTTCTAAATCCACCCCACTCTTCCGTACCCTGTCAGTTTCGAATAAATTGTTCGACGAGATGCTGTTCGATGTCTTTCTGTTCGTGAGCTCTGTGGGCTGACTTCACGCCCGTTTGCATCGTGATTTTAACGCTCTGATATATTCGAAGTTATTTACTTTGTGAGCTCTGATGAGCTAAATTCACGTCAGTTGCGTAGCAATTTTTAACGCTCTTAATTATTTGAAGTCAATTACTTTGTGAGCTTTGTGAGCTAAATTCACGCCAGCGTGCGTGGTGATTTGAAACTTGTAATATTATCTTAAAGACAACTATTTCAGCTCTTAGGGGCAAGACTTGTAACATTCTAATTAGCGCTCACCCGAGCGAAGGTCATGCAGAGCAGAGTAGGGATTACCGAGCGAGATAGTGACTGTGAGTCAGTCAGACTTTAAAAACTTGTATTGTCGAGCCAGTGGCGTTGACTCGAAGTGTGTATTTCATGTATATTTTTAAATGTATTTTTCATGTGTGTATTGCACGTGTGTGAGCGATATTTAGGGAAAGTCTTCGTAATTAATCGCATAGGACTATTTGTGGGCGAATTTAGTAACCCACAAGCGATTATAGCCAGGTCACATTATAATATCATTGAACTTTTCTTCCAAGGAGACAACATCAAGATGTCCAACGTGAGGTCAGGAGTTGGGATGACGTCCGGCGCTTCAACGAAGACGAATGTGGAGTGCTAACTTTTCCATAGGGGAAATGGGCTGAGATGGATGTCATAATGTTCTGCAAGCTGAGACGGTGATGTACAAACAATTGATTATTCAATTATGTAGTTAGATTGGCGGGGGAACTTTTGTAAATAGTTTATTTGTATTTTCTTGTTTTAGAGTGTTTCTCTTTGTACCGGCACTAAATGTTTTAAATGTACGTTGGCGCGTGGTCAAAGTGTTTTTTGTATATTTGTTTTTCTTGGAGTCATATTTAATGTGCACGGCGCGTGTACGTGATGTTTATCCATGCAAATGCGAAACCCGTTACATTCGATAAGTGGTGCTTTATTAAAGTTCATATTTGTGATAGGATAGGGAGGTAATTACTGTAAGATGTTTTCTGAACAGGTTATTATTCATATTAGGGTTGCCAAGTGCAACGATTTAAGATGTAATTGTAGAACACCTTCGTTCTAATTTGATAGATTTTTTGAGTCCTTTTCAGGTTAATTAGTCACGGCGTGGAACGGTGGCGCCAGCACGTGGAAAATATTTATGTCTTTTTATTTCAGGGTCTGTGAAACCCATACGTGTGATTCTGTGTGTGTTACTGTGTCAGGTGTGTGTGTTTATTCTACGTGAAGAGGGGTAGAGGTCCTACCGCCCTCGTATGTTTTTGTTGTTGTTGTGTTTTTGATGGAAAGGCAGGGTGCTCTTGGGAGACCGCTGTTCTTTGTCCATTATGCTGATTCTGGGATTTGCTAGTGGAAATGCCGGGATATTTTGTTCTGACACACACACACGTATTATTGTGCTTTGGGCCACGCTTCTTCGAGATTCGATCCGTCCTTTGGAGGTCGAGGTTTTTGTGACACGTGGGTTGACAGATATGCAGATTTCCACAAATCGCCTGTCTCGCCTGGTGACTTATATTTTTGATAGGCAGTCCTGTTTTTCCGACTGGCCCCTTTAAGCTTTCAAGTAGCAAACCTGTTCATTGTGATGGTTATTTTTGAACCATAATTAATTGGGGAGTTCGCCATGTGTGTAACGGATTATTGCATGTTGTATGGATAGATTATTTGTGTTAATAATGTAAATGTTGGCTTTGAGCCTATTGATTTTGTTTATGACTCAATTCATGTAATTAGTATGTCACACATGTGTGGTGTAGTGGTAGTGTACTTGTAAATTTGACGGCGGTCATATGTATTTCTTTTATTGGTCACGTGTTAACTTACTTGTGTTGATTTGTGTGAGAAGTCCTAAGTTTTTAGGCAGTAATGTTTTGCTACGGCAATCTTGATTCCAATTTCACGCGGAAATTATTGTGTTGTATATCTTAAGTATAGCCGGCCTCGTGGTGTTGGGGTAGCGCGCCTGCCTCTCACCCGGAGGCCCCGGGTTCGATCCCCCTGCTCCGTCAGGGATTTTAAAACTGACGTGAGGGTTGGAACGGGGTGCACTCAGCCTCGTGAGGACAATTGAGTAGCTGTCTGACGGTGAGACAGTGCCCCGGTCACGAAAACCAAGATTAACGGCCGAGGGGACCCGACGCGCTGACCACGCGTCACCCTAAAATCTGCAGGCCAATTGGCTGGGCAGCGGTCGCTTGGTAGGCCTAGTCCCTTCAAGGGCTGTAGTGCCACGGGGTTAGTTAGTAAGTTAGGTTAGTTATATCTTAAGTATAGGAAGTGTCGGTTTAGTTTTAAGTGTCGTATATTTGTTCCCCGCGTCTGTCTAGCTCTAAGCAATGTGGATTCGTCGTCTGAAGGTTTATTCTGGATGATGACGAATCATGCATTCGATTGTACACATCGTGAAGCATGCAGAACGACACGCGCGCATACATAGGTCACTATTGTTGATTTTCTTAGGGACACTTTGTCAGTGTATTTAATCTCTCCAGAGATTTGGCCTAGTTTTGGCATATTTTATTATTCAGTGGGAGTCTTTGGGAGTTTGTTTTGTTAATTCTTTTGTATAATTAGGTGATTTGTTATTAAATTCATTTGTTTTAACCCTGGCTTCACTTTTTCCTGCATGTTATTTTGTTATATGTTACCCTGCATGTTAATGAAGCGCTTTAACAACAACTTACGATATGGACTGTTACACCCCCCGAAACTGAGTCTCATAAGCTTCTTTGCAAGGGTTCAGTATATTGAACCGTTTCAAATAGAAGGTCTTTTTAAAATGCAATACAAAATCTTACCGGTGGAGTTTTAACATCTAGTTTGGATGCAGATACCTATACAGGTCCTTAACATCCCACATATCATTCACTATGTTGTGCACATGTGGTCCCGGAACGAATTAACAAGTGTTTCGCAAGATAGTCGAACCTTTTGAATTCCTTGTGACAGGTGATGCAGTAAGGTTATTTATTCCCTAGTGAACACGATGATGTTTCCTCAAATTAGAGCGGGAGCTGAATCGCTTTGGGCGCAACAAACAGACAATGCGGTCTCTTCCCTGAGTGAACGACAAAAAGTTCCATTAGCTCTGTCCGCCATGCAAATGACTTCTCTCATGTGCTACTAGTGTATTACTTCACTCCCGTATGAACAACAGTGTGCTTCTTGAGGTCACTGCTCTGTGTGAAACCTTTATTGCACACCAGAGATATGTACCACTTTGCTGCATGACCACTAAACGGTGTCTTTCTAGTTGATGCATTGTTTTATGAATGAGCTCCGGAAGATGGTCCAATCGAATCTGTGCCTACTTTGTGAGTGACAAGACCAAAGAGATCTGGTTTACAGAGATGGAAAAAGACCTACAAGAACGGGGGACATCTTGGAACGTGACTCTTTGAAGAAGAAACCTGGGGAAATAGAGAGTTTTCAGCAAAAAACCCATGTTGAAAACCGGCAAGACTTCGACCGAGGAACGAAAAGAAGCTCACTGAAGAAGAATGCTCCAAACCTGGTCCAATGTGAAAGAACGAGGGAGAAGGCTGTTGAAATAACGTGGTCCATAGAAGACCGAAACGATAAAAAAAAATAGATAATCAAAAATATAAAGTATTAATAATAAATATTTCTTGCTGCCAAGTGGCCATAATGGACAGTTATAAGGTGTTCTTACAAATATTTATTACAGGTAGATTAATTTTTACTGTATTCAACTATGCTCTTTGTCCGTTTGCTGCATGATGTGATGTGGTATTTGTCGCAGGGGTTATTGTACAGAGAACATATGCATTCATCATTCGTTTCATGGTATTTAACATTTTTACAGATCTTGTGGTGGAAACGGTTGATGGCGAGTCTTGTTACCACATGTCTCATGTCCTGGTTCTCGTTTGTCCATCTTCTGTCCACCATTGCTTCTGTTGCGTAGAATTCAAGCGGGATTTCGTTCTGCTTCTGATGCCTTATCTCGAGGAGTTTCTTCGTATGCTTAGTAGGTGGCAGTTGTAGTCTTAATCTGAGATCTTCCATGTAGTATGTTTCTTTTGTTAGGACATATGCCAGCCTAGACTGGGACGTTCTTGCAATTCCTAGCACCCTTTTCAGGAAAGAAGCCTTTACATTTTCAATTGTGATTAGGTCTGTCATGGATAGCCTTTCCCATATCAGTTCTAGACCATATGTAATGACGGGAGTTATTTTCGCGTGGAAGAGAATCATTGCTGTTGATAGAGATAGTTTGGTAATATTGTTCAAATCGTACATTCCTCTAATGGCTGCTGCTGCTCGTTCCTTTATATGTAGTCTAAAGGATTGGCACGTCGTCTGTAGGGTGAGGCCGAGGTATTTGTAGGAATTGACTGTCTCAAGTTCAGTCTCTCCCAGGAACATTTTGTTTTCGGCGGCTAGTTTTCCTCCTTTTCGGAAGGCCATATGCACTGTCTTCTTTTCATTTATACTGAGCTCATTTTCCTCCGCCCAGTCTTGCAAGTTGTTGAGCACTTCCTGTAGATCCTGTCTGTTTGTAGACCCCACAACCATGTCATCTGCATACAGGTAAAGGGATACTGATTTTGTGTTTTCAATAGTCCGTATAACATTCGCTGTCGCGACGTTGAACAGAGTGGGACTCAGTGGGTCGCCTTGTAGTACTCCGTTGGTTTGGGTGATCTCTCTTGAGGTTGATATCGCATCATTTATCTCTACTTTGTTGAAAGCCAGGATGTTTTTTATCATATACATGATTTCGGATTTTTCATCCATCATTTGTTCCAGTTTTATAATGAGCTTCGATCTGTTTGGTAGGTCGAAGGCCTTCGAGAAGTCGACAAATATTGCATGGAAAATTCCTTTAGGGTTTCTAAGCGCTTGTTCTATGTCATTCAGTAGATTGTTGATAGCTTGAAGGGTGGACCTTCCTTTCCTGAACCCGAATTGTTGATCGGGAATCAGTTGATCGACTGTCGGGGTGAGCCTTTTGAGCAGAATGTTTGAAAATACTTTGAATATATTGTTCTCTAGAGCGATTCCTCGGTATGAGTTTGGGTCGTTGTCTTCTCCTTTGCCTCTGTGTAGAACCTTAATTATGGATTTTCTCCATTCGTAGGGTATTTCCCCTGTTCCTAGGCATCTGTTAAACAGATCTGACCATAGTTCACTTAGAATTTCAGCCGAGTCTTTCAGGATCTCATTGGAGATGCCGTCTGGGCCTGTCGCTTTCTTGTTTTTTGTCTTTCTGATTGTCGCAATTACTTCTTCCGATGTGATGTGTGTGCCCAATTCTACGCTTGTGTGATATGTTGCGTTATACGCCGCTTGTGACTGAGTTAGGTTCAGTTCTTGTGAGAAGTGGTTTTCCCATATGTCCATATGAATTTGGCCAGATTTCCTCGTAGTCGTTTTTCTGATGGCTATGAAGGGGTCTTTTAGTACTTCTTCTGCCTCCATTAAGGCTTGTTTTTCTATGTATTGAGACCGTTTAGTTGATGTCAACAACCACGATGACTCAACTAACGACACATAAATCAAATAAAAAGTACCGTGAGGATCAGGTGACCTTCCATAAAGGCTAAAGCGGCACGAGAGTCCGTAGTCCACAGGGATCGTGGTACATGGTGACGATGGTCATAGACCGCCTAAGGAAAGGTTCACCTTAAAACTAGACTGAGAAAATAAACATCCAGACTCATGTAAAACACCGTGAAAATTTATTAAAATTCACAAGCCCCTAGCCTAGTTCGGAGGGTTATAATCGGCTAGTCCGCAAATTAATAAATAAACTAAGATAAAGAACAGGTCCCCTACCTGAGAAGTTACTGAAAACCCTCGCGAAAGATCTAACTCACAATGATAAAGCAACAACAGCAACGCTAGGAATATGGTACGACGCAAGTCCCTAGTTCAAGTTACAAGATCAAGCTAATATCTGAATTTACATTTAACAGGGTAGCAAAACAAATCTAGGTTAGGATGGTACCATTTCGACATTTAAATTTAACATTAATTCAACTAGCTAAGTCCTATCAATTAACAAAATTTACGGCGATGACGTCCGTAAAAGAAAACAATTACATCCAAAAGCTAAGTGTGCAGCCATGAAAAACAAACAATTTAATTATGCTTAATAACTATGTGCTAACAGCACACAATAAAGTAACATGTAGGGTTCAATACACTTGACATCATAAATTAATAACGAAATAGACACAGTAGTTTTATTAAAAAATTCCTGCCTACACCTTGGTTTACTCTTTGTAAACCATAGTCATCTAATGTGTATAGTTACGGTGGCGAATGCGCAGTTGAGACCACGTCTGACATCGCATGGCCTGAGCTCCACAAGCTACGAACTCTAGGTTCGCACATGCTTCAGGTCGCTACAAAAATGTCAACTGTCCTAGTCATTTCCTCACAAGGAAATTATCTTCAACTGCACGGCTATGTCAACAGTTCCAGAATGCAAAGAACAAAGTTAGATAGAAAGAATCGTTAGTTAGGCTTGTTTTACAACAATTATGCGTCTTATTATTAGAATGTCGGTTTATAGGTTTATCGTAGGTTTATGGCGAATAACATTGACAATAGCCTGGGCACGGAGTGTCTCCAACTGAGATCATTCTCCACCAAAAAGCCTCGACTCAACAGTCGGAATATAATCAACGAGTATAACAACTCGGACACACAATAACACGGGTTACCAGCGGCGCTAAGCTCGCGTTCAATAACTCTGGGATAGGCCTGTACAACAGTTACCTTCCAATAACATTCTGGTCAACGGGATCATCCCCGGACAAAGCATACAATAACATCCTGCTATAACAGGGTAGACTTCACCATCCTATAGAAAACCTTACATAACTGTACCTGTCATACGACAATACACGCAACAGAGCGTTAAGCTAACAAAAACCGATCCATAAAACAAGTGATCAAATACAAGAGTGGAAACTGATTTCCATAAGCAAAATAGCAATGAAAGGAAAAGCGAATACAAATTGTACTCTGTCCTCGTCTATAGTAGTTTTGTCTCACAATGAAGCAGGCGTGCTCTAGGTCACTGGGTTACATAACCAGTTTATTCAAGGCCGGCGATTTAATCAATACAAAACCTGCACTTGGCCGGTTCATAAAAAACTTTACCATAGGTTACGGATCTCTACAGAGTCCGTGTATCAAACGCACGCTATAAATCTGAGTATAGTAATACAATTCCGTCTTTCTACCAAAGACGTCTAAATGAAAGTAAACTTACAATAACTGAAGCTCTTTGCTTTAAAAATGCAACTCAGTAGTTGCTAGAACATCAAATAAAAACGTGTCTCACACGACACAAGCAAAAAATATGATAAATGTGGCACAGATTCACACACTAGATCTGCTTAATGATACGTTGGGAACCGCGTTCGATGCTAGGCAACGAAACATTCCTTCTAGTTGTTAGGTTCAAACATGACCAAGAATAGCTTCTGAGCTTATTCAAAATGAAATATAATGCATTTACAAACTGGTAGTTACTGTCGACTACCTAAATGATACGACCGTTCTAACGACAGTCAGGGGTGTAACAAAGGATGGCTGCGAAGAATGCAGTCAATTAATAACCAAGGCATCTGATTGCCATAACTACAGTCAGCAAAGACTTGAAAATTACCCCAAGTAGGGTTGAACAAAATAGCCTCAAAATGACTACGATCAGGTTCAGCAAAAAGGTAGGCATTGACGTTCCACGACGTTCACCAAGCTGCACCAGGGCTGACCAAAATGTCTGACCCCAAGGGTGTCTCACTCTAAACTGAAATAAATGACATCTAACTAATCTAGTTACATCCCTACCTAGAAAAATGGCTGACACTGAGTGTGGTTGGTTCACAAACTACATTAAAACTACTATACCACCAGAAACTAGAACAAAGAAGGGGTGTGACAAAAACTCACGAAATGGAGGAGCTCTCACTCAGCTCTCTATTCCACAACAAGGGTTGTACAAAAACCTCTCTGGCTCTCTGGATCGGTATCCTCCTCATCAGGATTCCCATCTGGACTCCCCCAAAGACCAGGGTTCGATTTGTCCCTGTCGACATCTTCGTGGATATGCCTGGAAATGGCATTTTGGCTCCTTCCCTCTCGTTCATCGTTCTGGAAGTTCCACCATCATGCTGGTCCCTGTAGAAACGTCACCCCCCCATACTGGGATGGTATTAGCCCATGGTGACTGCTTCAACCATGGTGAATAAAAGTCCAATCACGTGGGTAGCGAAATAAATTGCGTGATTATTCATCCTCTCACTTCCAAAATTATAATGTCCGTCGTGACTATTCTAGGCTTCAATTATAAAATACGACACAGCCATAATCTTGCAGATGTGGATTAGCATGTGAGCTAACACTATTTTATAATGCTGCACGTGCTAGTGACGCTACTTTTGTATCACGCAGCATCCGTGAATTATACGACGTTTCAAAGATGAAATTTCCACTTTGGCAATTTAAATATCTCATACAATTATAATCACACTTATTCAGGATAATTGTAACACTATTACCTGTATATTTCCACTAGGCATCTGCCCTCCACATACGCGTGGGTAATAAGTGATGTCACAGCAATGTTGTGCAATACACTATACTTGCCAATAATTATTTTCCAAGCTTCTTATTTAATTCACTGGACTTCATCGACAGTGGATATTAGTATTTGCTTGCTCGATGGCACCTTATAATCACTTTTTAACGCTAAACAGCGGATATTCTTCTACGTCTCGTAGGACAAATGTAATTCCACGCCTACACAAGGCGGATTCTCAAGACGCAGTGCTCCGGTACTGGGTGTCTCTAGAAAGTAGGTCGTCAAAACGAAAACGTTGAGCGACTACTTACGTTCCTTTTTGCGTATCTGCAAGGGTATTACCTTACCTAAAGTAAAAATAAACATTCTCCAAAATGTTTTAATAATGCAGCATGACGAAATGGAATATTCTGAGTCTCGTAGGAAAGATAAAAATAATTAATAAGACCTCAGATAATAATTAGCAGTTTACACCAAAGTCAAAAGTGCGATTCACCGCTACTTCAAAGTATCGCGTGATCTCTCAGCTTCACGTGGCTTCCTGGGTGTGTTCAAAAGTACAACATCCCATCATAAATGCTCTGTCATAAAAAAATATCACTTGAACCATAGCTCAGCGGGTTCATCTGCCTCTCTGTCGTTTCAAATAAAATGTTGGGATAACATTTTTATTTGCTTTGAAATTCATTCAAGAGTGATATTTTTTTAGATTGGCTGCATTAAAGGTTCCAATGCGCTCTCCTGTCCTAATATCTTCTATCACACAACTGCCATTGTTTAAAGGCTGTCGGATACGACTAGGGCCATAATACAAGGATAGAAATTTCCCATATGTGCGGTCTATAGGACTAGAAATTCCGGGTCTCCTTATAAGGATAAGGTCTCCTTCTACTAGTTGTTGTCTAAACCTCTGGCGTCTAGTTCTTCTCAAGCGCTTGGCAGCTTGTCTGTCCATAGTCTCTCTCGCAGCTAAAAGTCTGCTGGCATGTGATGGTTGTAAACAAGGTGGATTTACAATCACACGATCCCATATTCTCAGCGGCATCTGGTTCAAATGCAAGACCATAGGTATTTGACCAGTGCTTTCATGTACTGTTGAATTAATACATTTTGCCATAATAACAAGGACTTCAGTCCATCGCCAGTGTTCTTCTTGACAATATAATCGACAGAATTTTGCGATAATAGACATCACGCATTCTGCTGGGTTGCTCTCTGGATGTCGAATAGATGATAAAACATGAACTATTTCAAGCTCATTCATGGCATTGGCAAATTCTGCTGAGGTGTACTGTGATCCGTGATCAGTCAACAAGAATTGTGGCTTTCCTGCCTCCGGTATCACTTGACGTCTAATCCTCTGAATAATCTGATGTGCAGTAGCTTTTTGAATTGGATGAAGCATCGTATATTTCGTGAACACATCCACCGTTACAACGATGTATCGATTCCCACGACGAGCCCTAGGTATTGGGCCATACAGGTCCTGTGCATACAACTCTCTAGGTTGAGTTGGTAGTATTGGTCTAGGTTGTTCCTTCAGCAAGTGTGACGTGTACTTGTTCCGCTGGCATGCGTCGCAAGCACGTAAACACTGTCTAACGGTGGCTCCTAACCCTTTCCATGTGAAAGACTCCTTGATAGTTGCAATGGTTTTGTCTGTTCCACCATGTCCAATGGATAAATGTACCATAAGAATAACAGATTCTCGGTATCTCCTAGGAATAACTGCACGCAGTTGAGTGTGGTCCTCGTCTACAAACTTGTATAAGACACGATGATAAATCAAATAATCATCTGCAACAGCAGCAATCCTTGCATAATGATCATCCTGTGGATCCATTCTTCGTTCTAGGAAACGGATAATATGTCTGAGTTCCTCCTCACGTCGCTGTCCTTCAGGTAAATGACGAAATCGGCGAAGGTGTTCCTCGCATTCTCCCTCGATGTCTATGGCATTAACAGTAGCTTCAGGATTCCGGCTGAGGATGTCGGCCAACACATTCTCTCTGCCTGGTCGATAAACTATTTCCAAATCGAACTGTTGGAGAAACAGCGTCCAACGTGTGATCCTGTCGCTTGCCAGTCTTGTTCTCAAGATGAAGGTCAACGCATGATGATCGGTTCTCACAATAATCCTCTGACCTAACAGAAGTTTCTGCCAGTATTCAAGTGCGTAAACAATTGCAAGTGCTTCTATCTCGGTCGTGAAGTAGTGAGATTCATGTGCTCTTAAACGTCGGCTTAAGAAAGCAATGTAATGACGTTTCTTCTCATCATCTTCCTGCAGTAAAATGGCTCCTATACCAATGGCAGATGCATCAGTTTCTAGAATAAAGTTCCGAGAGTAATCTGGATATTCTAACTGAATTGAGTCCACAAGCATCTGTTTAGCTCTCCTGAAAGCTATCTCGCATTCATCATTCCAGTTCCACCTGCAGTTCTTTTTCAATAATCCTTGCAGTGGTGCAACAGTTTCGGAATACTTCTCACAATGAGCAGCAAAGAATTGGAGAATTCCTAAGAATTGTCTCACGTGTTTCACACGGGTTGGTGTTGGAAATGCAGCAACAGTTCTAATCTTTGCCGGATTCGGTCTATATCCTTCTCCATTGATTATGTGTCCTACGAATTTCACTTCTTCCTGAAAAAATCGACACTTGTCAAACTTGACCTTAAAATTTGCCTATCGGAGATTCTCAAAAACAAGGCACAATGTCTTTAAATGCTCTTCTTCTGTTCCCGAAGCTATGATTATGTCATCCACATAACATATTACTTTCTGCTTCACTTCATGAGTCAGCTTGGCATCAAGTGCTCTGATTAATGCGGCTCCGGCATTTTTCAATCCAAATGGTAGTTTTTGGAATACATAAGTAGTCTGATCAAACAAGAATCCAGTATATTTCTGAGTATGCTCAGATAATCTGATATGGTAATAAGACTGAACCAAGTCTAATGATGAAAATATCCTTTTTCCTTTGAACTTCCTGAGAATGTCCCTAATCTTGGGCGGTCTGTCGTGCTCAGGAGCTAGGCGTTCATTCAAGGCTCTGGCATCAAGACAAAGTCTCAAGCTTCCATCTACCTTAACCACAGGTATTATGGGATTCAAGAAAGGAGTCGGTGATTTCTTGATTGTACCTGCTGCTTCCATCTCATGGATCTTCTTAGCAGCTTCTTCGAGATGTTTCTCGGCAATCGGATAGATCCTTTTCTGGAATGGGGAATCGTCCAGTAATACAAGATCATACTCGTAGTCTAATATCTCACCAGGTGTGGTGTCGAATATATCTCGGTATTCGTTCAGTATTGCGTCAAGATCCTCATGTGTGGGTGCTGATAACGATTCTGCCTCTTCGTCGGCATCTAGTGTCGCCTCAATTTCCTTGCCCTTTAATGCTTCGACTACGTCTACTTCGGATAGGAATTCCGGTTCTTCTTCAATTAGGCTCATCTGAATGGGTTCGTTCGGCTTGAACTCTACCGTATTCCGTCCCATGTCAATGATTCCATCATATTTTCTAATGAAGTCTGCGCCTAAAATGGCATCATGATGCAGGCCCTTCATTACGAGAAATTCGTGCAAGTACACGTGGCTCGAAATCTTCACAGTACACAAAATCTGGATTTTGCACGTTACAACGCGGTCAGGTATGACACCTCTGACTCTTATAGCTGAAATGGGCAACTCCGTCACCTCAGAGTTTGCTCTAAGTCTGGCATGGCAATCGGCGGAAATTACACTAATCATCGCTCCAGTATCGATGAGTATGACTACACTGACTTCATTCAAGGTGGCTACAATCTTGGGTAGACGTGTTAATTCATAATTGTGGTTCGTCGTTCGTCGTTCGTCCAACAAGTCTTCTTGGATTGGCTCCCAGAGTAATATAGAGGCAGTTACTCGGTGCTCAACCAAACAAGAATCTATTAATTTTTCGGAGTTTTTTTTCTGTCATGGCGGGAAGTACTGGGCTGGTTCTGCTCCGTCTCCTGCGCCGAATGTCTATTTTCCCTCGAAGTAGGGTTCCGTTCTCCCTCTTCTTGTATCTGCAATTCTCTCAATTGTTGGAGGTACTCACGGCTCTCCCGCGCTCTTCCTTTCCAATCCCTGTCTGGCTGGTATCTAGGGTCTCGATTTCTGTCGTAACCCCCACTATATCGATAGTCTCTACGGATACGTCCGTGTTGCTGATTTCTTCCTTCATTCCCTCGGCGGTTGTTTTCATGACGTCGGTTGTCGTCCGTCCTTCGGTCGAATCGCCGGTCCCAATGACTTCGCCGGTCATCATGTTGATTTCGAGTATACGGAGTGTTATTCCATTCTCTCCTGTTATAACTGTAATTGTTATCACGTCGCCCAGAATCCTCTGTGGTTTGTGTTTGTTGTGGCGTCTGGCTCACTTTATCAACAGTCGTCAGATTCATATGTCTATCCTCGCGCCTATCAGCCTTCTGCTGACGGTGTGTAGGAAACTGTTCTGTGTTAGCGTCCAACCTTCGCAGTATCTGGTCACACTGCTGGAAAGTGGATGCCCCTGCAGCGATTAACACACGTTGTACATCCGCAGGGTACTGCCAAACAATTGTGTTCACCAAATCTTGTTCGGACAACGGAGGCTGAAGACAACGGAGCTTCGCGAGCTGTATTGCGAAGTAATTCGCATAACGAGTAGGTGTATTGGAACTGTACCTTCGAGTGTACATCTCAGCTCGGATACTCTGCTGGATGTCGCTCGACCAATATGTTCTTAATAACGCTTCCTTAAAGTCTTGGTAGCCTGTAAATGAGTATCGGAATGCTCTGAACCAGGTACCGGCTTGTCCCTCAAGCAGTCGCTCTATAACTCTTAGTTCCCTCTCTGGAGTTACCATAGTATCACGTAAGTAGCTTTCGACATTTGCTAGGAATTCCACTGGAGTAACACCGCTCCCAGTTCCCGAGAAGCGAGCTGGTTGCTCCTCTCTTGAACGAATTATGGTGACATTTCCCTGCGTATTCGCGGGTCTGAAAGTATTTTGCATGTAACTCTGCGTAGGAGTGTTAGTCTCATGACTAATTCGATTAGATGCTGGTTGAAACGGGTGAGCGTCAAAGTTCAAGGTCTGACCTTGCGCTAAATTAGTGAATTGTGACGGTTGCGATTCCATAGGCGCGCTGGGTTGGAAATGGGTAGGCATCATTCCTCCTGATTGAGATATAGGCGTTTCCTGAGATTCTCCCATCTGTAGGTGTACGTGTCTCTCTCTTGGAGTCGTCTCGAGTCTGTCCAGGCGTCTTTCTATTACTTCAAGACCTGGGATGGTTCTGGCTGCGACTTTGTTGCCTAAGTCGTTCAATTGCAGCTCGATCCTGTCAACCTTTCCCTTGAGGTTTGTGTCTACCTCGCGTATGGCCGTCCTAAGGTTATAACTGAGGTCTAACCTCTCGGTTACCGCGACTTCCTCAAATCTCTTTTGTAAGGAATCGATATCTCCTTCAACTCTGGACATGTTTTCTTGGATTTTACCCACATCGTCTCCAACCTCGGCTACCTTAGCCTCGACTGTAGCTTCGTGTTCGTTGAGGTCACCTCTCAATAACATGAGGTCTATTTTGTGTTCCTCAAGATGAACATCAACTGTCTCACGTAGACTGGCTACGGTTTCCGTCAATTCAGAAATGTTTCTCCTGTTGGTGTTAAGTTCCTCTTTAATCTCCATCATGCCATCAACGATAGTCTTCACGTTGTTATTAACGGCATTGGCAGCTCCTCTCATCAAGATTAAACCAACGTTCATGGTTGCCATGTCCTTCTTCACATTTCCGATAAATCCCTCGACGTGATCTAGTCGAGTCCCGAATTCTTCCCTGGTATGTTCCAGATCTGCTCTCATGTCTATCTGGACTTTATTCAAGGTTGTCTGAATTTGAGCTGTGTGCTCCTCCAATCGGTTTTGCACCTCCTCCCTAGCTCTATTCATCTGGTCGGTTAAGCAATCTACGCGCTGGTTAGCCTCCTGATGGTGTCGTATGACATCAACCCTAACAGCTGCTAAACCTGTCGTCAGATCATTTCTCGCTTCGATCCTATATGTGTCCATGTCTGCCCTGACTTGAGTTAAATCAGCCCTAACATTATTTACAGAGTGGGTGTTAATTTCTAAGTCCTGTCTTACATTGTTGACTTCCTGTCTAACCTGGTCCACATGACCACTGACATTGTTGACTTCCTGTCTAACCTGGTCCACATGACCGCTTACAGTATTTACAGCCTGAGTATTCTGACCTAAGTCAGCAGTAATCTGTTGAAGATTGGCATTCACACCTGCCATCATCTCTCCAAACACACGACGAATAGTTTCCTCATCCATAGATAAGAAATATATGAGAAAGTGAGGGATCAATTTCTACTGGAACTTACAGCTATGATTAGTTACTTGGTGGTATAAAGCTTGCTTCATTTATATAAATATCACGAGTACAGCTGGAGTATGCAAACTAAGTGCTTCTACATTTACAAAGACAACGGTGAGCAAAGCAAAGTATTACATTTACTTAGGATGAGGCATCATCAAAAAAATCCTATCCTTCATTTATCCAACACTAAAGCCTCACCCCATGGACTTCTATCAAACATGAATGCCATGCGGTCAATTGATCTGCAGTACGACTTTCTAAGTTCGTCCCAGTCCTGTCAATTTACCATTAATCAACATTAAGATCCTCAAAAAAAATAACATGGTACTGAGGGTCACCACGTTAACGTCGGCACATGAGTTGGGCGCCATTTTATGACGTCCAAGTCAAGCCCCACGTTGGGCGCAATTTTATGAGACCGTTTAGTTGATGTCAACAACCACGATGACTCAACTAACGACACATAAATCAAATAAAAAGTACCGTGAGGATCAGGTGACCTTCCATAAAGGCTAAAGCGGCACGAGAGTCCGTAGTCCACAGGGATCGTGGTACATGGTGACGATGGTCATAGACCGCCTAAGGAAAGGTTCACCTTAAAACTAGACTGAGAAAATAAACATCCAGACTCATGTAAAACACCGTGAAAATTTATTAAAATTCACAAGCCCCTAGCCTAGTTCGGAGGGTTATAATCGGCTAGTCCGCAAATTAATAAATAAACTAAGATAAAGAACAGGTCCCCTACCTGAGAAGTTACTGAAAACCCTCGCGAAAGATCTAACTCACAATGATAAAGCAACAACAGCAACGCTAGGAATATGGTACGACGCAAGTCCCTAGTTCAAGTTACAAGATCAAGCTAATATCTGAATTTACATTTAACAGGGTAGCAAAACAAATCTAGGTTAGGATGGTACCATTTCGACATTTAAATTTAACATTAATTCAACTAGCTAAGTCCTATCAATTAACAAAATTTACGGCGATGACGTCCGTAAAAGAAAACAATTACATCCAAAAGCTAAGTGTACAGCCATGAAAAACAAACAATTTAATTATGCTTAATAACTATGTGCTAACAGCACACAATAAAGTAACATGTAGGGTTCAATACACTTGACATCATAAATTAATAACGAAATAGACACAGTAGTTTTATTAAAAAATTCCTGCCTACACCTTGGTTTACTCTTTGTAAACCATAGTCATCTAATGTGTATAGTTACGGTGACGAATGCGCAGTTGAGACCACGTCTGACATCGCATGGCCTGAGCTCCACAAGCTACGAACTCTAGGTTCGCACATGCTTCAGGTCGCTACAAAAATGTCAACTGTCCTAGTCATTTCCTCACAAGGAAATTATCTTCAACTGCACGGCTATGTCAACAGTTCCAGAATGCAAAGAACAAAGTTAGATAGAAAGAATCGTTAGTTAGGCTTGTTTTACAACAATTATGCGTCTTATTATTAGAATGTCGGTTTATAGGTTTATCGTAGGTTTATGGCGAATAACATTGACAATAGCCTGGGCACGGAGTGTCTCCAACTGAGATCATTCTCCACCAAAAAGCCTCGACTCAACAGTCGGAATATAATCAACGAGTATAACAACTCGGACACACAATAACACGGGTTACCAGCGGCGCTAAGCTCGCGTTCAATAACTCTGGGATAGGCCTGTACAACAGTTACCTTCCAATAACATTCTGGTCAACGGGATCATCCCCGGACAAAGCATACAATAACATCCTGCTATAACAGGGTAGACTTCACCATCCTATAGAAAACCTTACATAACTGTACCTGTCATACGACAATACACGCAACAGAGCGTTAAGCTAACAAAAACCGATCCATAAAACAAGTGATCAAATACAAGAGTGGAAACTGATTTCCATAAGCAAAATAGCAATGAAAGGAAAAGCGAATACAAATTGTACTCTGTCCTCGTCTATAGTAGTTTTGTCTCACAATGAAGCAGGCGTGCTCTAGGTCACTGGGTTACATAACCAGTTTATTCAAGGCCGGCGATTTAATCAATACAAAACCTGCACTTGGCCGGTTCATAAAAAACTTTACCATAGGTTACGGATCTCTACAGAGTCCGTGTATCAAACGCACGCTATAAATCTGAGTATAGTAATACAATTCCGTCTTTCTACCAAAGACGTCTAAATGAAAGTAAACTTACAATAACTGAAGCTCTTTGCTTTAAAAATGCAACTCAGTAGTTGCTAGAACATCAAATAAAAACGTGTCTCACACGACACAAGCAAAAAATATGATAAATGTGGCACAGATTCACACACTAGATCTGCTTAATGATACGTTGGGAACCGCGTTCGATGCTAGGCAACGAAACATTCCTTCTAGTTGTTAGGTTCAAACATGACCAAGAATAGCTTCTGAGCTTATTCAAAATGAAATATAATGCATTTACAAACTGGTAGTTACTGTCGACTACCTAAATGATACGACCGTTCTAACGACAGTCAGGGGTGTAACAAAGGATGGCTGCGAAGAATGCAGTCAATTAATAACCAAGGCATCTGATTGCCATAACTACAGTCAGCAAAGACTTGAAAATTACCCCAAGTAGGGTTGAACAAAATAGCCTCAAAATGACTACGATCAGGTTCAGCAAAAAGGTAGGCATTGACGTTCCACGACGTTCACCAAGCTGCACCAGGGCTGACCAAAATGTCTGACCCCAAGGGTGTCTCACTCTAAACTGAAATAAATGACATCTAACTAATCTAGTTACATCCCTACCTAGAAAAATGGCTGACACTGAGTGTGGTTGATTCACAAACTACATTAAAACTACTATACCACCAGAAACTAGAACAAAGAAGGGGTGTGACAAAAACTCACGAAATGGAGGAGCTCTCACTCAGCTCTCTATTCCACAACAAGGGTTGTACAAAAACCTCTCTGGCTCTCTGGATCGGTATCCTCCTCATCAGGATTCCCATCTGGACTCCCCCAAAGACCAGGGTTCGATTTGTCCCTGTCGACATCTTCGTGGATATGCCTGGAAATGGCATTTTGGCTCCTTCCCTCTCGTTCATCGTTCTGGAAGTTCCACCATCATGCTGGTCCCTGTAGAAACGTCACCCCCCCCATACTGGGATGGTATTAGCCCATGGTGACTGCTTCAACCATGGTGAATAAAAGTCCAATCACGTGGGTAGCGAAATAAATTGCGTGATTATTCATCCTCTCACTTCCAAAATTATAATGTCCGTCGTGACTATTCTAGGCTTCAATTATAAAATACGACACAGCCATAATCTTGCAGATGTGGATTAGCATGTGAGCTAACACTATTTTATAATGCTGCACGTGCTAGTGACGCTACTTTTGTATCACGCAGCATCCGTGAATTATACGACGTTTCAAAGATGAAATTTCCACTTTGGCAATTTAAATATCTCATACAATTATAATCACACTTATTCAGGATAATTGTAACACTATTACCTGTATATTTCCACTAGGCATCTGCCCTCCACATACGCGTGGGTAATAAGTGATGTCACAGCAATGTTGTGCAATACACTATACTTGCCAATAATTATTTTCCAAGCTTCTTATTTAATTCACTGGACTTCATCGACAGTGGATATTAGTATTTGCTTGCTCGATGGCACCTTATAATCACTTTTTAACGCTAAACAGCGGATATTCTTCTACGTCTCGTAGGACAAATGTAATTCCACGCCTACACAAGGCGGATTCTCAAGACGCAGTGCTCCGGTACTGGGTGTCTCTAGAAAGTAGGTCGTCAAAACGAAAACGTTGAGCGACTACTTACGTTCCTTTTTGCGTATCTGCAAGGGTATTACCTTACCTAAAGTAAAAATAAACATTCTCCAAAATGTTTTAATAATGCAGCATGACGAAATGGAATATTCTGAGTCTCGTAGGAAAGATAAAAATAATTAATAAGACCTCAGATAATAATTAGCAGTTTACACCAAAGTCAAAAGTGCGATTCACCGCTACTTCAAAGTATCGCGTGATCTCTCAGCTTCACGTGGCTTCCTGGGTGTGTTCAAAAGTACAACATCCCATCATAAATGCTCTGTCATAAAAAAATATCACATGAACCATAGCTCAGCGGGTTCAGTATTGAGCCTTTTTCTTTTTCAGGAGAGTTTTATATTCCTTTCTTTGTGCTGCATATTCTTCTAGAAGACCTTTTGTGTTGTGGAGTTTGGCCAGGTGTAGTTTTAGGACGACTTCATTTCTAAGTGTGTAGCATTCCGTATCAAACCACGGTGTAGCTCTTCTTTGGTTGATTGGGATTGTTGATGCACGTATGGCCTCCTGAATTGTTGTCAGGGCTTGGTTGAGATTGTTTTCGTTAAGGCATTGTTTTGTTGCCTCCATTGCTTGTGCGTTGTTGCTTAGGGCATTTGCGTCAATCTTCCTGGAGCTCTTGAGGGTTAGTAGGTTCGGTATTTCCTCTTCAGTATTTCCGAGTATAATATTGGTCCTGATAGGTATATGTTTTGTCAGTGGGGTGCAGGATGACTTCCAGAGTCCCTGTTGGTTTTTGATGGAGATGTTGCTTCCGCTGTAAAAAACTAGGTCGATGGTACTTGTGCCATTGTGGGCTATGTACGTTATTTCATTTGCTTTGTTTATAAGAGAGTAGCCTTCTTCTTGTAACATATCCAACATAGCTCTTGTTTTGTTGTTGGGCTTGTCTATTCTGCATTTTAAATCTCCTGCCAGGATGAAGTTTTTGTCTGTCTTTGTTCGGGCAATCGCCCCTGCCATTACTTCTATTGTGTCTTCTAGGGAAGATCCGTATGCGATGTATATACCTATTATTGTTAGGTTTGGGGTTTTCATTATTACTAGGTTCTCTTCTTTTATCGAGCCTTCAATTTTCCCTATGGAAGGTTTGAAAATTATGGAGACTCCTCCCTCTGGTCTGCCTCTTGGGTTGGACTTGGCGAGCGAGTGAATTGCGTAGTGGCTCGTGAAGTTCAGAGGTTCTGTCAGGAAGGTTGCAGTGGCCACCATTATGTCGCTCTTTATCCAGATATCTTCAGGTGCTGTGCAGATTTTGCCTCTCAGACCCTCTACATTCCACAAAAGTATTTCCAGATTTCTTTCGGCGTTTTTCAGTTTGGGGCTTCCGTTGGGGAAATCGAAATCGAAAGGTACGATATATTACCCTATCCGGCCAGAGACTTGTTTGCATAACGGAGTCCCTTTCTTCCATGGGCACCCCTATTTTAAAGGCTTTGCTGGTGCCACGGAATGGGAGCTGTTCGCAGCTGATTACCTTAGAGATGCCGTTTTGAGTAAGGTGTCCTTTTATGTCATCTTCGGTTACGTCGGTGTCAAGTCTCCCAATGAATATCCAGGCGGTTCGTGGAGCTGCTCTCCGCCTGCCGATTTCGGAACCTCCCGTGCCATGTTGTGGGGGTTTTCTCATCGTGTCGTCTAGTTTTCTTGTGTTTATGTTTGTTGAGGTGTCTTCGTAGGTATGTTTGCTAGGCAGATCTGGCCACTCTTTGTTTGCTGAAGGTCTGTCTCTATATTTGTTTTTGTTTGTATCTCTAATTGGCGGTAGTGGTTTGGTGGCAGGTGGGTGCAGCAGCGTTGCTGTTTTTGGAGTTTCAGTGAGGTCTTGGGTTTCGGGGTAGTCTAAGTCTTGTTGTTTTACAAGTATGTCTGCTTGTTGCAGTTGCGTCTCGAGAATTAGGGTCATTTTTTCATAAGGTTTTCAGACAGTTCGTCTAGCTTTTCTTTGATGTTTTCACATGATGTTTTATTTTCCAAGGCTATTTCCCTTACTTCTTTATTTAATTCTTGGTTGCTTGTCGCCATTGGGGCCAAACCATTTGATTTCAGGCGTAGTCTACAGGTCTCGCACATCCATAGTAGAGATCTCTTTTTTTAGTGAAGGGCGTTATATTCCGTTGTAGTCATAGAGGTGCACTCCTTGTGGAACCATTGGTTGCAACCTCCGTCGCAACTCACTGCTGTGTCTTCTAGTGGTGTGTCCGAATCACATTTGGCACATCTTTTGTAGTCCATTGCGGGAAGCATTGTTTGTAGTGATGTTCGTACGGTTCTAAATGTGTGAGTCTGTTTAAGCGCAGGTGTGGTTGGTATTGAGATTGATTTGATTCTTATAGGTCCTGTCTACTTTGATTGTACCTGCTTTGCTGTAAGGGGTTTGTTGAGAAGGTCTTGTTGCACTTGCGACAGGAAGGTGGTTTCAGTCCGAAATGGATCACTGATGTGCTTGTGTGCGTTTTGTGTGGTAAGACTTTCGGCGAAGGGTTGTGCGTTGTGTGCGCTTCGTACGGGAAAGCATTCAGCCGAGATTGTTCTCCCAGTGAGCGGTATGTATAATTTTACTGTTTGTGGTACTTAACCTAACTAATATTTTATCGGAGAGGGTCTTCTTTTGTGCTTGTGTACTTGCAAATTACCTATGATGTGGTTGGTCTTTTGTTGTCTTCAGCTCTGGCGTTCCTTTTTACCTACTTTATCACTCATTTCAGCACACTAACACTGCGATTGACATTATAAATTTCAAAATTCCGGGAGCTCGAAATCGCCGCGTCACTCAACTCAACTCAACCGTGGGCGGTAACCAAATATTAAGTATTAAATAAATAAAAATTAAATATAAAATACTAAAAAAAAATACATTATGCAGCGAGCCTATAATGGCAATAATTAAGACACGGTCATGCTTATAAAACAAGCGAAGCGAGTTTTTTAATTTCCATACGAGTGTCTTAATTACACGTATAGGCGGGTTGCATTTGACTGATTTTATTAGACGATAATTAAAATTTTATTATATGGTCTAACATATATAATTATTAATAAATATCTATCGATATTATGTCAGTTGACTAAGTGCATGCGCTGGGAATTGAGTGAGCTCAGTATTTGCTCTCTACCCAATAACAAATTCCAAAGCTTTGAAACATCGTTCATCCTGAACTAATAACAATAGATAGCGCACAGGTTCAATGTTGGATCACATTGTTATTTTGGTCAAATTACATACAATAGGCTGTAACAAACGTCTAATAATTAAAATGCATCGTATTATCAACAAGTTATTCGTCTAATTCGATGCGAATAGAATGTCAACGGAAGACAAATCAATGGAGTCCGACATTGGACAGTCATGACATCTGGCGGAAACGTTTCGCATAAGAAATAAGCTGGGTTAGTGATTTCCGATAACCTAGATGTTAGGCCCCTTAAAACAACAATTATCATCATCATCATGATTTCCGAAGTTCTAATCTCATGTTTGCTGCGTCTGTGACACGGTTATATCAACACCAGCGTTCACATAAATTGTCGCCGAAATCGTACTGTACCCTTATATCTGGATGATCCAAAAAATTTCCGCCGCTGGAAAAAATAAAGGATTGTAGCATCTTGAAGTCCCAGCTAAAAAACCAACACAGTGCTTCTTGGCGAATACACTGTAGAAACAAACTACAAAAAATAGGGTTCTCAAACTACTCAGGAAAGACGGGAATCCATGAAAATCTCGGGCGTAAGGATACGGATAATGTTCCTCGGAAAACTTCCACCCTATAGCACATTCCACTGCCATTTAACTGCAAAGACAATGCCAGATTTCTATAAAAAATCAGGGAATCGTAGAAACGTGCCTGTCAGATTTATTAGCATTAAATATACACGCCTCCTAACTCTCACATTTATAGTATGCGTAACTCACGTTAAAAATGACCATATGCCATTATTCAGTTTCATTACAACTTTGTTTCTTCTAGAAACTATTAAATATGTTCACCTTGGCTTTCATAAGCTCAAATAAAAATTACAAATACATTCGTGGCAAACAACTGCTGTTCCCTAGGTAACGGGAGTATAACAACAAAAATAAATTAATGTTATTAAGCTTTAAAAAAATAGATCCCCAAAATAAAATCAATTTACCCCTGACATAGATCTCCGTCATTACAAAAATTATTCATTACTCTATACAATTTATCTCCCGTTTCCTATCACTTAAATTCTTCTCATAGAAGCGATAAAAATCTCTATAAAAATAAAGATAAAAATTACAACACGCATCAATATGACTATAAACGTTTCGTAAATCCTAAAAATAATGTATATACAACACAAATATCGGCGATGTAGCTCGGTTGGTTGGTTGTTAAGTTTAGGGGCTGCGACAACGCGGTCATGTAGCCCCGTGTACTTTGGGTGTGTGTAGGATCTGTCTGATAACCGGTGTTAATTGTGATGACTGTATTAGTGTGTGTTATCTGTTTTTTTTAATATAAGTACAGCAACTTAGAAATTTTCAAATAGTTCCTACTTTTGCCACCAAGTGCCACCGTCATCGACTACTAGGCCAAGTTCAGAACTTAGTTACAAGACGCCACCGCAGTCGGCTCTTGGCAACGATCGTAGAAACCTGAGAGCGCTGTTTACATTCTTAACCTATCCAAATTACCTTCACACAGGTGCAATTAGTGGAAGGTTCTTTAACATGCCATAAATCTAAGACATGGCACCGGCGGCTTTACTTCCCCTCCGAAGGAAGGCATACTGAGGGATTTTTAACGCTCTTAAAACATCCTACGGCTTTGGACGGGTTTGAACCCACTATCTTGGGCATAGAAGCTCAGCATGCTACCGACTACGCCACCGAAGCCGCTATTTATTATTCTGTTTAGGGTTTATAAATTATTAGTAATGGTAATTCATAATGAGCAAGCATAGTAGGGCTAATAATTAACGTATTCCATTTATAGGTTTGAAAAGATCTGAAAATTGATTAAGAAGAAACATAACCTGTTTTTTATAGTTCAAGGATCTTATCACGTACTTGGTGTGGATTCCTGTTTTTATAAACTACCAGTAGTTTATATTGATAATTTATAAGACATTTAACTACTAAATTATTCAAATTGTCATTTATTACAAACTTGTTACAGTTTATAAATCTTTATAGGTCTATCCCCTCTTGTTAAAACATGTTATTCTACTGGTTATTTGTTAAATAGTTCATAGACCTCCTATAACTGATCTCTCATCAAAATAAAAAATACTTAATAAAAATAAACTTTCCCAATTCGTTGAGTAATTACCGTAAACTCCTTCTCCTATTAGAACCATTTAAATAGAACTCAGTTTATTCTCAGTTTCAACAAAGATCCATTGATCCTATAATTTCTATCAGATACAACTTCAACTAGGATTCACTGCCCTAATGCTTTCAAGGAGTTTCATCTCTATGAGACTATTTCAATAACTTCAAATAATAATAATAAACACCAACAATACTGCTTCTTCTTAAATCTGTCATTACAGACATTCTTTCAACAATTCTCTACAATGCTCATTGTCCTACTTCTAACAAATACCTCCGTCAATACGGGAATAATAAAGATATCTCTCTTAGAGATATTTCGCAGTTCCTTTCCAAACAACATATTCTTCTCAACTAACTTCACGTTAACAACTTCTATAGCAGTCTCAACATCATACATAAAAATACTGGTTCTATCGACAAATTAATTTAACAAGTAATACGATAAAATACTAATCTTCCAATAATATTATATTTCTTTTACAGAACTCACATTTCAATACAGCTTCTTATTAGCTGTGATATTTCCTTCAAATCTTTCTTCAAAATCTTAGTATTTCAAAAATACGCTTTAATTCGTATTCATTAACTTCACATTATAATCTTATATTAATTCCTGCTTTACTACATTTCTTATTACCTTCCAAACTCTTAAGTTTGCGAATTATGTCACCAAGTATTTATAACCAGATCTGTCTAATAAGTTATCAGATCGTGACTTAATATAGATCATCCAAATAAGATCTTAAAGAATCGCATTCTCTAGAATAAACTTCTGTATAACATTCTTGGAACAAATTTCCATTATTTCAATCGATATCAAAGAACGATTTAATATAATTTAAAAAACAATAAAATGTGATCCAAACACACTTAATCTTTACAATAAAAATATTCTGAGTTAAACGCTAAATTCTCCATCATTCAAATTCGAAAGTCGCAAAATTCAAAAATTCCAAATAACAATTCTACATTGTCTAAATCGACGAATAATCGGGAATAAACATCTACATGACGTAGCTATGAAAATATAAACTCGAAAAACCTAATAAAGATATTGCAAAAATGTAGAAAAATGGCATTAATATAGCAAGTTGTCGGATATTCTCAACAGTATCTACAATTCTACAAAATGGGGTATATCGTTTGTCATAAGACTACCTTATGTTGCGCTATAGTTGACTAGAAGTGGTCTTTCTTCGCTGTTTCTCAGAAACGGATTGTTTCTGATATCTCGAAACATCATGATGTCCTGTGGGCCTCTCCTTGATCTCCTTCAGAAGTTTCCAGGTTGTCGGGAACGGAATTCGGACTCGAACATCTGCGTGTAGCCGTCCTTTCTGCTGGTGTATATTACTGTGTGAGATGTGAAACCCTTTCTCTCTTGATGGCACTGGGATCAACCCTAGCCGCCCCCGTTCGTGAAGTTCTTCTGTATTCTCCGCCGAAGTTCGATATATTAATATTCGTCATTGTAGTTGGTGAAATGACTTATGTAGATGTAGTATTTTAACATGGGAGAGACGAGATGTTTATCTCCCCCACGATACTAATGTTATGTCATTTCGAACATTCTCGCTGCCATCATTGCTATGTTCCCATGAACATTTTAGTTCGCCATTACGATCTCTGTAGATTCAGTTATATTCACCTCCCTCAGATTCAGAAATTTCGACAGGATATAATACGTACAATACTTAATAAGTTTCAAATATAGTTGACTGTCGACTTAATAATTTTGCATACAACTAAGTGCCGTCGTTCTCATTACTATTTTCTAGCAGTAGTAATCTTCTTGAGAAGTATAATAATTTCTATTAGCTTTGTTCGTTGGTAGAGTAATTCAATCAGACGTCCGCTCTTCTCGAAGTCGTAAGTAGTAAGAGCCTCGATTCCTCTCTCCGATGTTCCTCCCCAACAATAAAATTAGCGCCACCTTTCAGAACATGGCTCTGATTGCTTCCTTATTAGCGATGATAATATAATCCTAAATTAATCATTTAATTAGCCGCAATGTTAATAAATACTTCTTATTTATTATTTAACACCTTCAATGATATTATGAAGTGTTAAAATCTCGCTGGTAATTAGCTATGCTAATTGCTTTATTTGCTCTTATTTAAGTAAGGTCTCTTCTCATTGGTCATGTTCGATACGCGCCAAGCTCGAGTCTCCCCTCCTCCGAACCTCTAGTCACACTTCCCTCGCGTGCGGCTGTCGGCTCGACTCGGAAGTCTTCGAGTATCTCCGTGCATCATAGTTCCTTAGTGCTAAGATGCTCACGTGACTGCTAATAATTTCCTCATTGGTCGGCTCGGTTAACTGGCTAACTTGGCGAGATGTACAAACCAGTTTCGTGGCTTGATTCCAGTGTCGCTTTTATTTAACATTGGCTAGTTAGAAAACTTTAGAGAAAAGGGATATTTCCGATCCCATACATATACGAGTACAGTACGAAAGCAATGCCCTGTGTAGAAATTGGAGTCGGTGATATTAAGGTACAGAGTTCTTTATTTTCCCGTATTTCCCAGTTAATGTATGGAAACATTTGGGTTCGGATATACTTTACACTGTCAACTTTCATTCCATGTAATTCATGTCAGACATGTTGGATTTCCTGTGCATGTTAGAAGCGAATCTTACCAAAGAGGTCACACAGCTATTTCACAATGAAAATCTTGAGCTCTGATTGGAGGAGACAAACTGTATCATAATGAAAACTAGTATTTTAATTATTTCATTGTAGTACAGTTTTCAGGCATATATTATTTACATTTCCAGAATTAAATTTCAGAAGGGAAGGATCCCTCCATAAGACCCACGCTTTCAGCCAAGGAACGATTGAGAAGGAGCCAGAGGCTAAAAGATGTTTGGCGGGAAGCTAAATGAGAAGGAAGAAACACCGTAAAGAAGGAAAACCTTTGTTGTGTATTTGTAGTCCATAGGAGGCTGTATCAAATTATAATAATAATTTACATGTCAACATCGTCGAACATAAATAAATTAAAAAATTAAAAATCAATCAATCGGCGGCCATGTTGGATCGATAGCTCGGGCTAATCTATCGTGGGCAGCTAGGTGTCATGTTACATGACATTGTGAAACCGCTCCGAACCTCATCTAGCCTTCCAATCGTCCATCATTAAAAAAAATATTGAAATTGAAAATGACGTGCCCTATGGAAAGACGATGGAGACCTTTCGTTTGAGCCCTCACACGACTTTCTCCGATTGTCGTTCAGGTGATATCCACTATTTTCGGAAATCTCGGGTCGATAACCTTGTAGTTGACCAATAACCGATTAATAGTTAATCAAGAAATAATAATAATTAATTAATTAATTTATTAATTTATTAATAGGTACTGTTACAGTTAGGCAAAACCTGGTGGTAACAAGATATTTACATGCTGCCTATAGCTCAATTTCTCTCCTTAATGCCTCTGGGTTCCTTGAATGCAACATTTAATGTATTCTTGAAAACTTTTAAACTGTAAGGAAAAGGTTGTAAGACTTCTTCAGGTAACTCATTCCATGTTTGAATACCCCTGTTTATAAAAGAATACTTAGCTAAGTTTCTTTTTTGAATGATGGGCCTAATTTTGTATTCGTGATCCCTCCTACCCATATAAACTGGATCATGCATTCCGTTTCGCAACTCATTCCAGGCCGGCTCTCCTGTGTATGCTTTGTACATCTCTTGGAGTCTTGTTTTATATCTTCTGCTGTGTAGGGATTCCCAACCCAACGATTACCACAGTTTCATCACCTTGGGAATAATGGTATATGAACGCATACGGGACATTGTTGAAACGCTTCGCACGTCGTCGCTCATTTGTTGAATCTACTCGTGCGCAACCTACTGTAAAATATATTTACTAATTTAGAAACCGTCACGTATGAGTCCACAACATCTCACCCAAGTTGCATCGCTATCGGTCTAATGGTATATGAAGACATAGGGGACTATGTTGAAACGCTCCGCGTGTCGTCGTTCATTTGTCGAATCTACTCGTGTGCTACCTACTGTGAAATGTATTTACTAAGCCAGAAAACTTCCTTGGAGTATCCACCATAGTTCACCCAAGTGTCACGGCTAACGATCGAATGGTATATGACCTTATACGGGACTTTGTTGAAACGCTTCGCGCGTTGTCCCTCATTTGTTGAATCTACTTGTGCGCTGCCTATTGTAAAGTGGATGTACTAAGCCAGAAACCTTCCCTGAAATATACAAAACATCTCACCCAAGTTTCATCACAATCGGACTAATGTTATATGAAGACATAGGGGATTTTATTGAAACGCTCCACGCGTCGTAACACATTTGTTTAATCTACTCTTGCGCTATCTATTGTAAAATGGATTTACCAAGGCAGAACCCTTCCCTAGAGTGTGCACAACATCTCACCCAAATTTCATCGCTATCGGACGAATGGGTTATGAACGCATACGGGACTTAGTGGAAAGGCTTCGTGCGTCATTGTCCATTTCTTGAATCTACTCTGAACTGCCTATTATAAATAGGATTTACTAAGCCAGAAACCTTCCCTGGAGTGTACACAACATCTCACCCAAGTTTCATCGCAATCGGATGAATGGTATATCAACGCAAACGGGACATTGTCGAACGCTTCGCGCGTCGTCATTCATTTGTTGAATATACACGTGCGCTTCGTATTGTAAAATGGATTTTACTAAGCCAGAGACCTTTCCTGGAGTGTACACAACAATTCACCAAAGTTTTAGCACTATCAGACGAATGGCATATGACCTTATACGGGACTTTGTTGAAACGCTTCGCGCGTCGTCGCTCTTTTGTTGAATCTACTCGTGCGCTACCAACAGTAAAATGGATGTACTAAGCCAAAAACCTTCCCTGGAGTGTACAGAACATCTCACCCAAGTTTCATCGCTATCGGATGAATGGTATATGACCTTATACGGGACTTTGTTGAAACGCTTCGCACGTCGTCGCTCAGTTGTTGATTCAACTCGTGCTCTACCTATTGTTAAATGTACTTCCTAAGCTAGAAACCTTCCCCGGAGTGCACACAACATCTCACCCTAGTTTCATCGCTATCGGACGATTGGTATATGAACGCACGCATGACTTAGTTGACACGCATCGCGCGTCGTAGCTCATTTGTTGAATCTACTCGTGCGCTGCCTATTGTAAAGTGGATTTACTAAGACAGACACATTCCCTTGAGTGTACTCAACACCTCACCCAAGTTTCATCACTATCAGACGAATGGTATAAGAACACATACGGGACTTTGTTGAAACGCTTCGCGCATCGTCGCTCATTTGTTGAATCTTCTCATGCGCTACGTATTGTAAAATGGACTTACTAAGTCAGAAAACTTCCTTGGAGTGTACTCAACATCTCATCCAAGTTTCATCGCAATCGGATGAATGGTATGTGAACGCATAGGAGACATACCCACAGACAAACTATCACGTAACATTGATTTTTATATATATAGATAGAGAGATAAATTAAGCAGCCAGCCAAAATGTATTAAAATATGAGCCTTAATTTACCCAACACTGTATAGTGAATTCAGCACTACAAGAAAGCAAGCGTGCGTCTCTTCAAATATATTTTAAAAGCGACGTTTGCTCCGCATTAAATACATAATTATTGCTACAGACCACTATGGATCGTCAGATGTCTCTTAAATTTAACATAGTAAACTGAGCAACGCACGTAGCACTGATATATGGCATTAGACTACTATGGATATACATGTCTCTCTAATAACCCTTATGAGTAAACGTAGCTCAACATGTACCAAAGGAATGAGGCCTAAGACCACTATGGAAAAAAACGTGTCTTCAAGATCCTTTTTGAGTAAAGTTAGCTCTGCATGTACTACAGGAATATGGCTATAGACCACTACGGATCACCATGTGTATCTCCAAATTACTATTCAGAGCAAAGTTCGCTCCACATGTAGCATAGGGAAAAGGCCTTAGTCCAGTTTTGTCAATGTGCTATTATCAGTCAATTTTACTCCGCATGTTTCTTTACATCACTATGGATTAACAAGTGATTTTTAAAATGATGTTTCCGAGTAAAGATGGCTCCACATGTACCGCAGGAATACGGCGTTTGACCACTATGGATAACATGTGTGTCTTCAAATAACTTTTCATAGTAAAGGTGGCCCCACATGTAGCGCAGGAATGAGGCTTTACACCACTATGGATCAAAATGTGTCTATTCAAAGAAGAATTGAATGTAAAGTTAGCTGTACATGTACCACAGGAATATGGCTTTAGACTACCATGTATCAACATGTGCATCTTCAAATTACTTTACAGGCCAAAGTTCGCTCCACAAGTATCACAGGAGTAAGGTTTTAGTCCACTATGAATCACCATGTGGCAGTTTAATTTGCGTTTAACTGCAAATTTTTCTCTGCATGTACTGCATGAATGTGGCTTCAAACCAGTATGGATGAACATGTGTTCCTTTAAACTACTTTTGAGAGTAAATTTTGCCCTGCACTTACTGCATGAATGTGGCCTTAAACCACTATGGATTAACATGTGTTTCTTCAACTCACTTTTTCGAGTAAAGTTGGCTCCACAAGTACCGCAGGAATGAGGCTTTATACCACTATGAATCAACATTTGCATTTTCAAATGACCACTCTGCGTAAACTTTCTTCCACAAGTTATGCATGCGTATGCCATAATACCGCTAGGAGTGGAATTTCTTGTTTTTGTACCAGTTTGTTTGCCTGATGCTGAGTTTGCATCTCTTGTTAAAGTGTTCTGCGAATTGTAGTCGCGTCTGTGTAGAATTGCTTATGTTAGTACTAATAAAATAGCCACAAACATTACAATATTAAACATCACATAGCACAATTCCAGATAATTATACAATAGTTTTCTGTATTCGTAGACACAGATTTAAAAGCCAAAATGTGATACGCTTGATGATGATCGGAACTGGTCATTCAAGAGAATTCTTTAGCCTCATGTAATTTGCTTCAGGGAATAAGTCACATTACTATTTAGGTACAATCGTGTTGACTAACTGAAAAGCAGTTTATTTGGCTATATTAGATGTTCAAGGAAAGCGTGAGGTCGAGAGATCTAACCAATCAAAATTTACCTACTGCATTTTCAGCACTTGCATTGCTATGCATGCTTTTCTTAAATACTAGAAATGAGCACGTCTCTATTCTTCAATGAAGTGGTGCTCTGGGAAACTAGTATTCTCTGACGGCACTAGGCCTATATGTATGTTCCATGTTGGCCGTGGTGGTGTGAGTACCTTGGTGCTTTGACTTGCAATAAAGGAGCTGTTGAAGTGAATGTGTTGTTTATTAGTCCACTAAAGAAAAACGCTATTTATATTCCCCAGAATATAGCAACTGTAACCCCCCCCCCACACACACATTTTGGTGCCGAAAGCACGGGAAGGAACATTTATGTCCCTTAAACAAACGGAAGAAAATTCAAGAGACGCTGTTCAGTACAGATAAGTTGCAATAAGCTATGCAGTTACTCACTATATTTTGGAGGAGAATAGTGTAGGTACAATTTGTTACGCACGATATAAACACTGAATACTAGTTATATGCTACACATACAATACAGCATCAATATAATAACGCACGCACATGTAAGTTACGATAGCGCCATCTGTTAACAAATACCGTACCTAATAGGAATACTGAACACGCATTAGACTACTCGGATACTGAAGTCATTTAGGAATACTTGATCATGACGGGTTCAGAAGAAATAGCTCGACACAAATACTCAACAATTTTCATCCTTTTATCTGCCTCACCACGCCGTCAAGAAGGAAAAACAAGGACTTGAAAAATGGCGAATTGTGTTTGACGCATCATCTCACGCACCCGGATCCCCATCACTGAATGATATCCTAGACACTGGACCTAATATCGCACCAGAAATGATGGCTATACTACTTAGATTCAGATTATTCAAACATGCCATCCTCGCTGATGTCAGGCAGGCATTCCTACAACTGTCTTTGGACCCGGTTGACAGAGATTTAACCAGGTTCTTATTGTTCCATGTGGTATCAACCGATGATGGCCAGTATCAAACTACGAACGACGTTCTCCCATACCGGATTACCAGATTACCATTTGGCCTTTCATGCAGCCCATTTCTGTTATCTGCAACCCTTAGAGAATTAGCTACAACACACATACATTCATTTCCTTCCGCAGCCGTGCTTGTGGATAAATGCACGTACATGGATGACTTCGTTACTTCACTCACGGAAGAATCAGAGCTCTTCACAATATACGCAGAGCTTACAGCACTCATGGGAATCATCAAGCTTCCCATGCCGAAGTGGGTCACCAACTCGGTATCACTTCAAGAAACTTGGAAAACACAAGGTTTAACACCACAGATAAATGCACAGGTCCTGGGAATTAATTGGAATACCAAGCGTGATTTACTTTCTACTTCGTCCAATGATATCCTGAAAACCCTTTCAGAGCAACATGCTACTAAGCGAAACCTACTTCAAATAACCTCCAGAGTGTACGATCCACTCGGTCTCTACTCACCAATAACAATACTCGGGAAGTTACTTTTTCAGGAGACCTGGTGCCGAGGGATCGGTTGGTACGAAACACTTCCCCCTGATATTGGTGAAAAGTGGTCATTATGGTGCTCAAATCTAACATACCTGTCAAACATACGCATTTCACGCTGGGTAGGAGCCTTAAACCACCAACTTGAAGGCTCCACACTTCATGTTTTCTGCGACGCTTCTGAAAGGGCGTATGGTGCAGTCATATGTCTACGCACACAGTCAGAAGTAAAAACAACAGTAGAACTGGTTTGCAGTAAAGCCAGACTAGCACCAATAAAAAGGGTCACACTTCCTCGTCTAGAATTGCTTGCAGCTGTAGTAGGAGCAAGACTATTGCATTACTTCTGCCAGGCCACGAGTAGCGACATTACAAAGGCAAAATTATAGACCGATTCCACCATCACCCTTGGCTCGATACGCAGTGAACCACATCACTGGAAAACCTTCGTATGTAACCGCGTTACCAAAATCGTCGCATCAACTTCACCCTCCCAGTGGAGACACTGTCCAGGAACTGACAACCCAGCAGACAACCTGTCCCGAGGTCTTCAAGCCTCGGAACTGGCATCGACAGACACATGGTGGCACGGCCCCAATTGACTCAAGGACTCATCAGAATTATGGCCTCATGACTTTGCACCCAAGCATTCTTCACTCCCAGAAGCGATAAAAGCGATACATCAAGCGCTCGTAGTCACCACAGACGAACCCTTCATCACTTTTTCTAACTTCAGCTCTTACACTAAGCTACTCCGTACGATGAGCTGGATTCTCCGGTTTTGCAATAATCTTCGCAGATCAAATCTTCAACACGGCGGACTAACAGCTTCCGAAATGGATAATAGTCGCACTATGTTAATCTCCGTTGCCCAAAGGGAGAGTTTTCCAGCAGAATACGAGGATCTAATGAAAAACTTACCACTTCCAAAGAAATCCAAAATTACTAACTTTCAGCCCTTCAAACAAAATAATATCATCCGGTAAGGAGGTCGGCTTCGGTTTATGGACGCATCCTTTAATGAACAACATCCTCTCATCCTCGATGGCAGTCACCACTTCACTCATCTACTGATTAGACACACTCATGTCAAGCTGCACCATTTAGGATAAAAGATTGTTCTTTCGGAATTACGAGCACAGTTTTGGATTATTCGCACACGACAAACAATAAGGAAAGTTATCCGCACATGCTTACCTTGCAAACTTGCAAACAACCCCCACGCAGAAGCACCTGAAGCTCCACTCCCAGCGGACAGAGTTCGAGGCTCACTCCCATTCTTAGTCACAGGATTAGATTTCGCTGGGCCACTATATGCAAAACACAACAATACCGTCTCCAAGGTTTACGTTCTTTTGTTAACCAGCGCCACAACTAGAGCAGTTCATCTTGAGCTCACCTCCGACATGACAGTAGACAAATTTTTCCTGCCATTTCAAAGATTCGTCAGTCTTAGAGGTATTCCTTACACGGTGTACTCCGACAACGCAACTTCCTTCCACGCAGCCAACAAAGAACTGAGAGAACTATGCACATCTTCAAGGAAGACAAAACTTCCCACTACTTCGCCACAAACTGCATTCAATGGAAGTTCATCGTGCCACGGGCGGCTTAGTGGGGAGGATGTTGGGAGAGAATGGTCGGCATGGTAAAGCGCTGCTTAAGGAAGACCCTAGGACGCAGAAAAGTGGACCATGAAACTTTGAACACCATCCTTACCAGTGTAGAAGCCGCAATAAATGCACCTCTCTTGTTACAGGATGAGGGTTCAGATACCTTGACACCTGCCCATTTCCTGTACCTAGAACGACGCGTGACTACCATCCCTACAGGTCCAGAACCACCCTCACCTACCAGCCTAAGAAGGGAATTTCAGCTCCAACAACAAGCCACACGGGATTTGTTGGCGAGATGGACAAAGGAGTACCTGTTGCAGCTACGGAATTATCACCACGTCCAGCAAGTTACTGGAAAAGGAGCTGAACTACGGGTAGGAGACTTGGTACTCCTACAAGATGATGAACATAAACGTATCATGTGGGACAGGGCAGTCATCGAAGAACTACGACCAGGCCGAGATGGTAAAATCAGGACAGTGATCCTTCGAAGACCCAACGGACACCAAATCACACGCCCCGTACAGCTGGTCATCCCCCTGGAGGTTGACCAGGGTGGGAAGAATGTGGGAAACTAGTATTCTCTGACGGCACTGGGCCTATATGTATGTTCCATGTTGGCCGTGGTGGTGTGAGTACCTTGGTGCTTTGACTTGCAATAAAGGAGCTAAGATGGCGTACTGTTGAAGTGAATGTGTTGTTTATTAGTCCACTAAAGAAAAACGCTATTTATATTCCCCAGAATATAACAACTGTAACCCCCCCCCACACACGCTATATTAGATGTTCAAGGAAAGCGTGAGGTCGAGAGATCTACCCAATCAAGATTTACCTACTGCATTTCCTGCACTTGCATTGCTATGCATGCTTTCCTTAAATACTAGAAATGAGCACGTCTCTATTCTTCAATGAAGTGGTGCTCGTGCAGCCAATATAATATTATAGAGACAAATACCGTTTTGTACTGTAAGTCGGAGGTTTTGAATTTATAATCCTTCCGGATGAACGTGTTAATCTCTCTATAGCAAGAAAAAAGCGCTTGTGCGTGGAGAAGAGGTAATAACCATCAATTACGGCTGTTACTTCCTAACAGTCAAAACGATATTTTATCGTCTCGACTGAGTGGATATGCCAGGGGCAGCTGAACAGGCAACCCGCAATACATCAAGTTGAAAAAGCATGCGTACTCTCAAACGAGCAGTCGGAGAAATTCATGTGCGGGCTCAAACGAGAGGGCTCCATCCGCCACACCCCCGGGGAAATTAGTGTCTTTTAGTGCACTGGAGGCTCTTTCAAGATCGCGGCTTTTCAAAAGTTATGGTAGATGCCTCCACCCCTCCTTCAATACCCGATACCCCCCATCCGCCACCGCCCACAACCCTAGAATTCCCTAAAATTATAAACAGATTTTTTGCAAATTTAATTATATTTAACACAAAAGTCCACCTTTGGTTCCACTTGCGCTAGGCTAATCTTTGTTGACCTTCCTTGGCCAATCTCTTTTCTCTTCCAACTTTTTTTTTTTTTGAATATTCAATATGGTTCAATTATGATCTTTTAATTTATTATCCATTACTAATTTTCATTTATTTAATATTTTTATCAACTAGATATACCCGGCATGCGTTGCAGTCCTAATCAAAGACAGAAAGGAAGATAATAATAATGAACCCCTTGCCAAAACCATGGCGTGAACTGGTTTGGAATAGACAGCGATGCCAAACAACACGGCGGGCTGCTGACAGTCTCCTAATGTCACTTCGCGATGTATCACCCTTTTCTATTACATAAATAATTTGTAGCTAGAAACCTTCCCCAGTGTGCACACAGCAATTCACCCAAGTTACATCGCATTCGGATTAATGGTATACGAACTCATAGGGGACAAGGGATCTTACCAACGTTGGACTAGGTGTTGCAAATCTTCGCGCGATTCACAGGCGACCATAACATCAACAAAGAGTAGAGTCCTATAGTGCGGTGTTAACACTTCTGTGCCGTTAGTGTCGAAACAGAGGATGAACAGAAGTGGAGAAAGAGCGGTCCCTGATGAACGCCATATTGAATGTGAAAAGGTGCAGACATTCCAGCTGCACATAGGACAGAGTTGCTAGTATTCCTATACAGATATATTTTTAATATATATTAATCATTATTGATAGACTATTATTTATGCATTTATTTATGGGTATTACAACACTAGACAGGATGTCTGAGCAACCGATCCCAAATTTTGCAACGACGGCCACGATGGCTGCGGGCACTCGTGACCCATCCAAGATGAAGGTTCCACCTTCACCATACCCATCCCCCCACTTCCCTCACACCCAATCCCCCAATCACCGTCTCCACCACCTCCAGAATTCCCTCAAATACAAAACAGATTTTACCAAAGTTTACCTGATTTTCCACAAAGGCCAACATTGGTTACACCTACTTTTGCCAGGTCCCTCCCTGCCGAACTCCCTTGCTAATTTCTTATTCTATTCTAATCCAGATGCCATTTGACTGTCCTGTAAGCTACCAAAAACTTTATAAATTCACCAGATTTCCTAAAATCACCAAAATTACCCAAAATTCTATAACACGCATCAAATTGACCATCTTTCTCAAACATCCCCCAAATATACTAATATTCCCCAACTTTTCCTAAGATACATTAAAATGCCCCAATTGTCCCAAATTTCCCCGACTTAGGCATCTTCTAATTCGGTATATTCCCCAGAATTCCTTACAAATTCATCAAGATTCCTAAAAATCCTTCCCATTATACTTAGATTCCCCAAATTCACCCTTCGTAAAATCACCGAAATTCACCAAAATTCTATAAAATGCATCAAATTGACCGTATTTCCCAAACATTTCCCAAATAAACTAAGATTCCCCAAGATTTCCTAAAATACGTTAAAAACCCTCAAGTGTCCCAAATTTCTCCGACTTACGCATCTCCTAATTCGGCAGATTCCCCAGAATTCCTTACAAATTCATCAAGATTTCCAAAATTCCTTCCCAATATACTACGAATCCTCAAATGCACCAGATTTCGTAAAATCACCAAAGTTCCCCAAAATACAATAAAACGCATCAAATTGACCATATTTCCCAAACATCCCCCAAATAAACTAAGATTCCCCAAAATTTCCTAAAATACATTAAAACGCCTCAAGTCTACCAAATATCCCCGACTTAGGCTACTTCTAATTCAGCAGATCCCCCAGAATTCCTTACAAATATATCAAGATTCCCAAAATTCCTTCCCAATATACTAAGATTCCACAAAAGAATCCTCAAGTCCTACAATTGCAGAGCACACACCAGACTTTTTCGTAAAAAACGGGTTATACTATTCGAACAAACACATACTTTTAACTACTTTCCAATGGGGCAAAGGGGCGGACGGTCTGCGTAGACGCGAGTGGGTATCTGTCCACACAAGCTGGTAACATCATGATTTTCCCCAAGGGCAGACGGATGTTAAGACACCGGTCTGAACCGACAGCGTGGCCGTGCTATCTACATCTAAATTCTGACACAAGAGTTTCTACAATTCCCAGAGCATGGAGTCTTCAACGAGTGGAATGTCGGTTAGCGACCAAGGTGTTCCGAGCCGTTTATGGTATAGGTTTCACTTACTTGGGGCTAGGTCCCTCGCTGTCATCTTTCATGTCCACCTCCTTTGAACAACTCTTGTTCTCTCTTCCGACATGACAGTATGTAGATAACCCGTGCCTAGGGTGTATTGCGATCGATATGAAAATTACCTCTCGATGGTCAGGCTTCTCCCGTTACACTAACTGACTGAACTCATACAATTCATCATGAAGTGTTCTAAGAGCAGTGTGGGACTGCACCCGTGGGTTCCCGACCAGATGTTTTATTATCAGTGCATGCTAGTCACAGGACGGTAACCCGTTACTCTACACCTGTCACACAGTGGCTATGAGGTTTCTGAATTCCAACAAGAATTCTCTAAAATTTTCCAAACCTAAACAACTCCACCAATGCCTACCTAAATTTACACAGAATCTCCAAATTTACCCCAGAATTCACCTAAATGTCTCTAAAAGTCCCCAAATGCACAGATTTCCCACGAATTTGTCATATTGACAAATGTTCATGATTCCCTTCAAATTTACCCCCAGAATTTACTACAAATTTTTCAAAAATTTATAAAATCTCCAGATATGCTCGAAAACCATGAGTTTTATGCTCGATAGATATGCCCGAAAAAAACATTATATGCTCGATAGATATGCTCGAAAACCCATTACGTGCGGTTAAATATGCAGAATATGCTCGAAAAATACCGTTAAAAACTATAGAAAAGAAAGTGAAACGAAAAAAACAATAACATACCTTTATATACGAGTTTTATTTCCTAATTGTATGTATGATACACTGCAATATACACGCTTTCAAGTTTTTCTAGTATACTTAAGAGAAGTTTTCTTATAAAAGTTACAGTTTAAAACTTCATTTGCAAAATGTTCACAATTAGGTGAGCCAATTAAGTAGATCTGCATTGGTCTGTACAACATGGATTTTTTCTATTTTTTCAGTTTTGATTGATTTTCTTAAATCAGTCAATAAAAGTTTCAATGACGAGAACGACCTCACTAAAGGTTAAAAACCTGCGGTTCTATTATTCGCACCAGATAGGCTTTTCAATAATTATTTGTTTTCGAACCTTAAGGATGGTCAGGGCCTGAATTCGGGGGAAAGGGAATTCATAGAAAAACCAACTTTTTAGACGAAAACCACAAGAATATGCATTTATATGCTTCTATTTGGAAACCGCGGTTTTATGCATTTATATGCTCGATAAATTTCAATTCTGTTGGTCCCAGAGAGGTGAAAATACCACCGAAAGGCTTCTTTCAATGTGTACTATTCAGGAAAAAAATATGCAAATATGTTCGAATCCGAGCCCTAGTAATAACCATGATATCTCTAGTCATCTCACATCTAACCACACGGTGTCGATGACCGAGTTGTTGCAATCGCCCAACATCAATTACGCACACTTAAGTACACAGAGCTAAACGATCGAGTTGCTTCAAGTCCAGTCTAGAGCGAACTAGTCAAATAGTCTCGCAGGCCGTGACAGATGCCATGTCAGCGGGTATAAAATACCACTTCTAACACATACTTGTGATAACATGCAATCTCCATTCAATGTTAAAATTATAGATAATGCTTTCATCGCGAATACCCTGGTTCAATTCCCTTCTCTTCCAGGGCTAGAACAGGATCCACTCAGCCTCGTGAAGCAAAACTCAGAAGAGACCATAAGAGAATGCACGGCCCAAGTTTTCAAAATGTTCAAACTGCTTTAATATGTAACTCACAGTCAGCAATGTTTCTAGGTTAAAGCTGTGTCTTGTGTGGGGCTTTGACTAGGAACACCAAGATAGGCTCATCAGCGGGCTCTTGGTGACCCTGCCTGGACCCCCACATGAGTATCGCACCCACGCTTCTTTATTGCGAGAGCTTAACGCTCAAGCAGTCTTGCACATCCCTATAATGGCTTCCAAAAGGATGGTATATGGCCTCTCATTGTTTTTTGAGTCGTCAGTCTCTTGACTGGTTTGATGCAGCTTTCCATACCTCCCTGTCTTGAGCTAATCGTTTCATCTCTACATAGCTACCACACCCTACATCCGAGGCAATCTGTTTAGCATATTCTAAACTTGGTCTACCCCTACAGTTCTTGTCCTCGACCCTTCCTTCCATAACTAAGCTTGCTATTCCTGGGTGTCTTAGTATGTGTCCCACCAACCTCTTCTCTTGATTAGCAGTCGCCAGAAACATATCTCCTCTCCCACTAGTCTTAATACCTCTTCGTTTGTAACCTTATCTACCATCTTATCTTCATCATTCTCCTGTAACACCACATTTCAACGCTTCAATTCTCCTCTTTTCTGCCTCTCACGGCCAAGGAATTAAAACATAGCAATGTTTCTTGGGTCATGCCATGTCTTGTGTGGGGTTTCGCCTAGGAACACCATGATAGGCTCGTAAGTGGGCTTTTGTGCCCTTGTTCTTGTGTCAACTAATACTCGCGCGGCTACACTAACCGTTCACTCCTTGCCCCCTTGGAAGGTATTTGCAATCATGTATTTGAACGTATAGTTTATCCGTTTCTTACGATGATGTCTGATGTGCTTAGGAATTGTAGGATTTGAGGAATTTTGGGGGGATTTTGGGTAATCTGATGAATCTGGGGAATCTTACTATATTGGGAAGGATTTTAGGGGATCTTGGTCTATTTGTAAGGATATTTGGGTAATATGGTGAATTTGGAGTAAATCGGGGAAGATTGGGTGATTTCAGGAATTCCTATGTATTTCAGAACATTTTGATAAAATTTGGAGATTTTTGGTGAATCTTATTATTTTCGGGGAATCTTAGTATAATTGGAAGAATGTTTGGGAAAAAATGATTAATTTGACGAGTTTTATGAAATTGTGCTGTATTATGGTTATTTTAGATAATATGGTGAATATTTGATGAATTTAGTAGATCACAGGACACTCGAATATCAACTAGGTTGGAAGAGAATAAGAGATGAGCAAGGGAGGTCGACAGAGAGGGGCCTTGCATAAATAGGTGTCAGCAATGCTGGTCTTTGTGGAAAACCTGGTAAAGTTTGGAAAACTCTGTTCGTAATTTGAGGGAATTCTGGAGGTGGTGGTGGTGGTGGGGATAGGAGGATAAGGTGTCAGGGAAGGGGGCAGGTGTATGGTGTTGGTGGGACTGTCATCTTGGATAGGTCGCGAGTGCACGCTGCCATCGTGGCCGGTGTTGCAAAAGTTGGGATCGACCAGTCAGCTATCCTGTCTAGTGTTGTACTGCCCATAGATTAAAAAAATAAATAACAATAACTAAACAATAATAAATCCCGCCAACCTGGGTCCATCATATGGGAAGCCAGGCAATGCCTGTCGCAAGCCAGGACAATGTGGTGACTGATAGAGGAGTAACACCTCTGTAAAAGAAAACTTGCTCCAGCTGGCCCGGCTGGTAATACCTCGAAAGGGTCCCTTGCCAGTGTTACGGTGAAGACGGTCACCGGTTTTAAAAGCGGAAGAAGGCTTCGGGTCTCACCGGTGGATTAAGCGGATGAACTTTCTTTATTTAGCACCGTCTGTTCTTTAGTTAAACGGCTGCGAAAGGCGTCTGTCTCCAGAGGAGAGCTTCGGGGCTTACAACCTCGGTTCTATTACTGGGAAGGAGCTTTCTGACCCACACTAGTTTTAACAACCAAGCATCATGGAATGTCGTCACAAAAAGGAAACTAACCCAGGTAGTACCTCGTTGGGGGAATCTACCGTTCTTAGGAGCCCAATCAGGCCTGTGGATTCTGCGGATCATGAAAGTAGATGCTTTGAGGGTATGACTACAAGAACAACATTTAAGACGAAACAGAAATACTACTTTGGGACGTTGAACGTCAATTTACTGTAGAAAGATGGGAAACACAAAGAATTGATAATGATGATGGACAAACATGACATAACCATCTTGGCCATCAAAAAACCGAGACACCTAGATGAAGACATAATGGTCATTGAGGGGTATAGGACTTACAAAAGCGTAGGGTCTGTGAAAATAGGTAAGAACATGCCTGTACTTGGCACAGCTTTTGTTGTTCCTAAGAAGGTTGTCAGTGGAATTATTTAGCCCTTCTGAGAGACTTTCCAATATAAATTTGCTGTAGTAACAAAGGATACACGCTGCTCAAAGCGCATGCTTGATTAATGAGGACAACAGACATAATCCTGAGGAGAGTTGAACAGTTTTAGGACCTCCTTGAAGAACAGTTGGAGAAAATACCAACAAAGAACATCATATGCTCATCAACTAAAATGCTCAGCTGGGAATAAATCCGCAATTCAGACCAACAATTGGAAACTATCCTGCTCACAAGATGAGTAAGAGAAATGATATAAGACTTGTCAATCTGTGTCGCACCTTCAATCTTCAGATAATGTCAACGTTCTACAAACACACACTAAACAAACAACTTGGCGTTCAGCAGGCAATGTGTGTGGAGAGAAACAGATCGATCATACAGCAATCTCTAGGAGAGCTATTAAGGAAGTAATGAATGTTTAAGTGCAGAGAGGTGCCCAGTTATTGCACTTTTCATAATTTTCATTCCTCTCAATAAGACCCAGAAACCGGGCAATAGGATTCGTAAATATGACATTGAAAGGCTGAAAATCGATCAAAATGTATTAGAACAATACCACCAGCAACTGACATTTGAATCCCATAAATGGACGGACATTGCCCCCAAGATCCAACAAGCAGATAATACTACAATCCTGACGGCTAAGAAGAGAAAACATAGATGGTGGGATGAGGTTTGTGAAGAAGTGCTGACGCAAAGAACAAATGCCTGGAAAAAGTGGAACTCGATCCGAACACCTGAAGATTTCGATGTGTTCCGTGTAGCTTGAAAAGAAGCAGCCAGAAGTTTCCGAAGGGACAAGCGATTATATAAGAAACAACACTTAGAAGAGATCGATCAGGATTTCGTGAAAAACAATGTCAGAGACTTCTATCAAACGTACAAGTCGAATTTAAGAGGGTATCATGCCCCCAGTCTCTGTTTTGGAGATGAAAATTGAAAGCTGGCCCTGACCAACACAGAAAACTGTATGACCATGTCTCGTAAGTTTGAAAACGACTTAATTGTGATGAACCAAAGGAACGATTCCCTGTGTGCGATCCGATCCACAAACTACCCAACTCATCCACAGCTTGTAAAGAGGAGATCAAACAGATTATCAACACTTGAAAGAATAATAAGGCCGCTGTTGAAGATTCAATAGCGGCGGAACTCTAGATGTACTAGTCAAGTTTTTGGAAGAGAGATGGAGACCTGAGATGTTACCAATTGAATGGCTGTCAGCACTAATCCATCATCTACACAAAACAGGGATAAAAATGTCAACAGCTGTAGGGGCATCTCATTAGTATCTGTTCCGTATAAGATTTTCTCCAAGGCAGTTCAGAACGGAGCGCATCTTGATCAACAGATCGGGGAATACCAGGCTGGCTTCAGAAAGGGTCGTTCGTGCCCGGAACAGATCATTAACCTGAAGAACATCATCAGGTACAAGATGACAGGAGAACATAGTTACTTGGTCATGTTTGTTGACTTTCAGAAAGCGTATGACTTAATCGACCGGGAGTCATTCATGAATATTTTGGAAGAGGTTGGAGTGGATGATATATCAAGAAATTTGATCAAACAAACTCTAACCAACACAGTGTCGAAAGTATAATTCATGGGAGAGAAATCAGATCCTATTACAATCCGAACGGGCGGAAGACAGGGTGACGCGCTATCCCCACTCTTCTTCAACTGTGTTTTGGAAAAAGTCATTCGAGAATGGAGGAAGTTGTTAGACCAGGAAGAAACAAAAGAAGATCGGTTCAGACTTGGTCCTAAGCCCAAAGAGGTATACGTTGACTGTCTAGCCTTTGCGGATGACCTGGCCATTTTTGCTAACGACATGCATTCAGCAGTCAACAAGATCAATAGGCTGTCAGAAATTGCTGAAAAGGTAGGATTCCAGACTTCAATTCAGAGGGCAAAATATAGGAAAAACGTCTGCGATGTACCTGAATGGATGATCAATATTCTTGGAAAAATCGGTCGAGTAACAAATATCAGATAAATTGATGAAGTCAGCCAGCAGAATGGATTAGAAGAGGAAGAAATTATTGTCTGGATAAGTAAGTAAAACCAGGCATACCACATGACAAAGAATATCTATAGGGGCCAAGTTCTGACACTATACCACAATTGAAAAACCTGAGGAATTATATGCGTCCGAAACTTTGACCATGAATAGTCAAGGTCAGGCTGACCATTTGGAAAAAAGGAGAGCGCAGAATATTACGAAACATTCTAGGTAATAGATGGGATGATGGACAGTGGCGAAGGAGAGCCAATGTGGACTTGTACAACCAAATGGACCCTATCACAGAATCAATTAAGAAGAGACGGCTACTATTCTATTGTCACCTCCTGAGGATGACTGATGATCGATTAACCAAAAGAATATGGAGTTTCATTAAGTCTAAAGCAACAAGGCCAAGATGATTCGAGGAATGCAACAAACATCTGAGGCAAATTGGTATTCCAGACAGAGAAATTCCCGAAAGGAACACATTGATAAGATTGGTGAACAACTACCAAGGTTTTTAAAATGGTATCAACTTCCGGAAGACGGATTGGACCTTTATCAGAAGTCATAAACAGACTCTCGTCGCTGGAGTCAGAAGTTACTGGCAGGAAGTCAAAGCCGGTACAAGAACAAGACCTAGACACTAAAGAGAAGTTGGTTGTTACCACGCAGTCCATGGAGGCTCAACTCGATGTATTAGAATAAAAATAGCAATAATAATCCAAAACTATTAAATATTAAATAAATAATAATAATAATAAAAATTGAAAATAATAAATAAATAATCGGTAGTCAATACATAATATTAAACACATACATTAGTTAGTTAGTTAGTTATTGAGGCTTAAAATGGGCCGAGCTACGAGGTCATCAGCCCCTAAATTGATAAATAACTAACAAATAAATAAAAATTAAATAATAATAATAAATAAATAAATATTTCATTTGTCCACGTTACACGGACGACCACAGCCATGTGACATCACGCAACAGGTGTGGTCTCGTTTGAAAAGGTAACCTGAAACCCGCCAATTGCAATAGCCCGGCATGTTAACTCTCGACTGGTTTATTCTTCTTGAAACGACGGCGTGACCTTGAGCAAACCACACATGCTGCTACCCGCATAGCCGACATGATGAAGCAAACCTACGCGTTTAATAAAAATAATCGATAATAAATATGAACTAAATAGGAAATATTAATTATAAATAAATAAAATAATAGATAATACATATTAAATAATAAAAATATTTTAATAATGAGGTAAAAACGGGAACAGACAAGGTGACGGGCTCTCTCCAATGCTTTCCAACAGCGTTCTCGAAAAAGTAATTCGTACCTGGCGAACAAAATTATTAAAAACTGAGTATAGCCCTCTGAGAATGGGAGCAAAATCCACGGGGATCATAGTCGACTGTCTAGCATTCGCTGATGACATCACCATTCTGTCGAACAACGTAGAAACTGCTAGGATGCAAATCGACCTTTTAAAAGAAATCGCTGAACAAACTGGCTTGCAGATATCATTCGAAAAAACAGAAGTAATGACTAACATCAAAGACGCCCCAGCAAAACTGCAGACAAAATACGGCAAGATCAACAGAGTGGAAAAATTTAAGTACTTGGGAGAGATCATCATGAAAAGTGGACTGGACAAAGAAGCACTCAAGAAACGAGTACGCAAACTCGAAATAACCTATCAAACATAGCGTTCAATATAAAACAAAAACTGCCTGTCCAAAAATACAAAACTAAGTCATTATGAAACTGTTCTGAAACCAGTAGTTATGTATGCAGCCGAAACCCTATCCCTAAATGCTAATAAAGGACTCCTGGAAGAACTGAAGAAAAAAAGAGAGCAAAATCGTTAGAGGTATAATGGGATCAAATTACAAGAATGGCATCCATTATAAAAAAAACAACAAAGAAGTCTACAGTGAAATAGAGAAAATTTCAGAAACGATCCGTAAAAGGCGGGCATGGTATTACGGTCATCTCAAACGAATGGACGGTAACAGGCTGACTAAACATATTTTTCATTTCTTTGACTCCAAACCCAAAACCACAATGCCCTGATTTATGAATACCAAAGACGACCTCAAAATGCTGCATCTAAAACCCGACGACGCCTTCAATAGAGATCTCTTCCGCAAAGAGATACTGGAGTAATGGGCTAATCCGAGACGAGACACCGAACCCGAAAAGAAGACAAGGTACCACCTGGACAGCGGAGCGCAAGATGGCCCACTCACAGAGAATGAGGGAATTCTGGGCTCAGAGGAAAGCGAAGCAAATTGCCAAGTGTAGCAAGACTTAACGTGGTCCTAGATGACCTCAACGAATGATACCTAGGTATATATATAATAATAATAATAATAAATAATAAGAAATAGCCTTACAAATCCCATAAGGGCTATGGCCTCCTGCTTTGCAGGGAATTGCTCAGTTTTAACTCATCAGGTGAGCAAGTCCTGAGAAGCATTCGGGGTTATTCTTTCTGATTGGGCCTTCTATATAGATGTACAGCTGATTAAATATTAAGTAAATTATATTACGCTGGCATAACATTCGCTACAACAATCTTCAATTCTGAGTCTGGCGATATCAAGGCCTCAAATATCCATTAGTATTACGGAAATCATAATAGCCTTCAACCAATATCTGTGACCTTCCCATTGCCACTAAGCTTACCCTGTCTAAGCACTTGAACAATGACAGGAACTGCCAAGTCTTCATTCTTCAGTAAAATCTACGTATTGAACCCTTATTGATCTACGATAAATAAGCATTCATAATTTATTATTTTCATAACTGCAGCCCAGGCAGTACATGAGGAAGTTGACGAGAATAAAGGCAAGGTAGCGTGTCGCAATGATTGCCACAGAGGTAGAGCTTGTAGCTATTCTTGAAGAACGGCCTGGTAAGCTGAGTTCAAGGCCAAATTGTGTAACAACTTGCACCAGAATTGGAAACATAAAGGGGTGGTCACGAGTTACTTACAACCGACCTACGATTGAATCATCCAATCAGGAGAGACCACGCCAATATCACGCGATGGATGGCGTCAGTGGTAAAAAGCGCGCGGAATTGATTATCTAAAGAACCGCCGATCGGAATTATCTCCGCACGAGTGCGATGAGACGTTTGATTTATTTGATGAAGATTGACACTAGTCCCATCTGTGTGAGATGAAAACTCTGGAAAATTTTTCTAAATCCACCCCACTCTTCTGTACCCTGTCAGTTTCGAATAAATTGTTCGACGAGAAGCTGTTCGATGTCTTTCTGTTCGTGAGCTCTGTGGGCTGACTTCACGCCCGTTTGCATCGTGATTTTAACGCTCTGATATATTCGAAGTTATTTACTTTGTGAGCTCTGATGAGCTAAATTCACGTCAGTTGCGTAGCAATTTTTAACGCTCTTAATTATTTGAAGTCAATTACTTTGTGAGCTCTGTGAGCTAAATTCACGCCAGCGTGCGTGATGATTTGAAACTTGTAATATTATCTTAAAGACAACTATTTCAGCTCTTAGGGGCAAGACTTGTAACATTCTAATTAGCGCTCACCCGAGCGAAGGTCATGCAGAGCAGAGTAGGGATTACCGAGCGAGATAGCGACTGTGAGTCAGTCGGACTTTAAAAACTTGTATTGTCGAGCCAGTGGCGTTGACTCGAAGTGTGTATTACATGTACATTTTTAAATGTATGTTTCCTGTGTGTATTGCACGTGTGTGAGCGATATTTAGGGAAAGTCTTCGTAATTAATCGCATAGGACTATTTGTGGGCGAATTTAGTAACCCACAAGCGATTATAGCCAGGTCACATTATAATATCATTGAACTTTTCTTCCAAGGAGACAACATCAAGATGTCCAACGTGAGGTCAGGAGTTGGGATGACGTCCGGCGCTTCAACGAAGACGAATGTGGAGTGCTAACTTTTCCATAGGGGAAATGGGCTGAGATGGATGTCATAATGTTCTGCAAGCTGAGACGGTAATGTACAAACAATTGATTATTCAATTATGTAGTTAGATTGGCGGGGGAACTTTTGTAAATAGTTTATTTGTATTTTCTTGTTTTAGAGTGTTTCTCTTTGTACCGGCACTAAATGTTTTAAATGTACGTTGGCGCGTGGTCAAAGTGTTTGTTGTATATTTGTTTTTCTTGGAGTCATATTTAATGTGCACGGCGCGTGTACGTGATGTTTATCCATGCAAATGCGAAACCCGTTACATTCGATAAGTGGTGCTTTATTAAAGTTCATATTTGTGATAGAATAGGGAGGTAATTACTGTAAGATGTTTGCTGAACAGGTTATTATTCATATTAGGGTTGCCAAGTGCAACGATTTAAGATGTAATTGTAGAACACCTTCGTTCTAATTTGATAGATTTTTTGAGTCCTTTTCAGGTTAATTAGTCACGGCGTGGAACGGTGGCGCCAGCACGTGGAAAATATTTATGTCTTTTTATTTCAGGGTCTGTGAAACCCATACGTGTGATTCTGTGTGTGTTACTGTGTCAGGTGTGTGTGTTGATTCTACGTGAAGAGGGGTAGAGGTCCTACCGCCCTCGTATGTTTTTGTTGTTGTTGTGTTTTTGATGGAAAGGCAGGGTGCTCTTGGGAGACCGCTGTTCTTTGTCCATTATGCTGATTCTTGGATTTGCTAGTGGAAATGCCGGGATATTTTGTTCTGACACACACACACGTATTATTGTGCTTTGGGGCACGCTTCTTCGAGATTCGATCCGTCCTTTGGAGGTCGAGGTTTTTGTGACACGTGGGTTGACAGATATGCAGATTTCCACAAATCGCCCGTCTCGCCTGGTGACTTATTATTTGATAGGCAGTCCTGTTTTTCCGACTGGCCCCTTTAAGCTTTCAAGTAGCAAACCTGTTCATTGTGATGGTTATTTTTGAACCATAATTAATTGGGGAGTTCGCCATGTGTGTAACGGATTATTGCATGTTGTATGGATAGATTATTTGTGTTAATAATGTAAATGTTGGCTTTGAGCCTACTGATTTTGTTTATGACTCAATTCATGTAATTAGTATGTCACACATGTGTGGTGTAGTGGTTGTGTACTTGTAAATTTGACGGCGGTCATATGTATTTCTTTTATTGGTCACGTGTTAACTTACTTGTGTTGATTTGTGTGAGAAGTCCTAAGTTTTTAGGCAGTAATGTTTTGCTACGGCAATCTTGATTCCAATTTCACGCGGAAATTATTGTGTTGTATATCTTAAGTATAGCCGGCCTCGTGGTGTTGGGGTAGCGCGCCTGCCTCTCACCCGGAGGCCCCGGGTTCGATCCCCGGCTCCGTCAGGGATTTTAAAACTGACGTGAGGGTTGGAACGGGGTGCACTCAGCCTCGTGAGGACAATTGAGTAGCTGTCTGACGGTGAGACAGTGCCCCGGTCACGAAAACCAAGATTAACGGCCGAGGGGACCCGACGCGCTGACCACGCGTCACCCTAAAATCTGCAGGCCAATTGGCTGGGCAGCGGTCGCTTGGTAGGCCTAGTCCCTTCAAGGGCTGTAGTGCCACGGGGTTAGTTAGTAAGTTAGGTTAGTTATATCTTAAGTATAGGAAGTGTCGGTTTAGTTTTAAGTGTCGTATAGTTGTTCCCCGCGTCTGTCTAGCTCTAAGCAATGTGGATTCGTCGTCTGAAGGTTTATTCTGGATGATGACGAATCATGCATTCGATTGTACACATCGTGAAGCATGCAGAACGACACGCGCGCATACATAGGTCACTATTGTTGATTTTCTTAAGGACACTTTGTCAGTGTATTTAATCTCTCCAGAGATTTGGCCTAGTTTTGGCATATTTTATTATTCAGTGGGAGTCTTTGGGAGTTTGTTTTGTTAATTCTTTTGTATAATTAGGTGATTTGTTATTAAATTCATTTGTTTTAACCCTGGCTTCACTTTTTCCTGCATGTTATTTTGTTATATGTTACCCTGCATGTTAATGAAGCGCTTTAACAACAACTTACGATATGGACTGTTACACCCCCAGAAACTGAGTCTCATAAGCTTCTTTGCAAGGGTTCAGTATATTGAACCGTTTCAAATAGAAGGTCTTTTTAAAATGCAATACAAAATCTTACCGGTGGAGTTTTAACATCTAGTTTGGATGCAGATACCTATACAGGTCCTTAACATCCCACATATCATTCACTATGTTGTGCACATGTGGTCCCGGAACGAATTAACAAGTGTTTCGCAAGATAGTCGAACCTTTTGAATTCCTTGTGACAGGTGATGCAGTAAGGTTATTTATTCCCTAGTGAACACGATGACGTTTCCTCAAATTAGAGCGGGAGCTGAATCGCTTTGGGCGCAACAAACAGACAATGCGGTCTCTTCCCTGAGTGAACGACAAAAAGTTCAATTAGCTCTGTCCGCCATGCAAATGACTTCTCTCATGTGCTACTAGTGTATTACTTCACTCCCGTATGAACAACAGTGTGCTTCTTGAGGTCACTGCTCTGTGTGATGCCTTTATTGCACACCTGAAATATGTACCACCTTGCTGCATGTCCACTGAACGGTGTCTTTCTAGTTGATGCATTGTTTTATGAATGAGCTCCGGAAGATGGTCCAATCGAATCTGTGCCTACTTTGTGAGTGACAAGACCAAAGAGATCTGGTTTACAGAGATGGAAAAAGACCTACAAGAACTGGGGACATCTTGGAACGTGACTCTTTGAAGAAGAAACCTGGGGAAATACAGAGTTTTCAGCAAAAAACCCATGTTGAAAACCGGCAAGACTTCGACCGAGGAACGAAAAGAAGCTCACTGAAGAAGAATGCTCCAAACCTGGTCCAATGTGAAAGAACGAGGGAGAAGGCTGTTGAAATAACGTGGTCCATAGAAGACCGAAACGATAAAAAAATAGATTATCAAAAATATAAAGTATTAATAATAAATATTTCTTGCTGCCAAGTGGCCATAATGGACAGTTATAAGGTGTTCTTACAAATATTTATTACAGGTAGATTAATTTTTACTGTATTCAACTATGCTCTTTGTCCGTTTGCTGCATGATGTGATGTGGTATTTGTCGCAGGGGTTATTGCACAGAGAACATATGCATTCATCATTCGTTTCATGGTATTTAACATTTTTACAGATCTTGTGGTGGAAACGGTTGATGGCGAGTCTTGTTACCACATGTCTCATGTCCTGGTTCTCGTTTGTCCATCTTCTGTCCACCATTGCTTCTGTTGCGTAGAATTCAAGCGGGATTTCGTTCTGCTTCTGATGTCTTATCTCGAGGAGTTTCTTCGTATGCTTAGTAGGTGGCAGTTGTAGTCTTAATCTGAGATCTTCCATGTAGTATGTTTCTTTTGTTAGGACATATGCCAGCCTAGACTGGGACGTTCTTGCAATTCCTAGCACCCTTTTCAGGAAAGAAGCCTTTACATTTTCAATTGTGATTAGGTCTGTCATGGATAGCCTTTCCCATATCAGTTCTAGACCATATGTAATGACGGGAGTTATTTTCGCGTGGAAGAGAATCATTGCTGTTGATAAAGATAGTTTGGTAATATAGTTCAAATCGTACATTCCTCTAATGGCTGCTGCTGCTCGTTCCTTTATATGTTGTCTAAAGGATTGGCACGTCGTCTGTAGGGTGAGGCCGAGGTATTTGTAGGAATTGACTGTCTCAAGTTCAGTCTCTCCCAGGAACATTTTGTTTTCGGCGGCTAGTTTTCCTCCTTTTCGGAAGGCCATATGCACTGTCTTCTTTTCATTTATACTGAGCTCATTTTCCTCCGCCCAGTCTTGCAAGTTGTTGAGCACTTCCTGTAGATCCTGTCTGTTTGTAGACCCCACAACCATGTCATCTGCATACAGGTAAAGGGATACTGATTTTGTGTTTTCAATAGTCCGTATAACATTCGCTGTCGCGACGTTGAACAGAGTGGGACTCAGTGGGTCGCCTTGTAGTACTCCGTTGGTTTGGGTGATCTCTCTTGAGGTTGATATCGCATCATTTATCTCTACTTTGTTGAAAGCCAGGATGTTTTTTATCATATACATGATTTCGGATTTTTCATCCATCATTTGTTCCAGTTTTATAATGAGCTTCGATCTGTTTGGTAGGTCGAAGGCCTTCGAGAAGTCGACAAATATTGCATGGAAAATTCCTTTAGGGTTTCTAAGCGCTTGTTCTATGTCATTCAGTAGATTGTTGATAGCTTGAAGGGTGGACCTTCCTTTCCTGAACCCGAATTGTTGATCGGGAATCAGTTGATCGACTGTCGGGGTGAGCCTTTTGAGCAGAATGTTTGAAAATACTTTGAATATATTGTTCTCTAGAGCGATTCCTCGGTATGAGTTTGGGTCGTTGTCTTCTCCTTTGCCTTTGTGTAGAACCTTAATTATGGATTTTCTCCATTCGTAGGGTATTTCCCCTGTTCTTAGGCATCTGTTAAACAGATCTGACCATAGTTCACTTAGAATTTCAGCCGAGTCTTTCAGGATCTCATTGGAGATGCCGTCTGGGCCTGTCGCTTTCTTGTTTTTTGTCTTGCTGATTGTCGCAATTACTTCTTCCGATGTGATGTGTGTGCCCAATTCTACGCTTGTGTGATATGTTGCGTTATACGCCGCTTGTGACTGAGTTAGGTTCAGTTCTTGTGAGAAGTGGTTTTCCCATATGTCCATATGAATTTGGCCAGATTTCCTCGTAGTCGTTTTTCTGATGGCTATGAAGGGGTCTTTTAGTACTTCTTCTGCCTCCATTAAGGCTTGTTTTTCTATGTATTGAGCCTTTTTCTTTTTCAGGAGAGTTTTATATTCCTTTCTTTGTGCTGCATATTCTTCTAGAAGACCTTTTGTGTTGTGGAGTTTGGCCAGGTGTAGTTTTAGGACGACTTCATTTCTAAGTGTGTAGCATTCCGTATCAAACCATGGTGTAGCTCTTCTTTGGTTGATTGGGATTGTTGATGCTCGTATGGCCTCCTGAATTGTTGTCAGGGCTTGGTTGAGATTGTTTTCGTTAAGGCATTGTTTTGTTGCCTCCATTGCTTGTGCGTTGTTGCTTAGGGCATTTGCGTCAATCTTCCTGGAGCTCTTGAGGGTTAGTAGGTTCGGTATTTCCTCTTCAGTATTTCCAAGTATAATGTTGGTCCTGATAGGTATATGTTATGTCAGTGGGGTGCAGGATGACTTCCAGAGTCCCTGTTGGTTTTTGATGGAGATGTTGCTTCCGCTGTAAAAAACTAGGTCGATGGTACTTGTGCCATTGTGGGCTATGTACGTTATTTCATTTGCTTTGTTTATAAGCGAGTAGCCTTCTTCTTGTAACATATCCAACATAGCTCTTGTTTTGTTGTTGGGCTTGTCTATTCTGCAGTTAAAATCTCCTGCCAGGATGAAGTTTTTGTCTGTCTTTGTTCGGGCAATCGCCCCTGCCATTACTTCTATTGTGTCTTCTAGGGAAGATCCGTATGCGATGTATATACCTATTATTGTTAGGTTTGGGGTTTTCATTATTACTAGGTACTCTTCTTTTATCGAGCCTTCAATTTTCCCTATGGAAGGTTTGAAAATTATGGAGACTCCTCCCTCTGGTCTGCCTCTTGGGTTGGACTTGGCGAGCGAGTGAATTGCGTAGTGGCTCGTGAAGTTCAGAGGTTCTGTCAGGAAGGTTGCAGTGGCCACCATTATGTCGCTCTTTATCCAGATATCTTCAGGTGCTGTGCAGATTTTGCCTCTCAGACCCTCTACATTCCACAAAAGTATTTCCAGATTTCTTTCGGCGTTTTTCAGTTTGGGGCTTCCGTTGGGGAAATCGAAATCGAAAGGTACGATATATTACCCTATCCGGCCAGAGACTTGTTTGCATAACGGAGTCCCTTTCTTCCATGGGCACCCCTATTTTAAAGGCTTTGCTGGTGCCACGGAATGGGAGCTGTTCGCAGCTGATTACCTTAGAGATGCCATTTTGAGTAAGGTGTCCTTTTATGTCATCTTCGGTTACGTCGGTGTCAAGTCTCCCAATGAATATCCAGGCGGTTCGTGGAGCTGCTCTCAGCCTGCCGATTTCGGGACCTCCCGTGCCATGTTGTGGGGGTTTTCTCATCGTGTCGTCTAGTTTTCTTGTGTTTATGTTTGTTGAGGTGTCTTCGTAGGTATGTTTGCTAGGCAGATCTGGCCACTCTTTGTTTGCTGAAGGTCTGTCTCTATATTTGTTTTTGTTTGTATCTCTAATTGGCGGTAGTGGTTTGGTGGCAGGTGGGTGCAGCAGCGTTGCTGTTTTTGGAGTTTCAGTGAGGTCTTGGGTTTCGGGGTAGTCTAAGTCTTGTTGTTTTACAAGTATGTCTGCTTGTTGCAGTTGCGTCTCGAGAATTAGGGTCATTTTTTCATAAGGTTTTCAGACAGTTCGTCTAGCTTTTCTTTGATGTTTTCACATGATGTTTTATTTTTCAAGGCTATTTCCCTTACTTCTTTATTTAATTCTTGGTTGCTTGTCGCCATTGGGGCCAAACCATTTGATTTCAGGCGTAGTCTACAGGTCTCGCACATCCATAGTAGAGATCTCTTTTTTTAGTGAAGGGCGTTATACTCCGTTGTAGTCATAGAGGTGCACTCCTTGTGGAACCATTGGTTGCAACCTCCGTCGCAACTCACTGCTGTGTCTTCTAGTGGTGTGTCCGAATCACATTTGGCACATCTTTTGTAGTCCATTGCGGGAAGCATTGTTTGTAGTGATGTTCGTACGGTTCTAAATGTGTGAGTCTGTTTAAGCGCAGGTGTGGTTGGTATTGAGATTGGTTTGATTCTTATAGGTCCTGTCTACTTTGATTGTACCTGCTTTGCTGTAAGGGGTTTGTTGAGAAGGTCTTGTTGCACTTGCGACAGGAAGGTGGTTTCAGTCCGAAATGGATCACTGATGTGCTTGTGTGCGTTTTGTGTGGTAAGACTTTCGGCGAAGGGTTGTGCGTTGTGTGCGCTTCGTACGGGAAAGCATTCAGCCGAGATTGTTCTCCCAGTGAGCGGAATGTATAATTTTACTGTTTGTGGTACTTAACCTAACTAATATTTTATCGGAGAGGGTCTTCTTTTGTGCTTGTGTACTTGCAAATTACCTATGATGTGGTTGGTCTTTTGTTGTCTTCAGCTCTGGCGTTCCTTTTTACCTACTTTATCACTCATTTGAGCACACTAACACTGCGATTGACATTATAAATTTCAAAATTCCGGGAGCTCGAAATCGCCGCGTCACTCAACTCAACTCAACCGTGGGCGGTAACCAAATATTAAGTATTAAATAAATAAAAATTAAATATAAAATACTAAAAAAAAAATACATTATGCAGCGAGCCTATAATGGCAACAATTAAGACACGGTCATGCTTATAAAACAAGCGAAGCGAGTTTTTTAAATTTCCATACGAGTGTCTTAATTACACGTATAGGCGGTTGCATTTGACTGATTTTGTTAGACGATAATTAAAATGTTATTATATGGTCTAACATATATAATTATTAATAAATATCTATCGATATTATGTCAGTTGACTAAGTGCATGCGCTGGGAATTGAGTGAGCTCAGTATTTGCTCTCTACCCAATAACAAATTCCAAAGCTTTGAAACATCGTTCATCCTGAACTAATAACAATAGATAGCGCACAGGTTCAATGGTGGATCACATTGTTATTTTGGTCTAATTACACACAATAGGCTGTAACAAACGTCTAATAATTAAAATGCATCGTATTATCAACAAGTTATTCGTCTAATTCGATGCGAATAGAATGTCAACGGAAGACAAATCAATGGAGTCCGACATTGGACAGTCATGACATCTGGCGGAAACGTTTCGCATAAGAAATAAGCTGGGTTAGTGATTTCCGATAACCTAGATGTTAGGACCCTTAAAACAACAATTATCATCATCATCATGATTTCCGAAGTTCTAATCTCATGTTTGCTGCGTCTGTGACACGGTTATATCAACACCAGCGTTCACATAAATTGTCGCCGAAATCGTACTGTACCCTTATATCTGGATGATCCAACAAATTTCCGCCGCTGGAAAAAACAAAGGATTGTAGCATCTTGAAGTCCCAGCTAAAAAAACCAACACAGTGCTACTTGGCGAATACACTGTAGAAACAAACTACAAAAAAATAGGGTTCTCAAACTACTCAGGAAAGACGGGAATCCATGAAAATCTCGGGCGTAAGGATACGGATAATGTCCCTCGGAAAACTTCCACCCTATAGCACATTCCACTGCCATTTAACTGCAAAGACAATGCCAGATTTCTATAAAAAATCAGGGAATCGTAGAAACGTGCCTGTCAGATTTATTAGCATTAAATATACACGCCTCCTAACTCTCACATTTATAGTATGCGTAACTCACGTTAAAAATGACCATATGCCATTATTCAGTTTCATTACAACTTTGTTTCTTCTAGAAACTATTAAATATGTTCACCTTGGCTTTCATAAGCTCAAATAAAAATTACAAATACATTCGTGGCAAACAACTGCTGTTCCCTAGGTAACGGGAGTATAAAAACAAAAATAAATTAATGTTATTAAGCTTTAAAAAAATAGATCCCCAAAATAAAATCAATTTACCCCTGACATAGATCTCCGTCATTACAAAAATTATTCATTACTCTATACAATTTATCTCCCGTTTCCTATCACTTAAATTCTTCTCATAGAAGCGATAAAAATCTCTATAAAAATAAAGATAAAAATTACAACACGCATCAATATGACTATAAACGTTTCGTAAATCCTAAAAATAATGTATATACAACACAAATATCGGCGATGTAGCTCGGTTGGTTGGTTGTTAAGTTTAGGGGCTGCGACAACGCGGTCATGTAGCCCCGTGTACTTTGGGTGTGTGTAGGATCTGTCTGATAACCGGTGTTAATTGTGATGACTGTATTAGTGTGTGTTATCTGTTTTTTTTAATATAAGTACAGCAACTTAGAAATTTTCAAATAGTTCCTACTTTTGCCACCAAGTGCCACCGTCATCGACTACTAGGCCAAGTCCAGAACTTAGCTACAAGACGCCACCGCAGTCGGCTCTTGGCAACGATCGTAGAAACCTGAGAGCGCTGTTTACATTTTTAACCTATCCAAATTACCTTCACACAGGTGCAATTAGTGGAAGGTTCTCTAACATGCCATAAATCTAAGACATGGCACCGGCGGCTTTACTTCCCCTCCGAAGGAAGGCATACTGAGGAATTTTTAACGCTCTTAAAAAATCCTACGGCTTTGGACGGGTTTGAACCCACTATCTTGGGCATAGAAGCTCAGCATGCTACCGACTACGCCACCGAAGCCGCTATTTATTATTCTGTTTAGGGTTTATAAATTATTAGTAATGGTAATTCATAATGAGCAAGCATAGTAGGGCTAATAATTAACGTATTCCATTTATAGGTTTGAAAAGATCTGAAAATTGATTAAGAAGAAACATAACCTGTTTTTTATAGTTCAAGGATCTTATCACGTACTTGGTGTGGATTCCTGTTTTTATAAACTACCAGTAGTTTATATTGATAATTTATAAGACATTTAACTACTAAATTATTCAAATTGTCATTTATTACAAACTTGTTACAGTTTATAAATCTTTATAGGTCTATCCCCTCTTGTTAAAACATGTTATTCTACTGGTTATTTGTTAAATAGTTCATAGACCTCCTATAACTGGTCTCTCATCAAAATAAAAAATACTTAATAAAAATAAACTTTTCCAATTCGTTGAATAATTACCGTAAACTCCTTCTCCGATTAGAACCATTTAAATAGAACTCAGTTTATTCTCAGTTTCAACAAAGATCCATTGATCCTATAATTTCTATCAGATACAACTTCAACTAGGATTCACTGCCCTAATGCTTTCAAGGAGTTTCATCTCTATGAGACTATTTCAATAACTTCAAATAATAATAATAAACACCAACAATACTGCTTCTTCTTAAATCTGTCACTACAGACATTCTTTCAACAATTCTCTACAATGCTCATTGTCCTACTTCTAACAAATACCTCCGTCAATACGGGAATAATAAAGATATCTCTCTTAGAGATATTTCGCAGTTCCTTTCCAAACAACATATTCTTCTCAACTAACTTCACGTTAACAACTTCTATAGCAGTCTCAACATCATACATAAAAATACTGGTTCTATCGACAAATTAATTTAACAAGTAATACGATAAAATACTAATCTTCCAATAATATTATATTTCTTTTACAGAACTCACATTTCAATACAGCTTCCTATTAGCTGTGATATTTCCTTCAAATCTTTCTTCAAAATCTTAGTATTTCAAAAATACGCTTTAATTCGTATTCATTAACTTCACATTATAATCTTATATTAATTCCTGCTTTACTACATTTCTTATTACCTTCCAAACTCTTAAGTTTGCGAATTATGTCACCAAGTATTTATAACCAGATCTGTCTAATAAGTTATCAGATCGTGACTTAATATAGATCATCCAAATAAGATCTTAAAGAATCGCATTCTCTAGAATAAACTTCTGTATAACATTCTAGGAACAAATTTCCATTATTTCAATCGATATCAAAGAACGATTTAATATAATTTAAAAACCAATAAAATGTGATCCAAACACACTTAATCTTTACAATAAAAATATTCTGAGTTAAACGCTAAATTCTCCATCATTCAAATTCGAAAGTCGCAAAATTCAAAAATTCCAAATAACAATTCTACATTGTCTAAATCGACGAATAATCGGGAATAAACATCTACATGGCGTAGCTATGAAAATATAAACTCGAAAAACCTAATAAAGATATTGCAAAAATGTAGAAAAATGGCATTAATATAGCAAGTTGTCGGATATTCTCAACAGTATCTACAATTGTACAAAATGGGGTATATCGTTTGTCATGAGACTACCTTATGTTGCGTTATAGTTGACTACAAGTGGTCTTTCTTCGCTGTTTCTCAGAAACGGATTGTTTCTGATATCTCGAAACATCATGATGTCCTGTGGGCCTCTCCTTGATCTCCTTCAGAAGTTTCCAGGTTGTCGGGAACGGAATTCGGACTCGAACATCTGCGTGTAGCCGTCCTTTCTGCTGGTGTATATTACTGTGTGAAATGTGAAACCCTTTCTCTCTTGATGGCACTGGGATCAACCCTAGCCGCCCCCGTTCGTGAAGTTCTTCTGTCTTCTCCGCCGAAGTTCGATATATTAATATTCGTCATTGTAGTTGGTGAAATGACTTATGTAGATGTAGTATTTTAACATGGGAGAGACGAGATGTTTATCTCCCCCACGATACTAATGTTATGTCATTTCGAACATTCTCGCTGCCATCATTGCTATGTTCCCATGAACATTTTAGTTCGCCATTACGATCTCTGTAGATTCAGTTATATTCACCTCCCTCAGATTCAGAAATTTCGACAGGATATAATACGTACAATACTTAATAAGTTTCAAATATAGTTGACTGTCGACTTAATAATTTTGCATACAACTAAGTGCCGTCGTTCTCATTACTATTTTCTAGCAGTAGTAATCTTCTTGAGAAGTATAATAATTTCTATTAGCTTTGTTCGTTGGTAGAGTATTTCATTCAGACGTCCGCTCTTCTCGAAGTCGTAAGTAGTAAGAGCCTCGATTCCTCTCTCCGATGTTCCTCCCCAACAATAAAATTAGCGCCACCTTTCAGAACATGGCTCTGATTGCTTCCTTATTAGCGATGATAATATAATCCTAAATTAATCATTTAATTAGCCGCAATGTTAATAAATACTTCTTATTTATTATTTAACACCTTCAATGATATTATGAAGTGTTAAAATCTCGCTGGTAATTAGCTATGCTAATTGCTTTATTTGCTCTTATTTAAGTAAGGTCTCTTCTCATTGGTCATGTTCGATACGCGCCAAGCTCGAGTCTCCCATCCTCCGAACCTCTAGTCACACTTCCCTCGCGTGCGGCTGTCGGCTCGACTCGGAAGTCTTCGAGTATCTCCGTGCATCATAGTTCCTTAGTGCTAAGATGCTCACGTGACTGCTAATAATTTCCTCATTGGTCGGCTCGGTTAACTGGCTAACTTGGCGAGATGTACAAACCAGTTTCGTGGCTTGATTCCAGTGTCGCTTTTATTTAACATTGGCTAGTTAGAAAACTTTAGAGAAAAGGGATATTTCCGATCCCATACATATACGAGTACAGTACGAAAGCAATGCCCTGTGTAGAAATTGGAGTCGGTGATATTAAGGTACAGAGTTCTTTATTTTCCCGTATTTCCCAGTTAATGTATGGAAACATTTGTGTTCGGATATACTTTACACTGTCAACTTTCATTCCATGTAATTCATGTCAGACATGTTGGATTTCCTGTGCATGTTAGAAGCGAATCTTACCAAATAGGTCACACAGCTATTTCACAATGAAAATCTTGAGCTCTGATTGGAGGAGACAAACTGTATCATAATGAAAACTAGTATTTTAATTATTTCATTGTAGTACAGTTTTCAGGCATATATTATTTACATTTCCAGAATTAAATTTCAGGAGGGAAGGATCCCTCCATAAGAACCACGCTTTCAGCCAAGGAACGATTGAGAAGGAGCCAGAGGCTAAAAGATGTTTGGCGGGAAGCTAATTGAGAAGGAAGAAACACCGTAAAGAAGGAAAACTGTTGTTGTGTATTTGTAGTCCATAGGAGGCTGTATCAAATTATAATAATAATTTACATGTCAACATCGTCGAACATAAATAAATTAAAAATTAAAAATCAATCAATCGGCGGTCATGTTGGATCGATAGCTCGGGCTAATCTATCGTGGGCAGCTAGGTGTCATGTTACATGACATTGTGAAACCGCTCCGAACCTCATCTAGCCTTCCAATCGTCCATCATTAAAAAAAATATTGAAATTGAAAATGACGTGCCCTATTGAAAGACGATGGAGACCTTTAGTTTGAGCCCTCACACGACTTTCTCCGATTGTCGTTCAGGTGATATCCACTATTTTCGGAAATCTCGGGTCGATAACCTTGTAGTTGACCAATAACCGATTAATAGTTAATCAAGAAATAATAATAATTAATTAATTAATTTATTTATTTATTAATAGGTACTGTTACAGTTAGGCAAAACCTGGTGGTAACAAGATATTTACATGCTGCCTATAACTCAATTTCTCTCCATAATGCCTCTGGGTTCCCTGAATGCAACATTTAATGTATTCTTGAAAACTTTTAAACTGTAAGGAAAAGGTTGTAAGACTTCTTCAGGTAACTCATTCCATGTTTGAATACACCTGTTTATAAAAGAATACTTAGCTAAGTTTCTTTTTTGAATGATGGGCCTAATTTTGTATTCGTGATCCCTCCTACTCATATAATCTGGATCATGCATTCCGTTTCGCAACTCATTCCAGGCCGGCTCTCCTGTGTATGCTTTGTACATCTCCTGGAGTCTTGTTTTATATCTTCTGCTGTGTAGGGATTCCCAACCCAACGATTACCACAGTTTCATCACCTTGGGAATAATGGTATATGAACGCATACGGGACATTGTTGAAACGCTTCGCACGTCGTCGCTCATTTGTTGATTCTACTCGTGCGCAACCTACTGTAAAATATATTTACTAATTTAGAAACCGTCACGTATGAGTCCACAACATCTCACCCAAGTTGCATCGCTATCGGTCTAATGGTATATGAAGACATAGGGGACTATGTTGAAACGCTCCGCGTGTCGTCGTTCATTTGTCGAATCTACTCGTGTGCTACCTACTGTGAAATGTATTTACTAACCCAGAAAACTTCCTTGGAGTATCCACCATAGTTCACCCTAGTGTCACGGCTCACGATCGAATGGTATATGACCTTATACGGGACTTTGTTGAAACGCTTCGCGCGTTGTCCCTCATTTCTTGAATCTACTTGTGCGCTGCCTATTGTAAAGTGGATGTACTAAGCCAGAAACCTTCCCTGAAATATACAAAACATCTCACCCAAGTTTCATCACAATCGGACTAATGTTATATGAAGACATAGGGGATTTTATTGAAACGCTCCACGCGTCGTCACTCATTTGTTTAATCTACTCTTGCGCTATCTATTGTAAAATGGATTTACCAAGGCAGAACCCTTCCCTAGAGTGTGCACAACATCTCACCCAAATTTCATCGCTATCGGACGAATGGGATATGAATGCATACGGGACTTAGTGGAAAGGCTTCGTGCGTCGTTGTCCATTTCTTGAATCTACTCTGAACTGCCTATTATAAATAGGATTTACTAAGCCAGAAACCTTCCCTGGAGTGTACACAACATCTCACCCAAGTTTCATCGCAATCGGATGAATGGTATATCAACGCATACGGGACATTGTCGAACGCTTCGCGCGTCGTCATTCATTTGTTGAATATACACGTGCGCTTCGTATTGTAAAATGGATTTTACTAAGCCAGAGACCTTTCCTGGAGTGTACACAACAATTCACCAAAGTTTTAGCACTATCAGACGAATGGCATATGACCTTATACGGGACTTTGTTGAAACGCTTCGCGCGTCGTCGCTCTTTTGTTGAATCTACTCGTGCGCTACCAACAGTAAAATGGATGTACTAATCCAGAAACCTTCCCTGGAGTGTACAGAACATCTCACCCAAGTTTCATCGCTATCGGATGAATGGTATATGACCTTATACGGGACTTTGTTGAAACGCTTCGCACGTCGTCGCTCAGTTGTTGATTCAACTCGTGCTCTACCTATTGTTAAATGTACTTCCTAAGCTAGAAACCTTCCCCGGAGTGCACACAACATCTCACCCTAGTTTCATCGCTATCGGACGATTGGTATATGAACGCACGCGTGACTTAGTTGACACGCATCGCGCGTCGTAGCTCATTTGTTGAATCTACTCGTGCGCTGCCTATTGTAAAGTGGATTTACTAAGACAGACACATTCCCTAGAGTGTACTCAACACCTCACCCAAGTTTCATCACTATCAGACGAATGGTATAAGAACACATACAGGACTTTGTTGAAACGCTTCGCGCATCGTCGCTCATTTGTTGAGTCTTCTCATGCGCTACGTATTGTAAAATGGACTTACTAAGTCAGAAAACTTCCTTGGAGTGTACTCAACATCTCATCCAAGTTTCATCGCAATCGGATGAATGGTATGTGAACGCATAGGAGACATACCCACAGACAAACTATCACGTAACATTGATTTTTATATATATAGATAGAGAGATAAATTAAGCAGCCAGCCAAAATGTATTAAAATATGAGCCTTAATTTACCCAACACTGTATAGTGAATTCAGCACTACAAGAAAGCAAGCGTGCGTCTCTTCAAATATATTTTAAAAGCGACGTTTGCTCCGCATTAAATACATAATTATTGCTACAGACCACTATGGATCGTCAGATGTCTCTTAAATTTAACATAGTAAACTGAGCAACGCACGTAGCACTGATATATGGCATTAGACTACTATGGATATCCATATGTCTCTCTAAATAACCCTTATGAGTAAACGTAGCTCAACATGTACCAAAGGAATGAGGCCTAAGAACACTATGGAAGAAAACGTGTCTTCAAGATCCTTTTTGAGTAAAGTTAGCTCTGCATGTACTACAGGAATATGGCTATAGACCACTACGGATCACCATGTGTATCTCCAAATTACTTTTCAGAGCAAAGTTCGCTCCACATGTAGCATAGGGAAAAGGCCTTAGTCCAGTTTTGTCAATGTGCTATTATCAGTCAATTTTACTCCGCATGTTTCTTTACATCACTATGGATTAACAAGTGATTTTTCAAATGATGTTTCCGAGTAAAGGTGGCTCCACATGTACCGCAGGAATACGGCTTTTGACCACTATGGATCAACATGTGTGTCTTCAAATAACTTTTCATAGTAAAGGTGGCCCCACATGTAGCGCAGGAATGAGGCTTTACACCACTATGGATCAAAACGTGTCTATTCAAAGAAGATTTGAATGTAAAGTTAGCTGTACATGTACCACAGGAATATGGCTTTAGACTACCATGTATCAACATGTGCATCTTCAAATTACTTTTCAGGCCAAAGTTCGCTCCACAAGTATCACAGGAATAAGGTTTTACTCCACTATGAATCACCATGTGGCAGTTTAATTTGCGTTTAACTGCAAAATTTTCTCCGCATGTACTGCATGAATGTGGCTTCAAACCAGTATGGATGAACATGTGTTCCTTTAAACTACTTTTGAGAGTAAATTTTGCCCTGCACTTACTGCATGAATGTGGCCTTAAACCACTATGGATTAACATGTGTTTCTTCAAATCACTTTTTCGAGTAAAGTTGGCTCCACAAGTACCGCAGGAATGAGGCTTTATACCACTATGAATCAACATGTGCATTTTCAAATGACCACTCTGCGTAAACTTTCTTCCACTAGTTATGCATGCGTATGCCATAATACCGCTAGGAGTGGAATTTCTTGTTTTTGTACCAGTTTGTTTGCCTGATGCTGAGTTTGCATCTCTTGTTAAAGTGTTCTGCGAATTGTAGTCGCGTCTGTAAAGAATTGCTTATGTTAGTACTAATAAAATAGCCACAAACATTACAATATCAAACATCACATAGCACAATTCCAGATAATTATACAATAGTTTTCTGTATTCGTAGACACAGATTTAAAAGCCAAAATGTGATACGCTTGATGATGATCGGAACTGGTCATTCAAGAGAATTCTTTAGCCTCATGTAATTTGCTTCAGGGAATAAGTCACATTACTATTTAGGTACAATCGTGTTGACTAACTGAAAAGCAGTTTATTTGGCTATATTAGATGTTCAAGGAAAGCGTGAGGTCGAGAGATCTAAACAATCAAAATTTACCTACTGAATTTTCAGCACTTGCATTGCTATGCATGCTTTCCTTAAATACTAGAACTGAGCACGTCTCTATTCTTCAATGAAGTGGTGCTCTGGGAAACTAGTATTCTCTGACGGCACTAGGCCTATATGTATGTTCCATGTTGGCCGTGGTGGTGTGAGTACCTTGGTGCTTTGACTTGCAATAAAGGAGCTGTTGAAGTGAATGTGTTGTTTATTAGTCCACTAAAGAAAAACGCTGTTTATATTCCCCAGAATATAGCAACTGTAACCCCCCCCCCCACACACACATTTTGGTGCCGAAAGCACGGGAAGGAACATTTATGTCCCTTAAACAAACGGAAGAAAATTCAAGAGACGCTGTTCAGTACAGATAAGTTGCAATAAGCTATACAGTTACTCACTATATTTTGGAGGAGAATAGTGTAGGTACAATTTGTTTCGCACGATATAAACACTGAATACTAGTTATATGCTACACATACAATACAGCATCAATATAATAACGCACGCACATGTAAGTTACGATAGCGCCATCTGTTAACAAATACCGTACCTAATAGGAATACTGAACACGCATTAGACTACTCGGATACTGAAGTCATTTAGGAATACTTGATCATGACGGGTTCAGAAGAAATAGCTCGACACAAATACTCAACAATTTTCATCCTTTTATCTGCCTCACCACGCCGTCAAGAAGGAAAAACAAGGACTTGAAAAATGGCGAATTGTGTTTGACGCATCATCTCACGCACCCGGATCCCCATCACTGAATGATATCCTAGACACTGGACCTAATATCGCACCAGAAATGATGGCTATACTACTTAGATTCAGATTATTCAAACATGCCATCCTCGCCGATGTCAGGCAGGCATTCCTACAACTGTCTTTGGACCCGGTTGACAGAGATTTAACCAGGTTCTTATTGTTCCATGTGGTATCAACCGATGATGGCCAGTATCAAACTACGAACGACGTTCTCCCATACCGGATTACCAGATTACCATTTGGCCTTTCATGCAGCCCATTTCTGTTATCTGCAACCCTTAGAGAATTAGCTACAACACACATACATTCATTTCCTTCCGCAGCCGTGCTTGTGGATAAATGCACGTACATGGATGACTTCGTTACTTCACTCACGGAAGAATCAGAGCTCTTCACAATATACGCAGAGCTTACAGCACTCATGGGAATCATCAAGCTTCCCATGCCGAAGTGGGTCACCAACTCGGTATCACTTCAAGAAACTTGGAAAACACAAGGTTTAACACCACAGATAAATGCACAGGTCCTGGGAATTAATTGGAATACCAAGCGTGATTTACTTTCTACTTCGTCCAATGATATCCTGAAAACCCTTTCAGAGCAACATGCTACTAAGCGAAACCTACTTCAAATAACCTCCAGAGTGTACGATCCACTCGGTCTCTACTCACCAATAACAATACTCGGGAAGTTACTTTTTCAGGAGACCTGGTGCCGAGGGATCGGTTGGTACGAAACACTTCCCCCTGATATTGGCGAAAAGTGGTCATTATGGTGCTCAAATCTAACATACCTGTCAAACATACGCATTTCACGCTGGGTAGGAGCCTTAAACCACCAACTTGAAGGCTCCACACTTCATGTTTTCTGCGACGCTTCTGAAAGGGCGTATGGTGCAGTCATATGTCTACGCACACAGTCAGAAGTAAAAACAACAGTAGAACTGGTTTGCAGTAAAGCCAGACTAGCACCAATAAAAATGGTCACACTTCCTCGTCTAGAATTGCTTGCAGCTGTAGTAGGAGCAAGCCTATTGCATTACTTCTGCCAGGCCACGAGTAGCGACATTACAAAGGCAAAATTATAGACCGATTCCACCATCACCCTTGGCTCGATACGCAGTGAACCACATCACTGGAAAACCTTCGTATGTAACCGCGTTACCAAAATCGTCGCATCAACTTCACCCTCCCAGTGGAGACACTGTCCAGGAACTGACAACCCAGCAGACAACCTGTCCCGAGGTCTTCAAGCCTCGGAACTGGCATCGACAGACACATGGTGGCACGGCCCCAATTGACTCAAGGACTCATCAGAATTATGGCCTCATGACTTTGCACCCAAGCATTCTTCACTCCCAGAAGCGATAAAAGCGATACATCAAGCGCTCGTAGTCACCACAGACGAACCCTTCATCACTTTTTCTAACTTCAGCTCTTACACTAAGCTACTCCGTACGATGAGCTGGATTCTCCGGTTTTGCAATAATCTTCGCAGATCAAATCTTCAACACGGCGGACTAACAGCTTCCGAAATGGATAATAGTCGCACTATGTTAATCTCCGTTGCCCAAAGGGAGAGTTTTCCAGCAGAATACGAGGATCTAATGAAAAACTTACCACTTCCAAAGAAATCCAAAATTACGAACTTTCAGCCCTTCAAACAAAATAATATCATCCGTTTAGGAGGTCGGCTTCGGTTTATGGACGCATCCTTTAATGAACAACATCCTCTCATCCTCGATGGCAGTCACCACTTCACTCATCTACTGATTAGACACACTCATGTCAAGCTGCACCATTTAGGATAAAAGATTGTTCTTTCGGAATTACGAGCACAGTTTTGGATTATTCGCACACGACAAACAATAAGGAAAGTTATCCGCACATGCTTACCTTGCAAACTTGCAAACAACCCCCACGCAGAAGCACCTGAAGCTCCACTCCCAGCGGACAGAGTTCGAGGCTCACTCCCATTCTTAGTCACAGGATTAGATTTCGCTGGGCCACTATATGCAAAACACAACAATACCGTCTCCAAGGTTTACGTTCTTTTGTTAACCAGCGCCACAACTAGAGCAGTTCATCTTGAGCTCACCTCCGACATGACAGTAGACAAATTTTTCCTGCCATTTCAAAGATTCGTCAGTCGTAGAGGTATTCCTCACATGGTGTACTCCGACAACGCAACTTCCTTCCACGCAGCCAACAAAGAACTGAGAGAACTATGCACATCTTAAAGGAAGGCAAAACTTCCCACTACTTCGCCACAAACTGCATTCAATGGAAGTTCATCGTGCCACGGGCGGCTTAGTGGGGAGGATGGTGGGAGAGAATGGTCGGCATGGTAAAGCGCTGCTTAAGGAAGACCCTAGGACGCAGAAAAGTGGACCATGAAACTTTGAACACCATCCTTACCAGTGTAGAAGCCGCAATAAATGCACCTCTCTTGTTACAGGATGAGGGTTCAGATACCTTGACACCTGCCCATTTCCTGCACCTAGAACGACGCGTGACTACCATCCCTACAGGTCCAGAACCACCCTCACCTACCAGCCTAAGAAGGGAATTTCAGCTCGAACAACAAGCCACACGGGATTTGTTGGCGAGATGGACAAAGGAGTACCTGTTGCAGCTACGGAATTATCACCACGTCCAGCAAGTTACTGGAAAAGGAGCTGAACTACGGGTAGGAGACTTGGTACTCCTACAAGATGATGAACATAAACGTATCATGTGGGACAGGGCAGTCATCGAAGAACTACGACCAGGTCGAGATGGTAAATTCAGGACAGTGATCCTTCGAAGACCCAACGGACACCAAATCACACGCCCCGTACAGCTGGTCATCCCCCTGGAGGTTGACCAGGGTGGGAAGAATGTGGGAAACTAGTATTCTCTGACGGCACTAGGCCTATATGTATGTTCCATGATGGCCGTGGTGGTGTGAGTGTGATATATTGTACCTTGGTGCTTTGACTTGCAATAAAGGAGCTAAGATGGCGTACTGTTGAAGTGAATGTGTTGTTTATTAGTCCACTAAAGAAAAACGCTATTTATATTCCCCAGAATATAACAACTGTAAACCCCCCCCCCACACAGGCTATATTAGATGTTCAAGGAAAGCGTGAGGTCGAGAGATCTACCCAATCAAGATTTACCTACTGCATTTCCAGCACTTGCATTGCTATGCATGCTTTCCTTAAATACTAGAAATGAGCACGTCTCTATTCTTCAATGAAGTGGTGCTCGTGCAGCCAATATAATATTATAGAGACAAATACCGTTTTGTACTGTAAGTCGGAGGTTTTGAATTTATAATCCTTCCGGATGAACGTGTTAATCTCTCTATAGCAAGAAAAAAGCGCTTGTGCGTGGAGAAGAGGTAATAACCATCAATTACGGCTGTTACTTCCTAACAGTCAAAACGATATTTTATCGTCTCGACTGAGTGGATATGCCAGGGGCAGCTGAACAGGCAACCCGCAATACATCAAGTTGAAAAAGCATGCGTACTCTCAAACGAGCAGTCGGAGAAATTCATGTGCGGGCTCAAACGAGAGGGCTCCATCCGCCACACCCCCGGGGAAATTAGTGTCTTTTAGTGCACTGGAGGCTCTTACAAGATCGCGGCTTTTCAAAAGTTATGGTAGATGCCTCCACCCCTCCTTCAATACCCGATACCCCCCATCCGCCACCGCCCACAACCCTAGAATTCCCTAAAATTATAAACAGATTTTTGCAAATTTAATTATATTTAACACAAAAGTCCACCTTTGGTTCCACTTGCGCTAGGCTAATCTTTGTTGACCTTCCTTGGTCAATCTCTTTTCTCTTCCAACTTTTTTTTTTGAATATTCAATATGGTTCAATTATGATCTTTTAATTTATTATCCATTACTAATTTTCATTTATTTAATATTTTTATCAACTAGATATACCCGGCATGCGTTGCAGTCATAATCAAAGACAGAAAGGAAGATAATAATAATGAACCCCTTGCCAAAACCATGGCGTGAACTGGTTTGGAATAGACAGCGATGCCAAACAACACGGCGGGCTGCTGACAGTCTCCTAATGTCACTTCGCGATGTATCACCCTTTTCTATTACATAAATAATTTGTAGCTAGAAACCTTCCCCAGAGTGCACACAGCAATTCACCCAAGTTACATCGCATTCGGATTAATGGTATACGAACTCATAGGGGACAAGGTATCTTACCAACGTTGGACTAGGTGTTGCAAATCTACGCGCGATTCACAGGCGACCATAACATCAACAAAGAGTAGAGTCCTATAGTGCGGTGTTAACACTTCTGTGCCATTAGTGTCGAAACAGAGGATGAACAGAAGTGGAGAAAGAGCGGTCCCTGATGAACGCCATATTGAATGTGAAAAGGTGCAGACATTCCAGCTGCACATAGGACAGAGTTGCTAGTATTCCTATACAGATATATTTTTAATATATATTAATCATTATTGATAGACTATTATTTATGCATTTATTTATGGGTATTACAACACTAGACAGGATGTCTGAGCAACCGATCCCAAATTTTGCAACGACGGCCACGATGGCTGCGGGCACTCGTGACCCATCCAAGATGAAGGTTCCACCTTCACCATACCCATCCCCCCACTTCCCTCACACCCAATCCCCCAATCACCGTCTCCACCACCTCCAGAATTCCCTCAAATACAAAACAGATTTTACCAAAGTTTACCTGATTTTCCACAAAGGCCAACATTGGTTACACCTACTTTTGCCAGGTCCCTCCCTGCCGAACTTCCTTGCTAATTTCTTATTCTATTCTAACCCAGATGCCATTTGACTGTCCTGTAAGCTACCAAAAACTTTATAAATTCACCAGATTTCCTAAAATCACCAAAATTACCCAAAATTCTATAACACGCATCAAATTGACCATCTTTCTCAAACATCCCCCAAATATACTAATATTCCCCAACTTTTCCTAAGATACATTAAAATGCCCCAATTGTCCCAAATTTCCCCGACTTAGGCATCTTCTAATTCGGTATATTCCCCAGAATTCCTTACAAATTCATCAAGATTCCTAAAAATCCTTCCCATTATACTTAGATTCCCCAAATTCACCCTTCGTAAAATCACCGAAATTCCCCAAAATTCTATAAAATGCATCAAATTGACCGTATTTCCCAAACATTTCCCAAATAAACTAAGATTCCCCAAGATTTCCTAAAATACGTTAAAAACCCTCAAGTGTCCCAAATTTCTCCGACTTACGCATCTCCTAATTCGGCAGATTCCCCAGAATTCCTTACAAATTCATCAAGATTTCCAAAATTCCTTCCCAATATACTACGAATCCTCAAATGCACCAGATTTCGTAAAATCACCAAAATTCCCCAAAATACTATAAAACGCATCAAATTGACCATATTTCCCAAACATCCCCCAAATAAACTAAGATTCCCCAAAATTTCCTAAAATACATTAAAACGCCTCAAGTCTACCAAATATCCCCGACTTAGGCTACTTCTAATTCAGCAGATCCCCCAGAATTCCTTACAAATATATCAAGATTCCCAAAATTCCTTCCCAATATACTAAGATTCCACAAAAGAATCCTCAAGTCCTACAATTGCAGAGCACACACCAGACTTTTTCGTAAAAAACGGGTTATACTATTCGAACAAACACATACTTTTAACTACTTTCCAATGGGGCCAAGGGGCGGACGGTCTGCGTAGACGCGAGTGGGTATCTGTCCACACAAGCTGGTAACATCATGATTTTCCCCAAGGGCAGACGGATGTTAAGACACCGGTCTGAACCGACAGCGTGGCCGTGCTATCTACATCTAAATTCTGACACAAGAGTTTCTACAATTCCCAGAGCATGGAGTCTTCAACGAGTGGAATGTCGGTTAGCGACCAAGGTGTTCCGAGCCGTCTATGGTATAGGTTTCACTTACTTGGGGCTAGGTCCCTCGCTGTCATCTTTCATGTCCACCTCCTTTGAACAACTCTTGTTCTCTCTTCCGACATGACAGTATGTAGATAACCCGTGCCTAGGGTGTATTGCGATCGATATGAAAATTACCTCTCGATGGTCAGGCTTCTCCCGTTACACTAACTGACTGAACTCATACAATTCATCATGAAGTGTTCTAAGAGCAGTGTGTGACTGCACCCGTGGGTTCCCGACCAGATATTTTATTATCAGTGCGTGCTAGTCACAGGACGGTAACCCGTTACTCTACACCAGTCACACAGTGGCTATGAGGTTTCTGAATTCCAACAAGAATTCTCTAAAATTTTCCAAACCTAAACAACTCCACCAATGCCTACCTAAATTTACACAGAATTTATAAAATCTCCAGATATGCTCGAAAACCATGTGTTTTATGCTCGATAGATATGCCCGAAAAAAACATTATATGCTAGATAGATATGCTCGAAAACCCATTACATGCGGTTAAATATGCAGAATATGCTCGAAAAATACCGTTAAAAACTATGGAAAAGAAAGTGAAACGAAAAAAACAATAACATACCTTTATATACGAGTTTTATTTTCTAATTGTATGTATGATACACTGCAATATACACGCATTCAAGTTTTTCTAGTATACTTAAGAGAAGTTTTCTTATAAAAGTTACAGTTTAAAAGTTCATTTGCAAAATGTTCACAATTAGGTGAGCCAATTAAGTAGATCTGCATTGGTCTGTACAACATGGATTTTTTCTATGTTTTCAGTTTTGATTGATTTTCTTAAATCAGTCAATAAAAGTTTCAATGACGAGAACGAACTAACTATAGGTTAAAAACCTGCGGTTCTATTATTCGCACCAGATAGGCTTTTCAATAATTATTTGTTTTCGAACCTTAAGGATGGTCAGGGCCCGAATTCGGGGGAAAGGGAATTCATAGAAAAACCAACTTTTTAGACGAAAACCACAAGAATATGCATTTATATGCTTCTATTTGGAAACCGCGGTTTTATGCATTTATATGCTCGATAAATTTCAATTCTGTTGGTCCCAGAGAGGTGAAAATACCACCGAAAGGCTTCTTTCAATGTGTACTATTCAGGAAAAAAATATGCAAATATGTTCGAATCCGAGCCCTAGTAATAACCATGATATCTCTAGTCATCTCACATCTAACCACACGGTGTCGATGACCGAGTTGTCGCAATCGCCCAACATCAATTACGCACACTTAAGTACACAGAGCTAAACGGTCGAGTTGCTTCAAGTCCAGTCTAGAGCGAACTAGTCAAATAGTCTCGCAGGCCGTGACAGATGCCATGTCAGCGGGTATAAAATACCACTTCTAACACATACTTGTGATAACATGCAATCTCCATTCAATGTTAAAATTATAGATAAGGCTTTCATCGCGAATACCCTGGTTCAATTCCCTTTTCTTCCAAGGCTAGAACAGGATCCACTCAGCCTCGTGAAGCAAAACTCAGAAGAGACCATAAGAGAATGCACGGCCCAAGTTTTCAAAATGTTCAAACTGCTTTAATATGTAACTCACAAGGGAGGTCTTCGCGCTACTACACTCCGATCGGGATGAAACTCAGGAGACGAATAGCTGAGGAAATGTACCAAACAGGATAGGAAACCGCATCGGCTCAAATTAATATTCAATGCCATTTTTATTGTATGAAACGTCCACACATCGGGCGCGCGCTAGTAAGAGCGCGGCTCAAGGAACGAAGCAGACACCGTAAACGAGTTGTTGACTAGACTGTCTCGTTTAGAACATGTACTTTATTGGTTATTAATTCGGTCCGTGTTTTGGGGGCTAATTTGACGTCTTCTTTACAGGTCTCATGGCAAACCGTATAGACGACCCAAGTTTTTACGTTAAAACGGAAGATAGCTTGATTATGCTTGACCCGGACAACGATGCAGAATACGACAGGGAGCACGATGAACCTGCGGGAGACAATAGTGATGTAAGTGTGCAATATAAGAAAGTCGCTATTGATTTTTGGCGTAATCGAGGAGGTAAACAACGGAAGTTCCAAACTGTGCATCGCCGCTATAAGACGTTGAAGTGTCATAATGACCTTTACATATGGGAGAAACATGTTGAGCGCGGAGGTACGAAAAAAGAAAAACTGAAATTAATTTTCGATGCAACCGCTAAACAGTTTCATTTCGCCAGAGAGGGAAGAAAGGTTGTTAATGACAGAGATATCCCGAAATGGGCTCTTGCGGCAGCACGGCGAGTAGGTGCTGAAACCTTTCGTGCATCGAAAGTTTGGCTCTCCCATTTTAAAAGATCTTGCCGTATTGTGTCAAGAAAAGTGACAAAATTCGTGTCACATAATTATACAACAAATCATGCTGACCTACTTGCGAGTGCGACAACCTTTGTCGGAGATGTTGCGGAAGCCATTGAAACCTATAGTCCAATGTATATCTTTAATACAGACCAAAGTGGGTTCAACATGGAATTTCACTCTTGACGAACTCTTCGCAGCAAAGGTGACAAGCGTATATTTGCTGAAGCACAATCTCTAAATTCGTTAACGCATAGTTACACCGTCCAACCAATAATCTCCGCGGATGGTCGTCTGCTTCCCGTTCTACTTGTGGTATTACAGGAAAAGAACGGAGTCTTTGGACCAAGAGTTAAGGATATCTTGTTTACTGTACCTAATTTATATGTACTCACTTCCAAGTCGGGTAAATTAACTCAACATTTATTTCAAGAGTGGCTCCGAAATGTTTTTTTTCCGTTAGTCCCCGATTTTAGCGTACTGGTTTTAGATTCATGGACTGGACAAACAGAAGATGCTATACTAGTAGCCAAACCAAATGACAAGGACATTGACGTCAAGATTGTACCAAAAGGAACCACAGGTATAATTCAACCCCTGGATGTATTTGGATTTCGGATATGGAAGAATTGCATTCGAACTTTCTACGATAGTGTGCTGTTACATGGTCTTGAGTTCAATATTCTCCTACGTAACAACATCTTGAAAGTTCAGTCTTTTACACACAACCAATTGTCATCCCCACGATTTCAAAGCATGTGGACATATAGCTGGTTTAAGGCTGGCTTTGTAGATGAACGACCGTCCAACTTTCCGACCCTGTTGTTTTTTGTTTTAAAAGTCCTTCTCTGGATATTTGTGGCCAGTGTACAAATACTGTCATACTCACGTGTGGCTGGTGTAAAACAAATCTATGTATTGACCACCTTGTTCATGACATTCACCTTTGTGATACGTATATTGATTGAAACAAACAAGACATGATAAACAAGTGATACTCGCTAATTGTGTAAAGTACTGTACTTATTATTGGGTATCGGTTGCATTTCATTTCTGTAATTGCATATAATAATACCCAGGTAATATATCTCGGATAATGAACATAATACGGTAGCAACCCTGCTACTATGTCATCCATTGTGTTTATCATAGGTAACACGTCCTGCATATTACAAAAAATTAAAGTATATCCACATCGAAGGCCACGCGCTTGTATCATTCCGTCTCGCCTGGAAACAGCGAGCGTGTGCCAGACCTGTTACAGCCTCACTGGCTTGCTGCTCACCATCACGCGTATCATTGTCATAACTTTAACGTTATAAATATGACATATCATATTAATTTGAGCCGATGCGGTTTCCTGTCCCGTGTTGGTCTTTTCCTCAGCTATTTGTCTCCTGAATTTCATCCCGATCGGAGTGTAGTACCGCGAAGACTTCCCTTGTCAGCAATGTTTCTAGGTTAAAGCTGTGTCTTGTGTGGGGCTTTGACTAGGAACACCAAGATAGGCTCATCAGCGGGCTCTTGGTGACCCTGCCTGGACCCCCACATGAGTAGCGCACCCACGCTTCTTTATTGCGAGAGCTTAACGCTCAAGCAGTCTTGCACATCCCTATAATGGCTTCCAAAAGGATGGTATATGGCCTCTCGTTGTTTTCTGAGTCGTCAGACTCTTGACTGGTTTGATGCAGCTTTCCATACCTCCCTGTCCTGAGCTAATCGTTTCATCTCTACATAGCTACCACACCCTACATCCGAGGCAATCTGTTTAACATATTCTAAACTTGGTCTACCCCTACAGTTCTTGTCCTCGACCCTTCCTTCCATAACTAAGCTTGCTATTCCTGGGTGTCTTAGTATGTGTCCCACCAACCTCTTCTCTTGATTAGCAGTCGCCAGAAACATATCTCCTCTCCCACTAGTCTTAATACCTCTTCGTTTGTAACCTTATCTACCATCTTATCTTCATCATTCTCCTGTAACACCGCATTTCAACGCTTCAATTCTCCTCTTTTCTGCCTCTTACGGCCAAGGAATTAAAACATAGCAATGTTTCTTGGTTCATGCCATGTCTTGTGTGGGGTTTCGCCTAGGAACACCAAGATAGGCTCGTCAGTGGGCTTTTGTGCCCTTGTTCTTGTGTCAACTAATACTCGCGCGGCTACACTAACCGTCCACTCCTTGCCCCCTTGGAAGGTATTTGCAATCATGTAAGTTATTTGAACGTATAGTTTATCCGTTTCTTACGAGGATGTCTGATGTGCTTAGGAATTGTAGGATTTGAGGAATTTTGGGGGGATTTTGGGTAATCTGATGAATCTGGGGAATCTTACTATATTGGGAAGGATTTTAGGGGATCTTGGTCTATTTGTAAGGATATTTGGGAAATATGGTGAATTTGGAGTAAATCGGGGAAGATTGGGTGATTTCAGGAATTCCTATGTATTTCAGAACATTTTGATAAAATTTGGAGATTTTTGGTGAATCTTATTATTTTCGGGGAATCTTAGTATAATTGGAAGAATGTTTGGGAAAAAATGATTAATTTGACGAGTTTTATGAAATTGTGCTGTATTATGGTTATTTTAGGTAATATGGTGAATATTTGATGACTTTAGTAGATCACAGGACACTCGAATATCAACTAGGTTGGAAGAGAATAAGAGATGAGCAAGGGAGGTCGACAGAGAGGGGCCTTGCATAAATAGGTGTCAGCAATGCTGGTCTTTGTGGAAAACCTGGTAAAGTTTGGAAAACTCTGTTCGTAATTTGAGGGAATTCTGGAGGTGGTGGTGGTGGTGGGGATAAGAGGATAAGGTGTCAGGGAAGGGGGCAGGTGTATGGTGTTGGTGGGACTGTCATCTTGGATAGGTCGCGAGTGCACGCTGCCATCGTGGCCGGTGTTGCAAAAGTTGGGATCGACCAGTCAACTATCCTGTCTAGTGTTGTACTGCCCATAGATTTAAAAAATAAATAACAATAACTAAACAATAATAAATCCCGCCAACCTGGGTCCATCATATGGGAAGCCAGGCAATGCCTGTCGCAAGCCAGGACAACGTGGTGACTGATAGAGGAGTAACACCTCTGTAAAAGAAAACTTGCTCCAGCTGGCCCGGCTGGTAATACCTCGTAAGGGTCCCTTGCCAGTGTTACGGTGAAGACGGTCACCGGTTTTAAAAGCGGAAGAAGGCTTCGGGTCTCACCGGTGGATTAAGCGGATGAACTTTCTTTATTTAGCACCGTCTGTTCTTTAGTTAAACGGCTGCGAAAGGCGTCTGTCTCCAGAGGAGCGGCCTGTTATTGAGCTTCGGGGCTTACAACCTCGGTTCTATTACTGGGAAGGAGCTTTCTGACCCACACTAGTTTTAACAACCAAGCATCATGGAATGTCGTCACAAAAAGGAAACTAACCCAGGTAGTACCTCGTTGGGGGAATCTACCGTTCTTAGGAGCCCAATCAGGCCTGTGGATTCTGCGGATCATGAAAGTAGATGCTTTGAGGGTATGACTACAAGAACAACATTTAAGACGAAACAGAAATACTACTTTGGGACGTTGAACGTCAATTTACTGTAGAAAGATGGGAAACACAAAGAATTGATAATGATGATGGACAAACATGACATAATCATCTTGGCCATCAAAAAACCAAGACACCTAGATGAAGACATAATGGTCATTGAGGGGTATATGACTTACAAAAGCGAAGGGTCTGTGAAAATAGGTATGAACATGCCTGTACTTGGCACAGCTTTTGTTGTTCCTAAGAAGGTTGTCAGTGGAATTATTTAGCCCTTCTGAGAGACTTTCCAATATAAATTTGCTGTGGTAACAAAGGATACACGCTGCTCAAAGCGCATGCTTGATTAATGAGGACAACAGACATAATCCTGAGGAGAGTTGAACAGTTTTAGGACCTCCTTGAAGAACAGTTGGAGAAAATACCAACAAAGAACATCAAATGCTCATCAACTAAAATGCTCAGCTGGGAATAAATCCGCAATTCAGACCAACAATTGGAAACTATCCTGCTCACAAGATGAGTAAGAGAAATGATATAAGACTTGTCAATCTGTGTCGCACCTTCAATCTTCAGATAATGTCAACGTTCTACAAACACACACTAAACAAACAACTTGGCGTTCAGCAGGCAATGTGTGTGGAGAGAAACAGATCGATCATACAGCAATCTCTAGGAGAGCTATTAAGGAAGTAATGAATGTTTAAGTGCAGAGAGGTGCCCAGTTATTGCACTTTTCATAATTTTCATTCCTCTCAATAAGACCCAGAAACCGGGCAATAGGATTCGTAAATATGACATTGAAAGGCTGAAAATCGATCAAAATGTATTAGAACAATACCACCAGCAACTGACATTTGAATCCCATAAATGGACGGACATTGCCCCCAAGATCCAACAAGCAGATAATACTACAATCCTGACGGCTAAGAAGAGAAAACATAGATGGTGGGATGAGGTTTGTGAAGAAGTGCTGACCCAAAGAACAAATGCCTGGAAAAAGTGGAACTCGATCCGAACACCTGAAGATTTCGATGTGTTCCGTGTAGCTTGAAAAGAATCAGCCAGAAGTTTCCGAAGGGACAAGCGATTATATAAGAAACAACACTTAGAAGAGATCGATCAGGATTTCGTGAAAAACAATGTCAGAGACTTCTATCAAACGTACAAGTCGAATTTAAGAGGGTATCATGCCCCCAGTCTCTGTTTTGGAGATGAAAATTGAAAGCTGGCCCTGACCAACACAGAAAACTGTATGACCATGTCTCGTTAGTTTGAAAGCGACTTAATTGTGATGAACCAAAGGAACGATTCCCTGTGTGCGATCCGATCCACAAACTACCCAACTCATCCACAGCTTGTAAAGAGGAGATCAAACAGATTATCAACACTTGAAAGAATAATAAGGCCGCTGTTGAAGATTCAATAGCGGCGGAACTCTAGATGTACTAGTCAAGTTTTTGGAAGAGAGATGGAGACCTGAGATGTTACCAATTGAATGGCTGTCAGCACTAATCCATCATCTACACAAAAAAGGGATAAAAATGTCAACAGCTGTAGGGGCATCTCATTAGTATCTGTTCCGTATAAGATTTTCTCCAAGGCAGTTCAGAACGGAGCGCATCTTGATCAACAGATCGGGGAATACCAGGCTGGCTTCAGAAAGGGTCGTTCGTGCCCGGAACAGATCATTAACCTGAAGAACATCATCAGGTACAAGATGACAGGAGAACATAGTTACTTGGTCATGTTTGTTGACTTTCAGAAAGCGTATGACTTAATCGACCGGGAGTCATTAATGAATATTTTGGAAGAGGTTGGAGTGGATGATATATCAAGAAATTTGATCAAACAAACTCTAACCAACACAGTGTCGAAAGTATAATTCATGGGAGAGAAATCAGATCCTATTACAATCAGAACGGGCGGAAGACAGGGTGACGCGCTATCCCCACTCTTCTTCAACTGTGTTTTGGAAAAAGTCATTCGAGAATGGAGGAAGTTGTTAGACCAGGAAGAAACAAAAGAAGATCGGTTCAGACTTGGTCCTAAGCCCAAAGAGGTATACGTTGACTGTCTAGCCTTTGCGGATGACCTGGCCATTTTTGCTAACGACATGCATTCAGCAGTCAACAAGATCAATAGGCTGTCAGAAATTGCTGAAAAGGTAGGATTCCAGACTTCAATTCAGAGGGCAAAATATAGGAAAAACGTCTGCGATGTACCTGAATGGATGATCAATAATCTTGGAAAAATCGGTCGAGTAACAAATATCAGATATATTGATGAAGTCAGCCAGCAGAATGGATTAGAAGAGGAAGAAATTAATGTCTGGATAAGTAAGTAAAACCAGGCATACCACATGACAAAGAATATCTATAGGGGCCAAGTTCTGACACTATACCACAATTGAAAAATCTGAGGAATTATATGCGTCCGAAACTTTGACCATGAATAGTCAAGGTCAGGCTGACCATTTGGAAAAAAGGAGAGCGCAGAATATTACGAAACATTCTAGGTAATAGATGGGATGATGGACAGTGGCGAAGGAGAGCCAATGTGGACTTGTACAACCAAATGGACCCTATCACAGAATCAATTAAGAAGAGACGGCTACTATTCTATTGTCACCTCCTGAGGATGACTGATGATCGATTAACCAAAAGAATATGGAGTTTCATTAAGTCTAAGGCAACAAGGCCAAGATGATTCGAGGAATGCAACAAACATCTGAGGCAAATTGGTATTCCAGACAGAGAAATTCCCGAAAGGAACACATTGATAAGATTGGTGAACAACTACCAAGGTTTTTAAAATGGTATCAACATCCGGAAGACGGATTGGACCTTTATCAGAAGTCATAAACAGACACTCGTCGCTGGAGTCAGAAGTTACTGGCAGGAAGTCAAAGCCGGTACAAGAACAAGACCTAGACACTAAAGAGAAGTTGGTTGTTACCACGCAGTCCATGGAGGCTCAACTCGATGTATTAGAATAAAAATAGCAATAATAATCCAAAACTATTAAATATTAAATAAATAATAATAATAATAAAAATTGAAAATGATAAATAAATAATCGGTAGTCAATACATAATATTAAACACATACATTAGTTAGTTAGTTAGTTATTGAGGCTTAAAATGGGCCGAGCTACGAGGTCATCAGCCCCTAAATTGATAAATAACTAACAAATAAATAAAAATTAAATAATAATAATAATAAATAAATAAATAAATATTTCATTTGTCCACGTTACACGGACGACCACAGCCATGTGACATCACGCAACAGGTGTGGTCTCGTTTGAAAAGGTAACCTGAAACCCGCCAATTGCAATAGCCCGGCATGTTAACTCTCGACTGGTTTATTCTTCTTGAAACGACGGCGTGACCTTGAGCAAACCACACATGCTGCTACCCGCATAGCCGACATGATGAAGCAAACCTACGCGTTTAATAAATATAATCGATAATAAATATGAACTAAATAGGATATATTAATTATAATTAAATAAAATAATAGATAATACATATTAAATAATAAAAATATTTTAATAATGAGGTAAAAACGAGAACAGACAAGGTGACGGGCTCTCTCCAATGCTTTTCAACAGCGTTCTCGAAAAAGTAATTCGTACCTGGCGAACAAAATTATTAAAAACTGAGTATAGCCCTCTGAGAATGGGAGCAAAACTGCAGACAAAATACGGAAAGATCAACAGAGTGGAAAAATTTAAGTACTTGGGAGAGATCATCATGAAAAGTGGACTGGACAAAGAAGCACTCAAGAAACGAGTACGCAAACTCGAAATAGCCTATCAAACATAGCGTTCAATATAAAACAAAAACTGCCTGTCCAAAAATACAAAACTAAGTCATTATGAAACTGTTCTGAAACCAGTAGTTATGTATGCAGCCGAAACCCTATCCCTAAATGCTAATAAAGGACTCCTGGAAGAACTGAAGAAAAAAAGAGAGCAAAATCGTTAGAGGTATAATGGGATCAAATTACAAGAATGGCATCCATTATAAAAAAACAACAAAGAAGTCTACAGTGAAATAGAGAAAATTTCAGAAACGATCCGTAAAAGGCGGGCATGGTATTACGGTCATCTCAAACGAATGGACGGTAACAGGCTGACTAAACATATTTTTCATTTCTTTGACTCCAAACCCAAAACCACAATGCCCTGATTTATGAATACCAAAGACGACCTCAAAATGCTGCATCTAAAACCCGACGACGCCTTCAATAGAGATCTCTTCCGCAAAGAGATACTGGAGTAATGGGCTAATCCGAGACGAGACACCGAACCCGAAAAGAAGACAAGGTACCACCTGGACAGCGGAGCGCAAGATGGCCCACTCACAGAGAATGAGGGAATTCTGGGCTCAGAGGAAAGCGAAGCAAATTGCCAAGTGTAGCAAGACTTAACGTGGTCCTAGATGACCTCAACGAATGATACCTAGGTATATATATAATAATAATAAAAATAATAAGAAATAGCCTTACAAATCCCATAAGGGCTATGGCCTCCTGCTTTGCAGGGAATTGCTCAGTTTTAACTCATCAGGTGAGCAAGTCCTGAGGAGCATTCGGGGTTATTCTTTCTGATTGGGCCTTCTATATAGATGTACAGCTGATTAAATATTAAGTAAATTATATTACGCTGGCATAACATTCGCTACAACTATCTTCAATTCTGAGTCTGGCGATATCAAGGCCTCAAATATCAATTAGTATTACGGAAATCATAATAGCCATCAACCAATATCTGTGACCTTCCCATTGCCACTAAGCTTACCCTGTCTAAGCACTTGAACAATGACAGGAACTGCCAAGTGTTCACTCTTCAGTAAAATCTACGTATTGAACCCTTATTGATCTACGATAAATAAGCATTCATAATTTATTATTTTCATAACTGCAGCCCAGGCAGTACATGAGGAAGTTGACGAGAATAAAGGCAAGGTAGCGTGTCGCAATGAGTGCCACAGAGGTAGAGCTTGTAGCTATTCTTGAAGAACGGCCTGGTAAGCTGAGTTCAAGGCCAAATTGTGTAGCAACTTGCACCAGAATTGGAAACATAAAGGGGTGGTCACGAGTTACTTACAACCGACCTACGATTGAATCACCCAGTCAGGAGAGACCACGCCAATATCACGCGATGGATGGCGTCAGTGGTAAAAAGCGCGCGGAATTGATTATCTAAAGAACCGCCGATCGGAATTATCTCCGCACGAGTGCGATGAGACGTTTGATTTATTTGATGAAGATTGACACTAGTACCATCTGTGTGAGATGAAAACTCTGGAATTTTTTTCTAAATCCACCCCACTCTTCCGTACCCTGTCAGTTTCGAATAAATTGTTCGACGAGATGCTGTTCGATGTCTTTCTGTTCGTGAGCTCTGTGGGCTAACTTCACGCCCGTTTGCATCGTGATTTTAACGCTCTGATATATTCGAAGTTATTTACTTTGTGAGCTCTGATGAGCTAAATTCACGTCAGTTGCGTAGCAATTTTTAACGCTCTTAATTATTTGAAGTCAATTACTTTGTGAGCTTTGTGAGCTAAATTCACGCCAGCGTGCGTGATGATTTGAAACTTGTAATATTATCTTAAAGACAACTATTTCAGCTCTTAGGGGCAAGACTTGTAACATTCTAATTAGCGCTCACCCGAGCGAAGGTCATGCAGAGCAGAGTAGGGATTACCGAGCGAGATAGCGACTGTGAGTCAGTCTGACTTTAAAACTTGTATTGTCGAGCCAGTGGCGTTGGACTCGAAGTGTGTATTTCATGTATATTTTTAAGTGTATTTTTCATGTGTGTATTGCGCGTGTGTGAGCGATATTTAGGGAAAGTCTTCGTAATTAATCGCATAGGACTATTTGTGGGCGAATTTAGTAACCCACAAGCGATTATAGCCAGGTCACATTATAATATCATTGAACTTTTCTTCCAAGGAGACTACATCAAGATGTCCAACGTGTGGTCAGGAGTTGGGATGACGTCCGGCGCTTCAACGAAGACGAATATGGAGTGCTAACTTTTCCATAGGGGAAATGGGCTGAGATGGATGTCATAATGCTCTGCAAGCTGAGACGGTGATGTACAAACAATTGATTATTCCATTATGTAGTTAGATTGGCGGGGGAACTTTTGTAAATAGTTTATTTGTCTTTTCTTGTTTTAGAGTGTTTCTCTTTGTACCGGCACTAAATGTTTTAAATGTACGTTGGCGCGTGGCCAAAGTGTTTGTTGTATATTTGTTTTTCTTGGAGTCATATTTAATGTGCACGGCGCGTGTACGTGATGTTTATCCATGCATATGCGAAACCCGTTACATTCGATAAGTGGTGCTTTATTAAAGTTCATATTTGTGATAGGATAGGGAGGTAATTACTGTAAGATGTTTGCTGAACAGGTTATTATACATATTAGGGTTGCCAAGTGCAACGATTTAAGATGTAATTATTGTAGAACACCTTCGTTCTAATTTGATAGATTTTTGAGTCCTTTTCAGGTTAATTAGTCACGGCGTGGAACGGTGGCGCCAGCACGTGGAAAATATTTGTCTTTTTATTTCATGGTCTGTCAAACCCATACGTGTGATTCTGTGTGTGTTACTGTGTCAGGTGTGTGTGTTGATTCTACGTGAAGAGGGGTAGAGGTCCTACCGCCCTCGTATGTTTTTGTTGTTGTTGTATTTTTGATGGAAAGGCAGGGTGCTCTTGGGAGACCGCTGTTCTTTGTCCATTATGCTGATTCTTGGATTTCCTAGTGGAAATGCCGGGATATTTTGTTCTGACACACACACACGTATTATTGTGCTTTGGGGCACGCTTCTTCGAGATTCGATCCGTCCTTTGGAGGTCGAGGTTTTTGTGACACGTGGGTTGACAGATATGCAGATTTCCACAAATCGCCCGTCTCGCCTGGTGACGTATATTTTTGATAGGCAGTCCTGTTGTACCGACTGGCCCCTTTAAGCTTTCAAGTAGCAAACCTGTTCATTGTGATGGTTATTTTTGAACCATAATTAATTGGGGAGTTCGCCATGTGTGTAACGGATTATTGCATGTTGTATGGATAGATTATTTGTGTTAACAATGTAAATGTTGGCTTTGAGCCTATTGATTTTGTTTATGACTCAATTCATGTAATTAGTATGTCACACCTGTGTGGTGTAGTGGTAGTGTACTTGTAAATTTGACGGCGGTCATATGTATTTCTTTTATTGGTCACGTGTTAACTAACTTGTGTTGATTTGTGTGAGAAGTCCTAAGTTTTTAGGCAGTAATGTTTTGCTACGCAATCTTGATTCCAATTTCACGCGGAAATTATTGTGTTGTATATCTTAAGTATAGGAAGTGTCGGTTTAGTTTTAAGTGTCGTATAGTTGTTCCCCGCGTCTGTCTAGCTCTAAACAATGTGGATTCGTCGTCTGAAGGTTTATTCTGGATGATGACGAATCATGCATTCGATTGTACACATCGTGAAGCATGCAGAACGACACGCGCGCATACATAGGTCACTATTTTTGTTTTTCTTAAGGACACTTTGTCAGTGTATTTAATCTCTTCAGAGATTTGGCCTAGTTTTGGCATATTTTATTATTCAGTGGGAGTCTTTGGGAGTTTGTTTTGTTAATTCTTTTGTATAATTAGGTGATTTGTTATTAAATTCATTTGTTTTAACCCTGGCTTCACTTTTCCTGCATGTTATTTTGTTATATGTTACCCTGCATGTTAATGAAGCGCCTTAACAACAACTTACGATATGGACTGTTACACCCCCCGAAACTGAGTCTCATAAGCTTCTTTGCAAGGGTTCATAAAACAAAAATGGCTGCCCAAGTGGGACTGTTGTTGTTGTTGCTTCGCTGATCTCATATTTATTTCGTTGAGAAATAATGCCAGGTCAAGCGGGCAAAGTAAATTCAGTAAATCGAGGTGATGTTGTACCGCCATGTGCATTAGTAAAATCACTGAGTTCCTAAAGTTAGAGATATTGAACAAGGTTAGAATTTGATATTGTATTTGTTATAAACCTGTTCTGGCGCCCGGCATTAAAATTAGAAAATTTGCATATTTTTGAACTCAGTCAAAGCAGGAAGGTGTTGCCTTATATTTCACATTTAATTAACTTTGGTTAATTGGTGTTCTTCGTAAATTCTGTTGGTTAGGAATTTAAAAGCAGATCACTAGGGGTTATTTTGTTGTTTGGGAATAAGGGTAATTTTATTCAGTAAATTTTGTTACTGAAATTTTTGTTAAATTAGAATCAGTAATATTTAAATATTATGACATGTATGCGTGTGGATGACTGAAATCTTGGTGCATGACCCTGTTTTCTCTGATTATATTTGTGTATTGTGCAATGGCGAGTGGTGATGAAATTAAGGCATTGTTGGAACAGATGTCGATCCAAATGTCCGCGAAAACGGAAGAACAGTTGAAAATTCAGAGCGAAGACAATGAGAAACAATTAAATAAACAGATAGTGCAGATGTCCGCGAAAACGGAAGAACAATTAAAAGAACGGTTAGGGCAGATGTCCACGAGAGCCTAGCACATATTGGCACGGATAAAACTGAAGCTAAGATAGGGGAGACTTTTACTTGGCCTAAGATGCGATTCACCATTGTGGAAGTGATAGGAACTTGTGACGCATGCCAGCGCACTAAACCGAACAACTTCATTATGAAACAACCACCAAGACCACTATTACCTCAGAAACCATGCGAGATGCTCGCTATTGACTGTTTTGGCCCTCTAGTCAAAGGAAAGCGTGGATGCCGACATCTTCTAGTGTGTGTCGATATATTTTCAAAGATGGTCGTGTTATGTCCAATCCAGAAGACGACATCAAAACAAGTCCTCAGTAGAATTCAGAACAAAGTTATTCCGATGCTTGGGAAGCCGGAATCCATTTTATCAGACCATGGTACTTATTTCACGAGCAATGTTTTTAGGCAAGGTCTGGAGAGCCTAGGAATAAAACACATATTTTCAAGCATTCGTCATCCTTGTGGGAATCCGAGCGAGAGAACGATTCGCTGTGTTACCTAATACTATAGAGTAATGATTCCTAACGATCATAATAAATGGGTTGACAAAGTCGGAGAGATTGAGATGTGCATGAACACCACTAAGCACGAGTCGACGGGTCAAGTCCCACTAATTGTACACCACAACAGGTTGCCAGAGAAGTCTTGGGACAAGATTATTCCATGTCCAAGGGATCCACTATTAGCGCATGAGTTGCGAATCCAGCGAACGAGAGAGCACATGAGGAACCAAGCGGACCGAAGACTCAGAAGATACAGAGGAAAGAAGTTTCACCGGGAACTACAAGAACAAGAGTTAGTGCTGGTTCGCAGACCGCCGATATCTGATCCCAAAAACAAAGTCTTTGCAAAATTCTGTCCAAAATTTATTTGCCCGTTCCGTGTCATTAAGAATCTGGGTAACAATGCTTACAGGCTTGAAGAAGTGAGCACTGGTGTTAAATCTGTTTTTAATAGCGCCAATTTAAAACCATATTACAGAAGGGAACCATTTGATGAATAAGCAGGATGATGTATGCAAAATCAGTATTGCAAAATTTATTTTGTGAGCCAACACCCAAATGTACGTGGACGTGGAGCGCCGGAGAGAGAGCGCTTTGTTTTGTAAACAACGAGCAGCTGAGACGACAGGAGTGGCAATCATGAGAGGAGAAGGGGGAGGTCTAGCGAAGAAGTATGAATGACATTCCGGCGAGGGAGCGCGCACACTAATTGGGTCATTGGAGTGTATACTCGAGCAGCTGAGCGAGGTACTAAAGAGATGTTGTTGTTATTACTGTGGATATTGTTTTTGAAATCCAAATCAATTACCTGCTTCGAATTTCAAAACCTTGCTGAGGATAAATGAACCCTTATTGATCTACGATAAATAAGCATTCATAATTTATTATTATTATTACTGCAGCCCAGGCAGTACATGAGGAAGTTGACGAGAATAAAGGCAAGGTAGCGTGTCGCAATGATTGCCACAGAGGTAGAGCTTGTAGCTATTCTTGAAGAACGGCCTGGTAAGCTGAGTTCAAGGCCAAATTGTGTAACAACTTGCACCAGAATTGGAAACATAAAGGGGTGGTCACGAGTTACTTACAACCGACCTACGATTGAATCACCCAATCAGGAGAGACCACGCCAATATCACGCGATGGATGGCGTCAGTGGTAAAAAGCGCGCGGAATTGATTATCTAAAGAACCGCCGATCGGAATTATCTCCGCACGAGTGAGATGAGACGTTTGATTTATTTGATGAAGATTGACACTAGTCCCATCTGTGTGAGATGAAAACTCTGGAAAATTTTTCTAAATCCACCCCACTCTTCCGTACCCTGTCAGTTTCGAATAAATTGTTAGACGAGAAGCTGTTCGATGTCTTTCTGTTCGTGAGCTCTGTGGGCTGACTTCACGCCCGTTTGCGATGATGATGATAATTGTTGTTTTAAGGGGCCTAACATCGAGGTTATCGGCCCCACGCCCGTTTGCATCGTGATTTTAACGCTCTGATATATTCGAAGTTATTTACTTTGTGAGCTCTGATGAGCTAAATTCACGTCAGTTGCGTGGCAATTTTTAACGCTCTTAATTATTTGAAGTCAATTACTTTGTGAGCTTTGTGAGCTAAATTCACGCCAGCGTGCGTGATGATTTGAAACTTGTAATATTATCTTAAAGACAACTATTTCAGCTCTTAGGGGCAAGACTTGTAACATTCTAATTAGCGCTCACCCGAGCGAAGGTCATGCAGAGCAGAGTAGGGATTACCGAGCGAGATAGCGACTGTGAGTCAGTCGGACTTTAAAAACATGTATTGTCGAGCCAGTGGCGTTGACTCGAAGTGTGTATTTCATGTACATTTTTAAATGTATTTTCCTGTGTGTATTGCACGTGTGTGAGCGATATTTAGGGAAAGTCTTCGTAATTAATCGCATAGGACTATTTGTGGGCGAATTTAGTAACCCACAAGGGATTATAGCCAGGTCACATTATAATATCATTGAACTTTTCTTCCAAGGAGACAACATCAAGATGTCCAACGTGAGGTCAGGAGTTGGGATGACGTCCGGCGCTTCAACGAAGACGAATGTGGAGTGCTAACTTTTCCATAGGGGAAATGGGCTGAGATGGATGTCATAATGTTCTGCAAGCTGAGACGGTGATGTACAAACAATTGATTATTCAATTATGTAGTTAGATTGGCGGGGGAACTTATGTAAATAGTTTATTTGTATTTTCTTGTTTTAGAGTGTTTCTCTTTGTACCGGCACTAAATGTTTTAAATGTACGTTGGCGCGTGGTCAAAGTGTTTGTTGTATATTTGTTTTTCTTGGAGTCATATTTAATGTGCACGGCGCGTGTACGTGATGTTTATCCATGCAAATGCGAAACCCGTTACATTCGATAAGTGGTGCTTTATTAAAGTTCATATTTGTGATAGAATAGGGAGGTAATTTCTGTAAGATGTTTGCTGAACAGGTTATTATTCATATTAGGGTTGCCAAGTGCAACGATTTAAGATGTAATTGTAGAACACCTTCGTTCTAATTTGATAGATTTTTGAGTCCTTTTCAGGTTAATTAGTCACGGCGTGGAACGGTGGCGCCAGCACGTGGAAACTATTTATGTCTTTTTATTTCAGGGTCTGTGAAACCCATACGTGTGATTATGTGTGTGTTACTGTGTCAGGTGTGTGTGTTGATTCTACGTGAAGAGGGGTAGAGGTCCTACCGCCCTCGTATGTTTTTGTTGTTGTTGTGTTTTTGATGGAAAGGCAGGGTGCTCTTGGGAGACCGCTGTTCTTTTTCCATTATGCTGATTCTTGGATTTGCTAGTGGAAATGCCGGGATATTTTGTTCTGACACACACACACGTATTATTGTGCTCTTGGGCACGCTTCTTCGAGATTCGATCCGTCCTTTGGAGGTCGAGGTTTTTGTGACACGTGGGTTGACAGATATGCAGATTTCCACAAATTGCCCGTCTCGCCTGGTGACTTATATTTTTGATAGGCAGTCCTGTTTTTCCGACTGGCCCCTTTAAGCTTTCAAGTAGCAAACCTGTTCATTGTGATGGTTATTTTTGAACCATAATTAATTGGGGAGTTCGCCATGTGTGTAACGGATTATTGCATGTTGTATGGATAGATTATTTGTGTTAATAATTAACACCCCACATATCATTCACTATTTTGTGCACATGTGGTCCCGGAACGAATTAACAAGTGTTTCGCAAGATAGTCGAACCTTTTGAATTCCTTGTGACAGGTGATGCAGTAAGGTTATTTATTCCCTAGTGAACACGATGATGTTTCCTCAAATTAGAGCGGGAGCAGAATCGCTTTGGGCGCAACAAACAGACAATGCGGTCTCTTCCCTGAGTGAACGACAAAAAGTTCCATTAGCTCTGTCCGCCGTGCAAATGACTTCTCTCATGTGCTACTAGTGTATTACTTCACTCCCGTATGAACAACAGTGTGCTTCTTGAGGTCACTGCTCTGTGTGAAGCCTTTATTGCACACCAGAGATATGTACCACTTTGCTGCATGTCCACTGAACGGTGTCTTTCTAGTTGATGCATTGTATTATGAATGAGCTCCGGAAGATGGTCCAATCGAATCTGTGCCTACTTTGTGAGTGACAAGACCAAAGAGATCTGGTTTACAGAGATGGAAAAAGACCTACAAGAACTGGGAACATCTTGGAACGTGACTCTTTGAAGAAGAAACCTGGGGAAATACAGAGTTTTCAGCAAAAAACCCATGTTGAAAACCGGCAAGACTTCGACCGAGGAACGAAAAGAAGCTCACTGAAGAAGAATGCTCCAAACCTGGTCCAATGTGAAAGAACGAGGGAGAAGGCTGTTGAAATAACGTGGTCCATAGAAGACCGAAACGATAAAAAAATAGATAATCAAAAATATAAAGTATTAATAATAAATATTTCTTGCAGCCAAGTGGCCATAATGGACAGTTATAAGGTGTTCTTACAAATAATTATTACAGGTAGATTAATATTTACTGTATTCAACTATGCTCTTTGTCCGTTTGCTGCATGATGTGATGTGGTATTTGTCGCAGGGGTTATTGCACAGAGAACATATGCATTCTTCATTCGTTTCATGGTATTTAACATTTTTACAGATCTTGTGGTGGAAACGGTGGATGGCGAGTCTTGTTACCACATGTCTCATGTCCTGGTTCTCGTTTGTCCATCTTCTGTCCACCATTGCTTCTGTTGCGTAGAATTCAAGCGGGATTTCGTTCTGCTTCTGATGTTTTATCTCGAGGAGTTTCTTCGTATGCTTGGTAGATGGCAGTTGTAGTCTTAATCTGAGATCCTCCATGTAGTATGTTTCTTTTGTTAGGACATATGCCAGCCTAGACTGGGACGTTCTTGCAATTCCTAGCACCCTTTTCAAGAAAGAAGCCTTTACATTTTCAATTGTGATTAGGTCTGTCATGGATAGCCTTTCCCATATCAGTTCTAGACCATATGTAATGACGGGGGTTAATTTCGCGTGGAAGAGAATCATTGCTGTTTGTAGAGATAGTTTGGTAATATTGTTCAAATCGTACATTCCTCTAATGGCTGCTGCTGCTCGTTCCTTTATATGTAGTCTAAAGGATTGGCACGTCGTCTGTAGGGTGAGGCCGAGGTATTTGTAGGAATTGACTGTCTCAAGTTCAGTCTCTCCCAGGAACATTTTGTTTTCGGCGGCTAGTTTTCCTCCTTTTCGGAAGGCCATATGCACTGTCTTCTTTTCATTTATACTGAGCTCATTTTCCTCCGCCCAGTCTTGCAAGTTGTTGAGCACTTCCTGTAGATCCTGTCTGTTTGTACACCCCAGAACCATGTCATCTGCATACAGGTAAAGGGATACTGATTTTGTGTTTTCAATAGTCCGTATAACATCCGCTGTCGCGACGTTGAACAGAGTGGGACTCAGTGGGTCGCCTTGTAGTACTCCGTTGGTTTGGGTGATCTCTCTTGAGGTTGATATCCCATCATTTATCTCTACTTTGTTGAAAGCCAGGATGTTTTTTATCATATACATGATTTCGGATTTTTCATCCATCATTTGTTCCAGTTTTATAATGAGCTTCGATCTGTTTGGTAGGTCGAAGGCCTTCGAGAAGTCGACAAATATTGCATGGAAAATTCCTTTAGGGTGTCTAAGCGCTTGTTCTATGTCATTCAGTAGATTGTTGATAGCTTGAAGGGTGGACCTTCCTTTCCTGAACCCGAATTGTTGATCGGGAATCAGTTGATCGACTGTCGGGGTGAGCCTTTTGAGCAGAATGTTTGAAAATACTTTGAATATATTGTTCTCTAGAGCGATTCCTCGGTATGAGTTTGGGTCGTTGTCTTCTCCTTTGCCTTTGTGTAGAACCTTAATTATGGATTTTCTCCATTCGTTGGGTATTTCCCCTGTTGCTAGGCATCTGTTAAACAGATCTGACCATAGTTCACTTAGAATTTCAGCCGAGTCTTTCAGGATCTCATTGGAGATGCCGTCTGGGCCTGTCGCTCTCTTGTTTTTTGTCTTGCTGATTGTCGCAATTACTTCTTCCGATGTGATGTGTGTGCCCAATTCTACGCTTGTGTGATATGTTGCGTTATACGCCACTTGTGACTGAGTTAGGTTCAGTTCTTGTGAGAAGTGGTTTTCCCATATGTCCATATGAATTTGGCCAGATTTCCTCGTAGTCGTTTTTCTGATGGCTATGAAGGGGTCTTTTAGTACTTCTTCTGCCTCCATTAAGGCTTGTTTTTCTATGTATTGAGCCTTTTTCTTTTTCAGGAGAGTTTTATATTCCTTTCTTTGTGCTGCATATTCTTCTAGAAGACCTTTTGTGTTGTGGAGTTTGGCCAGGTGTAGTTTTAGGACGACTTCATTTCTAAGTGTGTAGCATTCCGTATCAAACCATGGTGTAGCTCTTCTTTGGTTGATTGGGATTGTTGATGCTCGTATGGCCTCCTGAATTGTTGTCAGGGCTTGGTTGAGATTGTTTTCGTTAAGGCATTGTTTTGTTGCCTCCATTGCTTGTGCGTTGTTGCTTAGGGCATTTTCGTCAATCTTCCTGGAGCTTTTGAGGGTTAGTAGGTTCGGTATTTCCTCTTCAGTATTTCCGAGTATAATATTGGTCCTGATAGGTATATGTTTTGTCAGTGGGGTGCAGGATGACTTCCAGAGTCCCTGTTGGTTTTTGATGGAGATGTTGCTTGCGCTGAAAAAAACTAGGTCGATGGTACTTGTGCCATTGTGGGCTATGTACGTTATTTCATTTGCTTTGTTTATAAGAGAGTAGCCTTCTTCTTGTAACATATCCAACATAGCTCTTGTTTTGTTGTTGGGCTTGTCTATTCTGCAGTTAAAATCTCCTGCCAGGATGAAGTTTTTGTCTGTCTTTGTTCGGGCAATCGCCCCTGCCATTATTTCTATTGTGTCTTCTAGGGAAGATCCGTATGCGATGTATATACCTATTATTGTTAGGTTTGGGGTTTTCATTATTACTAGGTTCTCTTCTTTTATCGAGCCTTCAATTTTCCCTATGGAAGGTTTGAAAATTATGGAGACTCCTCCCTCTGGTCTGCCTCTTGGGTTGGACTTGGCGAGCGAGTGAATTGCGTAGTGGCTCGTGAAGTTCAGAGGTTCTGTCAGGAAGGTTGCAGTGGCCACCATTATGTCGCTCTTTATCCAGATATCTTCAGGTGCTGTGCAGATTTTGCCTCTCAGACCCTCTATATTCCACAAAAGTATTTCCAGATTTCTTTCGGCGTTTTTCAGTTTGGGGCTTCCGTTGGGGAAATCGAAATCGAAAGGTACGATATATTACCCTATCCGAACAGAGACTTGTTTGCATAACGGAGTCCCTTTCTTCCATGGGCACCCCTATTTTAAAGGCTTTGCTGGTGCCACGGAATGGGAGCTGTTCGCAGCTGATTACCTTAGAGATGCCGTTTTGAGTAAGGTGTCCTTTTATGTCATCTTCGGTTACGTCGGTGTCAAGTCTCCCAATGAATATCCAGGCGGTTCGTGGAGCTGCTCTCAGCCTGCCGATTTCGGAACCTCCCGTGCCATGTTGTGGGGGTTTTCTCATCGTGTCGTCTAGTTTTCTTGTGTTTATGTTTATTGAGGTGTCTTCGTTGGTATGTTTGCTAGGCAGATCTGGCCACTCTTTGTCTGTCTCTATATTTGTTTTTGTTTGTATCTCTAATTGGCGGTAGTGGTTTGGTGGTAGGTGGGTGCAGCAGCGTTGCTGTTTTTGGAGTTTCAGTGAGGTCTTGGGTTTCGGGGTAGTCTAAGTCTTGTTGTTTTACAAGTATGTCTGCTTGTTGCAGTTGCGTCTCGAGAATTAGGGTCATTTTTTCATAAGGTTTTCAGACAGTTCGTCTAGCTTTTCTTTGATGTTTTCACATGATGTTTTATTTTCCAAGGCTATTTCCCTTACTTCTTTATTTAATTCTTGGTTGCTTGTCGCCATTGGGGCCAAACCATTTGATTTCAGGCGTAGTCTACAGGTCTCGCACATCCATAGTAGAGATCTCTTTTTTTAGTGAAGGGCGTTATACTCCGTTGTAGTCATAGAGGTGCACTCCTTGTGGAACCATTGGTTGCAACCTCCGTCGCAACTCACTGCTGTGTCTTCTAGTGGTGTGTCCGAATCACATTTGGCACATCTTTTGTAGTCCATTGCGGGAAGCATTGTTTGTAGTGATGTTCGTACGGTTCTAAATGTGTGAGTCTGTTTAAGCGCAGGTGTGGTTGGTATTGAGATTGGTTTGATTCTTATAGGTCCTGTCTACTTTGATTGTACCTGCTTTGCTGTAAGGGGTTTGTTGAGAAGGTCTTGTTGCACTTGCGACAGGAAGGTGGTTTCAGTCCGAAATGGATCACTGATGTGCTTGTGTGCGTTTAGTGTGGTAAGACTTTCGGCGAAGGGTTGTGCGTTGTGTGCGCTTCGTACGGGAAAGCATTCAGCCGAGATTGTTCTCACAGTGAGCGGTATGTATAATTTTACTGTTAGTGGTACTTAACCTAACTAATATTTTATCGGAGAGCGTCTTCTTTTGTGCTTGTGTACTTGCAAATTACCTATGATGTGGTTGGTCTTTTGTTGTCTTCAGCTCTGGCGTTCCTTTTTACCTACTTTATCACTCATTTGAGCACACTAACACTGCGATTGACATTATAAATTTCAAAATTCCGGGAGCTCGAAATCGCCGCGTCACTCAACTCAACTCAACCGTGGGCGGTAACCAAATATTAAGTATTAAATAAATAAAAATTAAATATAAAATACTTAAAAAAAATACATTATGCAGCGAGCCTATAATGGCAATAATTAAGACACGGTCATGCTTATAAAACAAGCGAAGCGAGTTTTTTAATTTCCATACGAGTGTCTTAATTACACGTATAGGCGGGTTGCATTTGACTGATTTAGTTAGACGATAATTAAAATTTTATTATATGGTCTAACATATATAATTATTAATAAATATCTATCGATATTATGTCAGTTGACTAAGTGCATGCGCTGGGAATTGAGTGAGCTCAGTATTTGCTCTCTACCCAATAACAAATTCCAAAGCTTTGAAACATCGTTCATCCTGAACTAATAACAATAGATAGCGCACAGGTTCAATGGTGGATCACATTGTTATTTTGGTCAAATTACACACAATAGGCTGTAACAAACGTCTAATAATTAAAATGCATCGTATTATCAGCAAGTTATTCGTCTAATTCGATGCGAATAGAATGTCAACGGAAGACAAATCAATCGAGTCCGACATTGGACAGTCATGACATCTGGCGGAAACGTTCCGCATAAGAAATAAGCTGGGTTAGTGATTTCCGAAGTTCTAATCTCATGTTTGCTGCGTCTGTGACACGGTTATATCAACACCAGCGTTCACATAAATTGTCGCCGAAATCGTACTGTACCCTTATATCTGGATGATCCAACAAATTTCCGCCGCTGGAAAAAATAAAGGATTGTAGCATCTTGAAGTCCCAGCTAAAAAACCAACACAGTGCTACTTGGCGAATACACTGTAGAAACAAACTACAGAAAAATAGGGTTCTCAAACTACTCAGGAAAGACGGGAATCCATGAAAATCTCGGGCGTAAGGATACGGATAATGTCCCTCGGAAAACTTCCACCCTATAGCACATTCCACTGCCATCTAACTGCAAAGACAATGCCAGATTTCTATAAAAAATCAGGGAATCGTAGAAACGTGCCTGTCAGATTTATTATTAGCATTAAATATACACGCCTCCTAACTCTTACATTTATAGTATGCGTAACTCACGTTAAAATTACCATATGCCATTATTCAGTTTCAGTACAACTTTGTTTCTTCTAGAAACTATTAAATATGTTCACCTTGGCTTTCATAAGCTCAAATAAAAATTACAAATACATTCGTGGCAAACAACTGCTGTTCCCTAGGTAACGGGAGTATAACAACAAAAATAAATTAATGTTATTAAGCTTTAAAAAAATAGATCCCCAAAATAAAATCAATTTACCCCTGACATAGATCTCCGTCATTACAAAAATTATTCATTACTCTATACAATTTATCTCCCGTTTCCTATCACTTAAATTCTTCTCATAGAAGCGATAAAAATCTCTATAAAAATAAAGATAAAAGTTACAACACGCATCAATATGACTATAAACCTTTCGTAAATCCTAAAAATAATGTATATACAACACAAATATCGGCGATGTAGCTCGGTTGGTTGGTTGTTAAGTTTAGGGGCTGCGACAACGCGGTCATGTAGCCCCGTGTACTTTGGGTGTGTGTAGGATCTGTCTGATAACCGGTGTTAATTGTGATGACTGTATTAGTGTGTGTTATCTGTTTTTTTAAATATAAGTACAGCAACTTAGAAATTTTCAAATAGTTCCTACTTTTGCCACCAAGTGCCACCGTCATCGACTACTAGGCCAAGTCCAGAACTTAGCTACAAGACGCCACCGCAGTCGGCTCTTGGCAACGATCGTAGAAACCTGAGAGCGCTGTTAACATTCTTAACCTATCCAAATTACCTTCACACAGGTGCAATTAGTGGAAGGTTCTTTAACATGCCATAAATCTAAGACATGGCACCGGCGGCTTTACTTCCCCTCCGAAGGAAGGCATACTGAGGGATTTTTAACGCTCTTAAAAAATCCTACGGCTTTGGACGGGTTTGAACCCACTATCTTGGGCATAGAAGCTCAGCATGCTACCGACTACGCCACCGAAGCCGCTATTTATTATTCTGTTTAGGGTTTATAAATTATTAGTAATGGTAATTCATAATGAGCAAGCATAGTAGGGCTAATAATTAACGTATTCCATTTATAGGTTTGAAAAGATCTGAAAATTGATTAAGAAGAAACATAACCTGTTTTTTATAGTTCAAGGATCTTATCACGTACTTGGTGTGGATTCCTGTTTTTATAAACTACCAGTAGTTTATATTGATAATTTATAAGACATTTAACTACTAAATTATTCAAATTGTCATTTATTACAAACTTGTTACAGTTTATAAATCTTTATAGGTCTATCCCCTCTTGTTAAAACATGTTATTCTACTGGTTATTTGTTAAATAGTTCATAGACCTCCTATAACTGGTCTCTCATCAAAATAAAAAATACTTAATAAAAATAAACTTTTCCAATTCGTTGAATAATTACCGTAAATTCCTTCTCCGATTAGAACCATTTAAATAGAACTCAGTTTATTCTCAGTTTCAACAAAGATCCATTGATCCTATAATTTCTATCAGATACAACTTCAACTAGGATTCACTGCCCTAATGCTTTCAAGGAGTTTCATCTCTATGAGACTATTTCAATAACTTCAAATAATAATAATAAACACCAACAATACTGCTTCTTCTTAAATCTGTCACTACAGACATTCTTTCAACAATTCTCTACAATGCTCATTGTCCTACTTCTAACAAATACCTCCGTCAATACGGGAATAATAAAGATATCTCTCTTAGAGATATTTCGCAGTTCCTTTCCAAACAACATATTCTTCTCAACTAACTTCACGTTAACAACTTCTATAGCAGTCTCAACATCATACATAAAAATACTGGTTCTATCGACAAATTAATTTAACAAGTAATACGATAAAATACTAATCTTCCAATAATATTATATTTCTTTTACAGAACTCACATTTCAATACAGCTTCCTATTAGCTGTGATATTTCCTTCAGATCTTTCTTCAAAATCTTAGTATTTCAAAAATACGCTTTAATTCGTATTCATTAACTTCACATTATAATCTTATATTAATTCCTGCTTTACTACATTTCTTATTACCTTCCAAACTCTTATGTTTGCGAATTATGTCACCAAGTATTTATAACCAGATCTGTCTAATAAGTTATCAGATCGTGACTTAATATAGATCTTCCAAATAAGATCTTAAAGAATCGCATTCTCTAGAATAAACTTCTGTATAACATTCTTGGAACAAATTTCCATTATTTCAATCGTTATCAAAGAACGATTTAATATAATTTAAAAACCAATAAAATGTGATCCAAACACACTTAATCTTTACAATAAAAATATTCTGAGTTAAACGCTAAATTCTCCATCATTCAAATTCGAAAGTCGCAAAATTCAAAAATTCCAAATAACAATTCTACATTGTCTAAATCGACGAATAATCGGGAATAAACATCTACATGACGTAGCTATGAAAATATAAACTCGAAAAACCTAATAAAGATATTGCAAAAATGTAGAAAAATGGCATTAATATAGCAAGTTGTCGGATATTCTCAACAGTATCTACAATTCTACAAAATGGGGTATATCGTTTGTCATGAGACTACCTTATGTTGCGTTATAGTTGACTAGAAGTGGTCTTTCTTCGCTGTTTCTCAGAAACGGATTGTTTCTGATATCTCGAAACATCATGATGTCCTGTGGGCCTCTCCTCGATCTCCTTCAGAAGTTTCCAGGTTGTCGGGAACGGAATTCGGACTCGAACATCTGCGTGTAGCCGTCCTTTCTGCTGGTGTATATTCCTGTGTGAGATGTGAAACCCTTTCTCTCTTGATGGCACTGGGATCAACCCTAGCCGCACCCGTTCGTGAAGTCCTTCTGTCTTCTCCGCCGAAGTTCGATATATTAATATTCGTCATTGTAGTTGGTGAAATGACTTATGTAGATGTAGTATCTTAACATGGGAGAGACGAGATGTTTATCTCCCCCACGATACTAATGTTATGTCATTTCGAACATTCTCGCTGCCATCATTGCTATGTTCCCATGAACATTTTAGTTCGCCATTACGATCTCTGTAGATTCAGTTATATTCACCTCCCTCAGATTCAGAAATTTCGACAGGATATAATACGTACAATACTTAATAAGTTTCAAATATAGTTGACTGTCGACTTAATAATTTTGCATACAACTAAGTGCCGTCGTTCTCATTACTATTTTCTAGCAGTAGTAATCTTCTTGAGAAGTATAATAATTTCTATTAGCTTTGTTCGTTGGTAGAGTATTTCATTCAGACGTCCGCTCTTCTCGAAGTCGTAAGTAGTAAGAGCCTCGATTCCTCTCTCCGATGTTCCTCCCCAACAATAAAATTAGCGCCACCTTTCAGAACATGGCTCTGATTGCTTCCTTATTAGCGATGATAATATAATCCTAAATTAATCATTTAATTAGCCGCAATGTTAATAAATACTTCTTATTTATTATTTAACACCTTCAATGATATTATGAAGTGTTAAAATCTCGCTGGTAATTAGCTATGCTAATTGCTTTATTTGCTCTTATTTAAGTAAGGTCTCTTCTCATTGGTCATGTTCGATACGCGCCAAGCTCGAGTCTCCCCTCCTCCGAACCTCTAGTCACACTTCCCTCGCGTGCGGCTGTCGGCTCGACTCGGAAGTCTTCGAGTATCTCCGTGCATCATAGTTCCTTAGTGCTAAGATGCTCACGTGACTGCTAATAATTTCCTCATTGGTCGGCTCGGTTAACTGGCTAACTTGGCGAGATGTACAAACCAGTTTCGTGGCTTGATTCCAGTGTCGCTTTTATTTAACATTGGCTAGTTAGAAAACTTTAGAGAAAAGGGATATTTCCGATCCCATACATATACGAGTACAGTACGAAAGCAATGCCCTGTGTAGAAATTGGAGTCGGTGATATTAAGGTACAGAGTTCTTTATTTTCCCGTATTTCCCAGTTAATGTATGGAAACATTTGGGTTCGGATATACTTTACACTGTCAACTTTCATTCCATGTAATTCATGTCAGACATGTTGGATTTCCTGTGCATGTTAGAAGCGAATCTTACCAAATAGGTCACACAGCTATTTCACAATGAAAATCTTGAGCTCTGATTGGAGGAGACAAACTGTATCATAATGAAAACTAGTATTTTAATTATTTCATTATAGTACAGTTTTCAGACATATATTATTTACATTTCCAGAATTAAATTTCAGGAGGGAAGGATCCCTCCATAAGACCCACGCTTTCAGCCAAGGAACGATTGAGAAGGAGCCAGTGGCTCAAAGATGTTTGGCGGGAAGCTAAATGAGAAGGAAGAAACACCGTAAAGAAGGAAAACTGTTGTTGTGTATTTGTAGTCCATAGGAGGCTGTATCAAATTATAATAATAATTTACATTTCAACATCGTCGAACATAAATAAATTAAAAAATTAAAAATCAATCAATCGGCGGCCATGTTGGATCGATAGCTCGGGCTAATCTATCGTGGGCAGCTAGGTGTCATGTTACATGACATTGTGAAACCGCTCCGAACCTCATCTAGCCTTCCAATCGTCCATTATTAAAAAAAATATTGAAATTGAAAATGACGTGCCCTATGGAAAGACGATGGAGACCTTTCGTTTGAGCCCTCACACGACTTTCTCCGATTGTCGTTCAGGTGATATCCACTATTTTCGGAAATCTCGGGTCGATAACCTTGTAGTTGACCAATAACCGATTAATAGTTAATCAAGAAATAATAATAATTAATTAATTTATTTATTTATTTATTAATAGGTACTGTTACAGTTAGGCAAAACCTGGTGGTAACAAGATATTTACATGCTGCCTATAACTCAATTTCTCTCCATAATGCCTCTGGGTTCCCTGAATGCAACATTTAATGTATTCTTGAAAACTTTTAAACTGTAAGGAAAAGGTTGTAAGACTTCTTCAGGTAACTCATTCCATGTTTGAATACCCCTGTTTATAAAAGAATACTTAGCTAAGTTTCTTTTTTGAATGATGAGCCTAATTTTGTATTCGTGATCCCTCCTACCCATATAATCTGGATCATGCATTCCGTTTCGCAACTCATTCCAGGCCGGCTCTCCTGTGTATGCTTTGTACAACTCCTGGAGTCTTCTTTTATATCTTCTGCTGTGTAGGGATTCCCAACCCAATGACTTTAACATGTCAGAGACACTATCAGTTTGGGAGAATTTGCCGAGTACGAATTTTGCAGCTTTCCTTTGCACCGTCTCCAATTTGTTCGTGAGAGTTGATTGGTAGGGCTCCCACACACTCGTGGCGAATTCCAAAATTGGTCTCACAAGACATTTTTAAGCCAATTCTTTGGCCTGAATACTGCTATCCTACATGTTTCTCATAACAAGGAGAAATCTGTTTCGAATTGCGAGAATTCTGGGGGGGGATGGCGGTAGGGGGAAAATACGTGGGTATGGAGGCATCTACCATAAGGTTTAAAAAGCCTGCCAACTTAGAAGATCATTAAGTGCGCATGTGCACTAACCAATAGTCATTATCCTAGGGGGTAATTGACTTGTCCTATAGATAGAGGGAATGGAGCCCTTTCGTTTGTGCCCGCACACGACTTTGTCCAGAAGTAATCACGACCTTGCCCCGGGATGTATTGCTGGTTGCCTATTCAGTGAACCCTGGGATATGACTCCTCTACTTACGAACACGGGCAATTGGACACCAAATAACTAGCGATGTGTTTGTTCATTCGTTTGACTCAAATTAATTCACTTTATAATAGCCTGGTTGGAATATGTAAGTGCTATCATACTTCACTATTGAACACCCTACTATTTAGGGCCACACCCACTGTGTAGAGATGATTGTTTTACCTAGCACACAGTGCATACAGTATAGTGGGGTCTGTTATAACGTACAGAAGCTGGTAACCCTTTAAGAACCACACTTCACAGTGCACACTTATCATCCAACACTTGGCATACCACTACATGCCTTCCCTCTAGCGCCCCACATTTTAACTGGCACAATTTATTGCAATCGTTAACTTTTCTCACCACAATGCCTTAATCCTCCTCCCCCGAAGTAGTATTTAAAAATTCTCTACCTGTACTTGCAATCCAAATAGATTACACTGTTGTTGTTGTTTTCTGAGTCTTCAGTCTTTTGACTGGTTTGATGCCGCTCTCCACGCCTCCCTGCCCTGAGCTAATCGTTTAATCTCTACATAGCTACCACACCCTACATCCGAGTCAATCTGTTTAACATATTCTAACCTTGGTCTACCCCTACAGTTCTTGTACTCAACCCTTCCTTCCATAACTAAGCTTGCTATTCCTGGGTGTCTTAGTATGTGTCCTACCAACCTATCTCTTCTCTTAATTAGCAGTCGCCAAAAACATCTCTCCTCTCCCACTAGTCTCAATACCTCTTCGTTTGTAACTCTATCTACCCGTCTGATCTTCATCATGCTCCTGTAACACCACATTTCAAACGCTTCAATTCTCCTCTTTTCTACTGCACCAATAGTCCAGGTTTCACTTCCATAGAGTGCCACGTTCCAGACAAAGGCCTTCAAAAATGACTTCCTAGTACCTAAATCTATATTCGATTTCATCGAGATACCTTTTCTGTAGAAATGCTTTCCTTGCCTGAGCTAACCTACTTTTTATATCATCTTTGCTTCGTCCATGACTGGTTATTTTGCTTCCTAAGTTACAGAATTCTCCTACTTCCTTTAGCTTTTCACCTGCCAATTTGATGTCCATAGAGGTTTCTGATTTATTTCGGCGGCATTCCAATATTTTTGTTTTACATTCATTAATTTTCTTCATGAATAGTTTCCTCAAGACGGAGTCCATACCATTCAAAAACTCATTCAAATCTTCAGGCGTGTCGGCCAAGATGACAATGTCATCGGCAAATCTCAGAGTTGAAATTATTTCTCCTTGAATCTTCACTCCCACTTTATATTTTTCTCCAATTTCCATCATTGCTTGTTCAATGTAAAGATTGAAAAGTATGGGTGATAAGTTGCAGCCTTGCCTTACACCTTTCTGAATACCAGTTTCTCTCTCATGTCCTTCAGCTCGAACGACTGCTGTATGGTTTCTGTATAGATTGTAGATCACCCTCCTATCCCTGTACTTTATTTCAATAGATTTCAAAATGTCAAACAATTTAGTCCAATCAATGTTATCAAAACCCTTTTCTAAGTCTACAAATGCCATGAACGTTCTCTTATCTTTTCTTATTCTACCTTCCAAAATCAGTCTAAGACTTAGTACAGCTTCCCTTGTTAATACATGTCTCCTGAAACCAAACTGGTCTTCACACAACTCCGTTTCTATCTGGCTTTCCATTCTCTTGTTAATTATTCTAGACAGGATCTTTGAAGCATGAGTAATCAAGCTGATTGTACGGTAATCTTCACACCTGTCAGCTCCTACTTTCTTCAGTATAGGGATGATAACATTCTTCTTGAAATCAGAGGGTACCTCACCTGTCTCATATATCCTACACACCAAGTGATATAACCTGATCAGACCTGCTTCTCCTATGCAGCGTAGCAACTCAATCGGTATATCGTCTATGTCTGGTGCTTTGTTCTTGCTTCTGTCAAATTCTGATCTCAATATTAAATCTCCTTTCGCATCCTCATCAATTTCCTCCTGCCTTTTCATTACATGATTCTCAATCTCCTTTCCCTTATACAAATACTCTATGTAAGCTTTCCATCTCTCAACCTTTTCTTCGCTATCTGTTAGAGGCTTTCCATTTGTGTCCTTAATATTACAGCACTTAGTCTTCCTTTCCCAAAAAAGTATTCTTAATCCTTTGATAAGCTGTGTCTACTTTTCCTAATTACAGACAATTTTCTATACCTGCACAATGCTCTTTCAACCATTCTTCTTTCGCTTCCTTGCACTTCTTGTTAACCTCATTTCTCAGACGTCTGTAATCTGCTTTCCCCTTTTCATCTCTTACATTCTGGTGTTTCCGCCTTTCGTCCATCAATTCTAGTATATGTGTGATCCACGGTTTTCTACCTATTCTTTCTTTCCTACCAATGTTTTCTTCTGCGGATGTTGTTATTTCATTCCTCAAAAGTGCCCATTCGTCTGCAATTGAAGTTTGTTTAGGGTTTTTCATTAGTCCTTCCTTTATACACTTTTTGAATCTGTCGTTCACATCCTTCTCTCACATGCACCCTCACACTTCACGGTCTAATGAAACAATGATTTCCAAAATAATTTCTGGGCCTCTATTGACAATTATTGTGTAGAAATGCGAGTTAAGTGGGCGTCACGATAAGTCATTAATAATTAGCCTACCTTCGATTTTTGCTAAAAATGAAAGTAGACTTATGAGATCAACCCAGGGCGAAAAATTGTGTGTCTGTCTGTGTGTGTGTGTGTGTGTCTGTCCCCCCTATCAATTGGAACACGGTGAATCCGAATTGAACGAAATTTGGTAAAGAAGTAGCACTAGCAAAGGGCACCTATGTGTCATGTTTTATATCACTGCCATCATGACATAAACGTAATGGCGGCCACCCAAATGTTAAAAGCTTAAATCAAATTACGACCAAACGAATCATCTGATCTCTACCAATTTTTGCAACATTATACCTTTGGATATGAAGAATCTTATGACCAATCTACAAGGTCATCAGCCCAATAAATTGCGGATGGCGGCCATGTTTGTGTGCACATCGATTCCCCCTATCTATTCAAACACGGTGAAACCGAAATACTGACATTTGGTACGGAGGTAGCACTAGCAAAGGCCACCTCAGTGTCATGTTTTATATCGCCGCCATCTTGACGAAAACGTAATGGCGACCACCCAAATGTTGAAAGCTTAAATCAAATTACGACCAAACGAATCATCTGATCTTTACCAATTTTTGCAACATTATTCCTTTTCATATTAAATAGTTTTTGTCCAATCTACAAGGTCATCAGCCTAATAATTTGCGGATGGCGGCCATGTTTGTGTGCTAATGGATTCCCCCTATCTATTCAAATACGGTGAAACCAAATTGAACGAAATTTGGTACAGGGGTAGCACTAGCAAAGGCCACCTCAGTGTCATGTTTTATATCGCCGCCATCTTGACGAAAACGTAATGGCGACCACCCAAATGTTGAAAGCTTAAATCAAGTTACGACCAAACGAATCATCTGATCTCTAACAATTTTTGCAACATTATAGCTTTTCATATTAAATATTATTTGACCAATCTAGAAGGTCATCAGCCCAATAATTTGCAGACAGCGGCCATGTTTGTGTGCAACTTGATTCCCCCTATTCAAACACGGTGAAACCGAATTGGACGAAATTTGGTACAGAGGTAGCAATAGCAAAGAGCACCTAATTCTTTTCTTTATATCGCCGCCCTCTTGACGGAAACGTAATGGCGGCCACCCAAATGTTAAAAGCTTAAGTCAAATTACGACCATCCTAATCAACTGATCTCTACTAAATCTTGCAACTGCATACCTTTATGTGGTAAGCATCGTATGACCAAACGACAAGGTCATCAGCCCAATAGTTAACTGATAGCGCCTATGTATGTGTGCAAGTCGATTCCCCCGATCAATTCAGACACGGGGAAACCGAATTGAACGAAATTTGGTACAGAGGTAGCACGTGCAAAAGGCAACTCAGTCTCATGTTTTATATCGTCGCCATCTAGACGGAAACGTAATGGCGGCCACCCAAATGTTAAAAGATTAAATCAAATTACGACCTACCTAATAACCTGATCTCTACCAAATTTTGCAACAACATACATACCTTTTTGTGGGAAGCATCTTTTGACTGAAATACAAGGTCATCAGCCCAATAGTTTGCAGATAGCAGCCATGTATGTGTGCAAATCGATTTTGTACAGAGGTAGCACTAGCAAAGGGCACCTCATGTTCATATTTAATATCCGTATAACACGTTGTATTTCAACAAGCTACTATAACCAACATTCAACTAAACTCCTTGAAAAGGACAAAGAGTTATAACAATACCCATGCATTTAGGAGAAAGTTGGCTATATGTTCATTACTGAACATCTTGTTTTATTACAGAAATGACTAAGCCTCTAAAATTAACCTTTGTCAGCCTTGCTTTTCATCCTTGCGCCGTGGAGTGAAGTGATAGCTTAGTTGTTGTGATATTGTTTCTTAGTGGATGCCAATGATTGATGGCTTGACCTGGTATACACATTTGTTTCGGGACGTGATTGACTTCAGTTGCTTGGGTTTTGACGTATTGAAATCTCTTAAGGTTAATTTCCAAAATTCATTCTCCGCGGTGGATATGTAATTTTAAGTTAACTAACCACTTACGGAATAAACAAAACCGTAAACATTACAGTTAGCCACAGGAGCGATCAGCGAGACAGCCGCGGCATATTCCACTTTCATCTACTATATAAAATACACCACTAGTCTGCTGCCATTTTATAAGTATTTGCGTTAGAGCGAAAGTAATATAGTGTCATTTTGTAAACTAAAATTAAGTGTTTTACCTTTAGCCACAAAATGCAACTCACTCAAAACATTGTGGTATTATTTAGTCACTCTATACAAATATTTTAAAGTTTGCCCTGAATAACGCTTAATTATTAGTGTGGAATTGCGCGAAATTCATTTTGAAGCTGAAAGTTTAGCGCCCGCATTTAAAAAGGTAATGCCTAAACATTCCTACAAAGACGGTCAATATAAAACGAAAGATTATGTTGTTTGTATGTTTAACACTTACTCATTTAAGTGATTTCCACTTTCATCTGCTTCTTTATTCTGATTTTCTTCTTTTACATCCTGGGGATAAGATGGAATAATTCATTTTAGTGGTATCACCTTATACATTTACACAAATGACAACCCATGTAATTGTACAGCATTGCTCAGCTGAAGTGAAGATATATTCGTTGACTGACTTTCTACTGTCCTTCACATCCTAGTGCTAGAGATCAAAATTATACAGATAAGTGGTGATAATCCCCAGTTCTGGAAATTATAATACACCTTCAGAAACCAAGGTAAACTTAGAGCGAATGAAAATACTAAGATCAGTGCCTAAATGGATAAATGAACTTTTACTTTAAATTATTTTAGCCATGAGACCATAAGAGAGGGGCAGTTCTTTCCAAACCATCAAGGGTGTCGTGAGATTCGTCGTATTCATAAATTCAGGATAGAAAACGATTAAAGAACATGGGAGAAAATAGTAAACCTACTTCCCCTCATTCGGCGTAGTAGCCGCGTGTTCGAGATGTTGATAAGAGTCCAAACTCCTTACCGCAAGGGGCGAATGACCTCGTAATCACACCCCTTCAAAAAACAATAACTAACTTCTTACCGCTACAGACAAAATTGCCACTTAAAGGGACAATGTCGGTGTATGGTTGAGAAAAACTAATGGGAGCAATATTGAGAAGTTTCATTTGACATCCAAACATCCAATTAGTGACAAAATACAACCACTGGTTCATAATACTTTAATGCAACTGAAATAGAGGCCGGTTGGATATTTTCCAACACTACATGAGGAAGAACAGAAGAAACCAACACGACGTGCAAGGTCGAGGAACAGAAACTACAACAATCCATGCATATGAACAGCTATTGGGCAAGGAGGAAGGCTCAACTTACGTTGATTCCGCGTGGTCCTAAGTGACCCATCCGCGAGGAGGAGGAGAAGAAGAACAAACCAATATGAGTGGATAAGAATTCCTTTCGCACCCTCTAGATCTTGTGAACTTCAACTTATCGAAGAAAAGGAACTGTCGGAGCTTACAAACAGCCAGGCTTTAAGAATTAAGAACCACGAGTCAGAATTAGACAGCTTCTGGGTTTCTATTCAACAGGATCTTCCTCACCTAAGTTAAAGAGCCCTCATTGTATTGTTGCAGTTTTCAACGACATGTTCGTGTGAAAGTGCGTTTCCTGTTATGTTTAATACAAAAACAGTTAAACGTGGAGGTTTGAGAATGATAGATGAGGAAATGCTTGTCAATTTGTCCTGCATCCGACCTGATATAAAAGCAGATTTTTAATGATCGCCAAGCCCATAGCAGTCACTGAATTGGAACATCAAGGTGCACGATTTGTATCTATGAGAAGGGTGTTTAGTATAGCCTAATATACTTGGAAAATCATATATAAGCTATGACATTTTTTTTAATGAATCTCCTTTGTTAAATTAGTCTATGATTGTAATTAAAATAATTAATTGGGCGTCTTGTAGAATTATGTGTGCTAATAAGGTGTCGCTCAAAAAGAAAGTTTGGAAAGATCTGCAATAGACCATATCAGCTCCTACGGTCCAACACGTGTACATATCATTGAGTAATAAGCAACAAGACTGCCCATACGAGCATTGCTTCTGAGAATGAAGGCATAAATCAATCAACCTGCAGTATATTATACAAGGCATTTCTTCACAATTCGCTGTAATTTAATATTTTAATGATCAAAAAAAGTTAGATTGAGTCAATGAAATGCCTGTATGGGAAGTCTATTTTAGAGCATGCTAGTAACTAAAAGCATTATGTGTCCGCTAGGGTACGGGAGCACACTGCTTGCAAAGGAGATACAGGCTGAGGATGAGATTGGAGTAGGTATTATCACTTCCGTTTATCATCAACGTAGCTGTCAGAATACAACTTGTAATCCCTAAATGCAATGAGGTGATAGGGAGATATCTTGTAAATACCCATGAAGATACTTACCTCTTTCAGATCTGAACTTATACTGCTGTTGTGATGCATGGAACGATCACCGGAATTGAATAATCCTCAATCTTAATATCTGTGAGATGGTCGGTATCGTCCTGCAAAGAAATGACTTGTTTCACATATGTGATCACAATTCACATTAAGGACAGAACAAACGCGGCTATAAAGGCCATGAGTGACATACGACATCTCCAAACACTGTCATTACAAGCAGCGATGAGACTTTTCCCGCTGAAGATCACTCCTGTAGTTGCATATGGTTTGGAAAGTATTTGACATCATCTTAAGTATAAGCACCTCGTAGAGTTGGAGAAGGTGAAAGCTACCTACCTGAAAATGGTTATGTGTCTTTCGAAATTCACTCTTTCTCGGTTGGTGTATGAACCTGCGAAAGAGCCTCCTTTTGTTGAAGACCTCAGATTGCTGCTGCTCCTGCCATCTACATCGGGTTATGAGAGACTATTGCAGGAAATGAAGTTAAAGAGAGGTATCATATGGCAGGAATTTTATATCACGGATGCGATGACATCGCGGGTTTGGACGAGGGGTTTCTATGAGATGAGACACTTGATAACCAGTTTCGCGGTGCATGGATTCCACTTCAGGGTGTGTGCAAACAAAATGTACCATCAGCCGGATTGCTGGTGCGTGTGTGCCCTCTGCGGCAAAGCATGTGACAGATATCATGTAATGCAGTGTGATGAGAGGAAGTTACCTCTGTCACAGTTTTGTACTAGTGATAAGTAATTAATGATGATGATGATGATGATGATGATGATGATGATGACGATGATGATGATGATGTTCTAGGAAAAGATATGTCATGTTTAATTCAATTGCATATTTTGTGCTCTAATAAATTCACTACATATGTGATCCTTTCCGTAGGTGGGATTGTATCTTACAGATGGCTTATCAACATGCACTGGAGTAATGAGGGAATAAAATAGCATAGGCTACTGAAGGTAATTCAACCCTGCATTCATAGTTTTCTTTCGTGAATGACTATATGGGAAAAAAAACTAACAGTTAATGTGCAGTCTTTATCAAAAAGCATTTCAGTCAGTATACATTCCTGGCAAAACGTGGGCATAGTATATTGTCACCAGCATTGAGTGTGTGTGTGTGTTGCGACTTCGCAGCGTAGATGCAGTTACTTTTAGATACGGTACCATATAACGTTAATAAGGACAAGAAACGTGGATAAATTTTATGTTAGAAGTCGTGTACCAAGCGTTGGCAATTTAAAACCAATTTTGATCTCATGGAAACCTAACTTAGGAGGTAATTTAACGGGAACGAATAACAAATAGGGGCTGATTTGTAAGTACAGTGGCAGCTACTTGAACTCTCATGTTATACAAATTCACTTGTAATGAATAATACATGAGCCCTTGTCGTTATCAAGATGATTACGCAATCTGTTAATAAACAGAGAAGTGGGTGACATTATTTTAATAAACAGCAGCTTAATAACTTTTGAGAATGAAATTGAAGACCATGGACAAATAAAAGGCCGAGAAACACCGCATAGACAACGGTTGGTTGGTTCTTAAGTTTAGGGGCTGCGACAACGCGGTCATGTAGCCCCGTGTACTTTGGGTGTGTGTAGGATCTGTCTGATAACCGGTGTTAATTGTGATGACTGTATTAGTGTGTGATATCTGTTTTTTTTTAATATAAGTACAGCAACTTAGAATTTTTCAAATAGTTCCTACTTTGGCCACCAAGCGCCACCGTCATCGACTACTAGGCCAAGTTCAGAACTTAGCTACCAGACGCCACCGCAGTCGGCTCTTGGCAACGAACGTAGAAACCTAAGAGCGTTGTTTACATTCTTAACTTACCCAATTTAGCTTCACACTGGTGCAATTAGTGGAAGGTTCTTTAAGATGCCATAAATCTATGACATGGGACCGCCGGCTTTACTTCCCCTCCGACAGAAGGCATACTGAGGGATTTTTAACGCTCTTAAAAAAACCGACGGCTTCGGTCGGGTTTGAACCCCCTATCATGGGCATAGAAGCTCAGCATGCTACCGACTACGCCACCGAAGCCGCTCGCATAGACCATCTCTGGGGGTGTTTTCAACGGTGACTTCGTGCCAGTCAACAAAAATAAAAAAAATAAAAAATTTATACGATCCTTACAGTAGTCGCATATGATGTGTAACATGTGACATGTTATCCTACTATGTGTGTCCCGGTAGCACAAATCCCTTGTTGACAGTGAACTCTCTTGGTCATTGAAATAACTACTTTTAAAACTCCAGTGCCAAATCCTGACCGTAATGAATCATAATTGAGGCGTTGACATGGGAAAGGTAGTAAGTGCCAAAAATGAAATTTTTCAGGAGAAGCAAAAAACGATTTGCGATCATTTTGTTATTCACTTTATTGCACAAAATACTTCCAAATTGAAGAAATCCACCCACTTAACATATTGAAAAGCAATATTCAGAATTAGGCATAGCATGGTGGAAAAATAATTTGTCTATACAATGTTTAAATAGAGATTTCTACACAATCAGTACTAGGCTACCACTTGAGACTGATTTTGTTAGGCACAGATATCCCTGTAAAATGCATGATACTTCTTATCCTGGAAGTCCATCATTGGTAATAAATCCTCCTTTTTTGCTTCATTGATGAATATTCTTCTTTCAAGGGGTTGCAAAATCTTAATATTGGTGATGGCCTTGAATGACTGATGCCTTTTGAATATAGCATGTTCCTTCAACATTTCAATTTCATTAAATGACTGTCTTGTTTCAGTCACGGGGAATTCTCTTGGAATTCCAATCCAGCCTGGGGCGTGGTGGCACGACGGTCAAGCTGTTGGCCTCTCACCAAGGTGGACAGGGTTCGATTCCCGGTCAATGCATGTGAGATTTTCGAAGTGAAATGCCATGTTCCGTGGTTTGCATTCCACGTAAAAAGAAGGTCCCATGACTCATAATCACAAGATTAACGGTCACGTAAAACTACAATCTTCCTTCCAATCCGTCCGACGGTGCTTATTTCAAGAGCACCCGTACTAAAAAAACTTGTCAGATTCAGCAGGAAAGTCAATGACGTTATCATTGTTCATCATAATTACATTATTGGGCTTGAAAACATTAGCACTGCAAATCATTTCAGCCATTTCTTCTGGAACCATTGGCTTACAGTTTCTTTCTCTTTTCGATGATGCCAAATTTCCTTTCACGGGGCTTTTAGGAGTGTCCGGAAACCAGGAATTTTAATTCAACAGAATGAAAATAGTTTATGGCATTGGCATAAATCATAACCATTAACACCATTCGATTTTTATTCTGCCCTGCGCATTGTATTATTGTATTTCCCATTTCCCAGAATGTTGACAACGTTAATCAGACCCACGATATGTACCTTGCATGTCTGCTATCTGTCTCCTGAAATCGGTGTGGTGTTTGCTTATTTCTTCTTGAGTGAAACTGGGGCACTTGTAACATTTACATGTTGCCTGGAAAAGTAGAAAATATTGGTTAGATTAGCCTATGTCTCTTTCCTAACCTGCCTGACCCTTGCAAGCGAAGTCTGTGTTCGACGAGTTTGCATTGTTACACGTCAATTATGAAGTGAGAAAACATATCTCTTAAGAAGTGTCATTTAACTTAACATTTTGAAAGGACCACGTTTTGTAGGCATGTTGATTTTCACAATAATTTGAGTATCACTTCCACGCAACAAGCGGAAACTTGTTTGGCGCGCAAAAGGAGTTAATACGTTATCTGCGCCACGAGCCTCGTACTTGCCACAAGAGCGATCTAGTGGCAAAAATTTCAAGCTGTTCTAATCATCAATGGACTTCCTACTTTCTCTGAGGTGTTGGCCTTGGTTCTTACTACCTTCTTCACGAAAAAAACGAAAATTTCATTTTTGGCACTTACTACCTTTCCCCTGTCAACGCCTCAATTGTTCTTTGCCGTGGCGGAAGCAATCCACTACCTACTTGATGCGAGCTGTGCTCAATACTGGCCAGTTAGTGAACCCATGCCAGCGATGTTATTGAAAATGGCCTCGTTTTGCCGATCAGCGCACTGCCAAGTATAGGCGCGATTAAAAATTAGGTGTGCGGAAGGTATATTAAATGTGTTTCTCCCGGTGATATGTTTAGACCAACGAAGTTTCAATTATTGTTAGTAGTCGGCGTTAATATACTGAATTCCTACGTTGTTTGGAGTGTTTGTTGATGCGATATAGATTCCACATAGCCACATGGCCGACAGTACATCAAGTGTTTACATTTAATAAGAATACAGCAAAAGTTTGAAGATTTAATAAATCGTTATTGTTTTCAGCAAATATGATAAAATGAATATTTTCACACCAAAGAACGACAACTTGAAGATGATTTACTGTAGGAATATCTTAAATGGGGTCTCCAAACCTTGAACTAAACTGTATGCGATATACATTCCCCATAGCCACATGGCCTACAGTACGTCGTTGTACCGATCTCCGCCAACACGCACGCTAATTCTTTCCGTCCCATCCATTTCCGTCCCATTCACTTCCGTCCCTTTTCCAAAATCACTCCCACAAAAATGTCCAGCTACCGAGTGGAAAGATGTTACACATTAAAAAACTCTCTTCCTCCTTCGTTCAACGTTCCAACAAACACCAAGAACTCCTCACCATTAAATATGTATGCAACAATAGAGGATATAATGAAGATGAAGGTTGTTCAACGTTCCAACAAACACCAAGAACTCCTCACCATTAAATATTTATGCAACAATAGAGGATATAATGGAGATGAAGGTTAAGTCGATAATATACTGATAGTCAAAGCTAGGAGTGGTGGCTGTTTTCAAGGACGGAACATCAATATATTGACAGCCATAGCTAACTGGAGAGGGAGGCATCAAGGTGGAAGGAGGTGCAATATCTCCCTCGTTTGATTTTTATAAAAATACACCTTAGATGTGAAAGAGTTAAACATTTTTTTAAACTGCTTGAGGTTTCAAATGTTGAAGTTTTGATGAAAAAGGTTATCACTAAATCAGTGTTTTATCCTCCGACAAATATACCAAAAGAGTGAACCACACCCGGGAAACAGGAGTTGGTCATCGATCATAATGATCAGTGAACCTGCATTACAAGTAAATTAGCTACTGGAAGCACAGCATATGGTGTAGACTTCACATACAATGGGGCCCAGGGTGGCAACAGAGTGAACGCGCATTATGAACACGATGACATCAGCAACTACTGACTGCTAAAATAAGAACCATTTATAAGAGAGGAAATATAAAATCTATAATCACCTGTACTTGATGTTCAAATTTCACGACCTCACTTTTATCTTCATATGTAACACCAGAATCATCCAGCAGATTATAAGAGGGTAACAGGTCAATTGATTCCTAGAAAGTATTATACACGTATGAGCCAACGTTAAACACACACACAGAATACCTGTACTAAGTTACGCGTAACAATAAAATATTAAGACATTCTGCTCAGCGTACTAATTGGTAGCAGGTATTAAGTCAATAAACCTTGCTTGTTACGCACTTCACTAGATTGTTATGTTACATGATAAACATAATAAATACAACTTACAATATTAGGTAATTCATCAGCTTGAGGCAGCCATTCTGGCTCACTCTTAATGAATGGTTCTTGCTCCATAATATTCAGCAAACTAGAACACACAAAGTGCGCTTTAAAATTATGAGAGGTCGTACTTATTCCAGTACGCCAAATCATTATCATATACAGGGTTATTCACCTAAAATGTTACACGGAAATAACATCTAAACCATTCAAGATATCGGTACTCTGTTTTCATATTCGTAAATGATACCCAGGGGCTTGTAAAATAATGTGTTCATGTGGAGAGCAATAACCAAGATATTGACACTAAATCAATATACTCAAATGGAAGAGCACAAATTCGTACAGCTGGTTCAACTACGTACAAGTTCAAATATGTAAGTAATTTCAAAATTGAACAGTTACCTTTTGAAAAATAAATAAGAACAGTATGCGCTGTTGTGCATGCTGCTTCAGACAGCGTGCAGTCGGGCAAAGACATATTGAGGCGCAAGCAATTTCCTGGGTTCATACCAATTACACTGACGAGATGATGTTATGTTCCCGTGCCCACGCCCTTGGGATCATTTCCAATAAATCTACCTACGACATTATTAATTTGCTTTTCTAGAAGGAGCTCTTCAGGTGACCTGTGTTATGTTTATTTCTCAATTCATACAGTAGTAGGTACTCTACACTCAAACCAATGACAATTAATTATAGGTTCGTTATGTTCCTTTGAAGTCGAAGTAATTATTTTATTCCTTTTGAAAATATCCCCCCTCCCTTTCCTGTCATGCATTCGCCTGTCATACACACTTTGCAAACCCATCACATATGTACGGTATGCTTACAAGCCTGGTATCCGATCTGTGGCTGGAATCACACCCAATATCGTAAGTCTTTGCACGACTGCACGCTGGCTGATGCGGCATGCACAAGTGCGCATTCTGTTCTTATTGATAACTCAAAAAGTAACAGTCCAATTTTGAAAATACTTACATATTTTAAGTCCAATTTTGAAAATACTTACATATTTTAACTTGTACGCAGTTAAACTTATAGGCCCGCTGTATGAATTTGTGTCATTCCTTTTAAAAATAGGTTGTTGGTAGCAATATCTCTCTTATTACTCACCCCATGAGAATAAGTAGCACATTATTTTCTAGGCCCCTGGGTGTTATTTACGAAAATTGAAAACAGAATACCGATATCATTAATGGTTTATAAACGTTATTTCCGTGTACGGTATCATCTTAGGTGATTAACCCCGTATAACACATCAAACGAGGAAAGTTCATTACAGTATTCAAGTAAGGCTACTAGTAATAAGAATATAACCCACCTTGTGCACAGTGAGAAAAAGAGGTTACTGTAACGAAAAACTTATTCGACTATGACGCTCGAGTTTATCACATATAGATAATGATATCGAGTAAAATATGAATATCTATCATTGCAATTGAATGAGGAATTACTGGTAGCAGTGACGGAAATGAAGCGTCCTATATTAGCTTCTTTGTTCCTAATAGGTTACACACAAACCTCAGCACAATATGATGAGGCAGGGAATAAATTCCACTAAAGTACATTACAAACCTATCAATGTGAAAGATGGCTTGAGTTACACCTCGAATACTAACAAATTGGCAGTAACTGGATACAATGAGTTTCAGAAAATACAAGACATTAGTTCCACCTCTCGGTTACAAGAAACCCACTTCAAACCAAACACAACACATCGCCCTCTTTGCACCAACAGAATGGAATAGATTGAAAAATGTATCTATGCTTACCAACTTATTACTACTATCACTCGTTAACTTGTATAACTGCCGTCATAAAGAAGTTTCTAGTTATACATTTAACATTGTGTATCCTCGACAATGAAATATTGTAAATTAATCTATAGTCGGGGACAGCTTAAATGAGTTACTAGATCAAGACAGGGTAGGCAACATTAACAGCCGTCCCCTATGCCTACGTAAATGTTGGTTTATGGTTGCATTTCTTGAAGGTAAGTTGTTTTCAGGTGCGAGCACATTGTCGCCAACCCTGCTTAAAATCCCGCCATCTCCAAAGTCCATAATACCAGTAAAATTCCGTACGTCACAGTTGCCGACATGTTTCTGGCAATAACTCCCAGAATGCATTTTTCACAAAGTCAGCCGATGCGATGTACTTTTATCAACAAGTTTCTTCATCAACAGATTTGGCATTCGTGTGTTTTCTCGTGAGAAACGGGAAAACAACAACCAATGTCACCAACTAAATGTTTACGGAAAATGACAATTCTGTTTCTGTTGTAAACGTCTATATTAACATGAAATCTCGCGAATCTCGCCGACCATCGGCCAACATTTTAAGATAACTTAATTATGACAGGAAACATAAGGTTCTACTTGTCATGTGTGTGTGTGTTTAATAACAGTTTTTGTTACTCGTGAGCTTTACTGTTTAATTCCGGTGCAGTTTTCTTAATTGAATATAATATTTAGCTAGATTATGTATTAGAATCGTCAGGTAATGTAGCCTACTGTGAGAGCCCAACTTAACCTATATGAATGGAACGCTTTTTTTATTTATTTAATCGCCTACATAGGTCCCAGTGAGACAGAACCCGTATTAGGGACAATCAGGTAGCATAGATACAGATTGAAATATACCAGTATATATTTAGTAATATGATATTGTGTTTAAGTTAATGGTTGGCTACAATAGGTTGATAGTGACTAACTTTACAGAAGTAATTGGTATGCATTGCTTAAGGCTACATAATATTGAGCATAGGCTATTAATTCCTTAAATGGAAAGCTCTTGCTTTCATCGTGATTTTTTTATTTTTATTGAAAACCTTTCCTTTATGCATAATGGTAGAGAGTTATACCGGTATCCCTTTATGGCTGTTATATAGGAGAACCGATATGCACCATAAACTTCCATAAACTTACCTACTGCGCAGGCGCGAGGCCACCACGCGCGCATGCGCACGAAGGCCTCGCGCCTGCAAACAATTGAAGCACAGTGCCTGCGTCACAGATGCAGTGTAGCAACACGATCTCAAAGCACTCTCTTAACTCTCCAGAACTGCAGTCATTTGTTCAAATTCATTGATTTGTTAAAATTCATTGAAGACAAAGAATATCGCAAGAAAGATGAGCACAGAAAGCAACTACTGTTAATCCATGTGGGAGTGAATTTTCACACACCGGTGTAAGAAACGTTTCATAACAATGTCAATACCACACCGAACCGAAAGGCGCTGCGGGTAACTTTCCGCATATCCAATGCAAGAAACGTCTTAAAACTAACTAAATGAACACAACACCGTACAAATCGGGGCCATACATCGCAAATTCGATTATTCCACTTAGTACATGAGAGGGGAATCGAATCCCGAACCTCAAGGGCACTACGGCTGATTTTTCGCATAACCACGGCAAGAACGAAGAAAATATACAAACACAAAAATAGACCAAACATGTGGTATTCGTCAATTAAGCCTCGGTTAAAAATACGGGTTAGTTATTGTTGTATGAAAGGACGGAACTGCGAAGTCATCTGCCCTAATATACGCTATATTTAAGAGTAGCCTACTGTCACAGGCAAAGCATCCATTAGCATCAATGTAAATAGAACTTATACTTTATTCTCTCCAATTTCAGATAACCTGTATTATTGAGGTGACTTGTTATAGACTGTTTAATTGCATTTCAAGTTAGGATTGGGAAGGAGGCGACCGTGACCCTACGAACGACACCATCCAGGCACCAAGACGCTACGGGCACGGCAACACAAAACCGAACTGATCCAGGATTTAGGCCTACATCGCAAATCGAATTTACCACCGACTTCTGGAAAGCGAATCGAACACTGAAATATAAACTGCGCTACAGGTAACTATTCGTATATCCGATGTAAGATACGTATTAATACGTTATTAAGTTATCAACACAATACCGTACAGATCCGGATCACAAATCGCAGATTCGAATTTATAATCTACTACGGGATTTGAATTTGAACCCTCGACCCTCCAGGGCGCTACAGGTGGCTTTTTGAAAATCCGATGTAAGAAACGACTCAATACTAATTTAATCAACACAATACAGAATCGATCCGTGTCGCAAATCGCAGATTCGAATTTACAAACCTCTTCCAGATTTAGATTCGAACCCACGACCCTCCTGGGCGCTACAGGTGACTTTTCGAAAATCCAATGCAAGAAACGTCTGATTACTAATTTAATCAACACAATACCGAATCGAACTGGGTCGCTTATCGCAGATTCGAATTAACAAACCTATTCCAGATTTGGATTCGAACCCACGACCCTCCAGGGCGCTACAGGTGACTTTTCGAAAATCCGATGTAAGAAACATCTGAATACTAATTTAATCAACACAATACCGAATCGATCCGAGTCGCATATCGCAGATTCGAATTTACAAACCTCTTCCAAATTTGGATTCGAACCCACGACCCTCCACGACAGTACAGGTGACTTTTTCGAAAATCCGATTTAAGAAACGTCTGATTACTGATTTAATCAAAACAATACCGCATCGATCCGAGTCGCAAAGCGCAGATTATTTTTTTCAAAACTCTTCCAGATTTGGATTCGAACCCACGGCCCTCCAGGGAGCTACAGGTGACTTTTCGAAAATCCGATGTAAGAAACTTCTGATAACTAATTTAATCACCACAATACCGTACCGATATGGATCACATATCACAGATTCGAATTTACAAACATCTACTGGATTTGGAATCGAACCCACGACCCTCCACGGCGCTACAGGTGGCTTTTTGAATATCCGATGTAGGAAACGACTAAATACTAATTTAAACAATACAATACCAAATCGATCCGGGTCGCAAATCGCAGATTCGAATTTACAACCTCTTCCAGATTTGGATTCGAACCCACGACCCTCCTGGCCGCTACAGGTGACTTTTCGAAAATCCGATGTAAGAAACTTGTGAATACTAATTTAATCAACACAATATCGAATCGATCCAAGTCGCATATCGCAGATTCGAATTTACAAACCTCTTCCATATTTGGATTCGAACCCACGACCCTCCACGACACTACAGGTGACTTTTTCGAAAATCCGATTTAAGAAACGTCTGATTACTGATTTAATCAAAACAATACCGAATCGATCCGAGTCGCAAAGCGCAGATTCGAATGTTCAAAATTCTTCCAGATTTGGATTCGAACCCACGACCATCCAGGCGGCTACAGGTGACTTTTCGAAAATCCGATGTAAGAAACACCTGAATACTAATTTAATCAACACAATACCGAATCGATCCGAGTCACAGAGCGCGGTTTCGAAATTTCAAACCTCTTCCAGATTTGGATTCGAACCCACGACCCTCCAGGGCGCTACAGGTGACTTTTCGAAAATCCGATGTAAGAAACATCTGAATACTAATTTAATCAACACAGTACCGAATCAATCCGGGTCGCATATCGCAGATTCGAATTTAAAACATCTACCGGATTTGGATTCAAACCCACGACCCTCCTGGGCGCGACAGGTGACTTTTTGAAAATCCGATGAAAGAAATGTCAGAATACTAATTTAATCACCACAATACCGAATCGATCCGAGTCGCAAAGCTCAGATTCGAATTTTCAAACGTCTTCCAGATTTGGATTCGAACCCACGGCCCTCCAGGGAGCTACAGGTCACTTTTCGAAAATCCGATGTAAGAAACTTCTGATTACTAATTTATTCAACACAATACCGTACCGATATGGATCACATATCACAGATTCGAATTTACAAACATCTACTGGATTTGGATTCGAACCCACGACCCTCCACGGCGCTACAGGTGGCTTTTTGAAAATCCGATGTAAGAAACGACTAAATACGAATTCAAACAACACAATACCGAATCGATCCGGGTCGCAAATCGCAGATTCGAATTTACAACCTCTTCCAGATTTGGATTCGAACTCATGACCCTCCTGGCCGCTACAGGTGACTTTTCGAAAATTCGATGTAAGAAACATGTGAATACTAATTTAATCAACACAATACTGAATCGATCCAAGTCGCATATCGTAGATTCGAACTTACAAACCTCTTCCATATTTGTATTCGAACCCACGACCCTCCACTACACTACAGGTGACTTTTTCGAAAATCCGATGTAAGAAACTTCTGATAACTAATTTAATCACCACAATACCGAATCAATCAGAGTCACAAAGCGCAGATTCAGATTTTCATACCCCTTCCAGATTTGGATACGAACCCATGACCCTCCAGGGAGCTACAGGTGACTTTTCGAAAATACGGTGTAAGAAACTTGTGATTACTAATTTATTCATCATAATACCGTACCCATATGGATCACATATCACAGATTCGAATTTACAAACCTCTTCCAGATTTGGATTCGAACCCACGACCCTCCACGGCGCTACAGGTGACTTTTTCGAAAATCTGTTGTATGAAACGTCCGATTACTAATTTAATCAACACAATACCGAATCGATCCGGGTCGCAAATCGCAGATTCGGATTTACAAACCTCTTCCAGATTTGGATTCGAACCCACGACCCTCCTGGGCGCTACAGGAGACTATTGAAAAATCCGATGTAAGATACGACTAAATACTAATTTAATCAACACAATACCGAATCGATCCGAGACGCAAAACGCAGATTCGAATTTACAAACCTCTTCCAGATTAGGATTCGAACCCACGACCCTCCTGGGCGCTACACGTGACTTTTCGAAAATCCGATGTACGAAACGTCCGATTACTAATTTAATTAACACAATACCGAATCGATCCGGGTCACATATCACAGATTCGAATTTACAAACCTCTTCCATAATTGTATTCGAACCCACGACCCTCCACGACACTACAGGTGACTTTTTCGAAAATCCGATGTAAGAAACGTCTGATTACTAATTTTATCAACCCAATACGGAATCGATCCGGGTCACAAAGCGCAGATTCGAATTTACAAACATCTGCTGGATATGGATTCGAACCCACGACCCTCCACGGCGCTACAGGTGACTTTTTCGAAAATATGTTGTACGAAACGTCCGATTACTAATTTAATCAATACAATACCGAATCGATCCGGGTCGCAAATCGCAGATTCGGATTTACAAACCTCTTCCAGATTTGGATTCGAACCCACGACCCTCCAAGGAGCTACAGGTGGCTTTTTGAAAATCCGATGTAAGAAACGACTAAATACTAATTTAAACAACGCAATACCGAATCGATCCGGGTCGCAAATCACAGATTCGAATTTACAAACCTCTTCCAGATTTGGAATCGAACCCACGAGCCTCCTGGGCGCTACAGGTGACTTTTCGAAAATCCGATGTAAGATACGACTAAATACTAATTCAATCAACACAATACCGTACCGATAAGGATCACATATCGCAGATTCGAATTTACAAACATCTACTGGATTTGGATTCGAACCCCCGCCCCTCCCCGGCGCTACAGGTGGCTTTTCGAAAATCAGATGTAAGAAATTCCTGAAAACTAATTTATTCAACACAATACCGAATCGATCCGAGACGCAAAACGCAGATTCGAATTTACAAACCTCTTCCAGATTAGGATTCGAACCCACGACCCTCCTGGGCGCTACACGTGACTTTTCGAAAATCCGATGTACGAAACGTCCGATTACTAATTTAATCAACACAATACCGAATCGATCCGGGTCGCATATTGCAGATTGGAATTTACAAACCTCTTCCATAATTGGATTCGAACCCACGGCCCTCCAGGGCGCTACAGGTCACTTTTCAAAAATCCAATGTAAGAAACGACTAAATACTAATTTAAACAACCCAATACCGAATCGATCCCGGTCGCAAAGCGCAGATTCGAATTTACAACCATCTACTGGATATGGATTCGACCCACGGCGCTACAGGTGACTTTTTCGAAAATGTGATGTACGAAACGTATGATTACTAATTTAATCAACACAATACCGATTCGATCCGGGTCGCTGACCGCAGATTCGGATTTACAAACCTCTTCCATATTTGGATTCGAAACCACGACCCTCCACGACACTACAGGTGACTTTTTCGAAAATCCGATGTAAGAAACGTCTGATTACTAATTTAATCAACACAATACCGAATCGATCCGAGTCGCAAAGCGCAGATTCGAATTTTCAAACCTCTTCCAGATTTGGATTCGAACCCACGACCCTCCAGGGCACTACAGGTGACTTTTTGAAAATCCGATGTAAGAAATGTCAGAATACTAATTTAATCACCACAATACCGAATCGATCCGAGTCGCAAAGCGCAGATTCAAATTTTCAAACCTCTTCCAGGTTAAGATTCGAACCCATGACCCTCCAGGGAGCTACAGGTGACTTTTCGAAAATACGGTGTAAGAAACTTGTGATTACTAATTTATTCAACACAATACCGTACCCATATGGATCACATATCACAGATTCGAATTTACAAACATCTATTGGATTTGGATTCGAACCCACGACCCTCCAGGGCGCTACAGGTGGCTTTTTGAAAATCCGATGTAAGATATGACTTAATACTAATTTAATCAACACAATACCGAATCGATCCGGGACGCAAATCGCAGATTCGAATTTACAAACCTCTTCCAGTTTTGGATTCGAATCAAGGACCCTCCAGGGCACTACAGCTGACTTTTCGAAATTCCGATGTAAGAAATGCCTGAAAACTAATTTATTCAACGCAATACCGTACCGATATGGATCACATATCGCAGATTCGAATTTACATACATCTACTGGATTTGGATTCGAACCCACGACCCTCCAGAGCGCTACAGGTGGCTTTTTGAAAATCCGAAGTAAGATATGACTTAATACTAATTTAAACAACACAATACCGAATCGATCCGAGTCGCAGAGCGCAGATTCGAATTTTCAAATCCCTTCCAGATTTGGATGCGAACCCGCGACCATCCAGGCGGCTAGAGGTGACTTTTCGAAAATCCGATGTAAGAAACTTCTGATTACTAATTTATTCAACACAATACCGTACCGATATGGATCATATATCATAGATTCGAATTTACAAACATCTACTGGATTTTTTTTTGAACCCTCGACCCTCCAGGGCACTGCAGCTGACTTTTCGAAATTCCGATGTAAGAAATGCCTGAAAACTAATTTATTCAACGCAATACCGTACCGATATGGATCATATATCATAGATTCGAATTTACAATCATCTACTGGATTTGGTTTTGAACCCACGACCCTCCACGGCGCTACAGGTGGCTTTTTGAAAATCCGATGTAAGAAACGACTAAATACGAATTTAAACAACACAATACCGAATCGATCCGGGTCGCAAATCGCAGATTCGAATTTACAACTTCTTCCAGATTTGGATTCGAACCCACGGCCCTCCAGGGAGCTACAGGTGACTTTTCGAAAATCCGATGTAAGAAATGTCTCAATACTAATTTAATCAACACAATACCGTACTGGTCAGGATCACATATCGCAGATTCTAATTTACAAAAATCTACAGGATTTAGATTCCAACACTCGACCCTCCAGGGCGCTACCGGTGACTTTTCGAAAATCCAATGTAAGAAATGTCTGAATACTAATTTAATCAACACAATACCGTACCGATATGGATCACAGATCGCAGATTCGATTTTACAAACCACTTCCCGATTTGGATTCGAACCTACGACCCTCCACGGCGCTTCAGGTGACTTCTTCGAAAATCCGATGTAAGAAACGTCTGATTACTAAGTTACACAATACCGAATCGATCCGGGTCGCACATCACAGATTCGAATTTACAAACCTCTTCCAGATTTGGATTCGAACCCACGACCCTCCAGGTTGCTACATTCGAAAATTCGATGTAGGAAATGTCTGAATACTTATTTAATCAACACAATACTGTACCGATCCCGATCACATATCGCTGATTCGAATTTACAAACATCTATGGGATTTGGATTAGAACCCAAGACCCTGCAGGGCGCTACAGGTGACTTTTTGAAATTCCGATGTAAGAAATGTCTGAATTCCAATTTAATCAACACAATACCGTACCGATCTGGATCACAGATCGCAGTTTCGAATTTACAAACATCTACCGGATTTGGACTCGAACCCAGGACCCTCCAGGGCGCTACAGGTGACTTTTCGAAAATCCGATGTAAGAAATGCCTCAATACTAATTTAATCAACTCAATACCGTACCGATCAGGATCACATATCGCAGATTCGAATTTACAAACATCCATGGGATTTGGATTAGAACCCACGACCCTCCAGGGCGCTACAGGTGACTTTTCGAAATTCCGATGTAAGAAATGTCAGAATTCTAATTTAATCAACACAATACCGTACCGATATGGACCACAGATCGCAGTTTCGAATTTACAAACATCTACCAATTTTGGAATAGATGGGGTGGGGCTGCGTGTTGGCAATCGTGGTCCAAAGTAAGGTTATGGACGTTTTATAACAAAAGCAGTGGATATTTTTTTGATGATATGAACTTAATATTGATCAATTCCTATGTACAAATAATACTAACTGATATTAGGTTAAATTAAGATGTTAGAGCCGTGAGAGAACTCATTTTAGGTAATGTGTTATCAACTTGGATGTTTTTGACTGTCAATGTTTCTTTTTAAAATCACCATGTATATGGAAAATATTTAATCGGAGACGTATATGTATAGGCTACAGTATATATTATATTACGCACTCATATAACAATAATTTCAAATTTGCCAGCTGTACCGTCGGTTCATGTGCTATAATTCATACGGCATTTTTCTCTTTGGGTTGGCAGCACTGACCAAACGAAACTTGCGTTACGTCATCCTAAAAATAGAGCTACAAACAACGGAATCTTCAGAATCAAACTCGTATTAAATTAGTTTACTAAATCAGTTGGTTTATTAAATAATTTATCCAAAAGATGAAGTGATAATTCACGTCATGTAATGTGATAGGATCATCATCTTCACTCAAGATGCAGTGATTACGTGGGAATCCCCTGCCTCTTGGTGGTGACCTCGGTAAGAAACATTTGCAGTGCAGTGCTCCGACGCGAATATTGTGTGCAGTACTTACCTTTTCTCCGCTGTAAATTAATAGCATACCGGTAATTAGAAATGGCTAATCACCGCCTTAACATCCTGGACCTTGTGCCTATATTTACAAACGAGGAGGAATGCATTCAGTTCTTGTATGACGAGGGACTCTTAAGAACTGGGATGCATTGTACCGAGTGTGACAGACCTCTTGATCCTTCACCTGTACGAGGTAAATTATATGAAGAATTTAGGTGCAGTAGAGACCACGTGAAGATTACACAGTCGGTAAGAAATGGGACATGGTTCGCTAATACGAAACTGCTTCCGTCACGAGTCATGATGGTGACTTATTGTTTCGCCCAAGGATGGTCATATAAAGATACGGTAGTTCAGTGTTCAACAACTGAGCGTACTATGAGCTCCAACACAGTAGCCGACTGGTTTAATTATTGTCGCGAAGTATGTGTAATGTCCATGGAGCGTAAGTATGCCAATAGAGGAAGAATTGGTGGCGTCGGACACATCGTTCAGATTGACGAGTGCAAAATCGGCAGAATCAAACATCATAGAGGGCGAGACGTGGAAGGAACATGGATTCTGGGAATGATTGACACAATGACCAAAGAAGTTCGGATGGTCGTATGTCCCAATAACGTGAGAGACGCCAACACACTCCTCCCAATAATAATTCAGCATGTGGATTTGACCAGCACTATCCATACGGATGGTTGGAGAGCGTACCGTAGTTTGCTGTGTGCCGGGTTCGCAGGACATGGTACAGTGAATCATTCAGTACAATTCGTCGACCCAATTACGGGTGTCCACACGAATAACATCGAGGCAGAATGGCGACCTCTGCGCCGTCGTCTTTCGAGGGGTGGCATTCGAAGGGATCAAGTCAGTTCGCATCCCAGCGAATATCTGTGGTGGAAAGACTGCAATACCAGGAATGCGGACCCTTTCCAGGAAATTATAGAAGATATTCGAGAGGCGTATCCCGTCGTGTAGACATCGTCAGGTAAATCCCGTCGTTTCATGTTTTTGAGTGTAACTTATATTGTGTTTTCCTCTACGGCTGAATTTTCGCAGAACTGAGGGCAATATATATTAAAAGACCGTAGCTTTAACATTACGCATTTGCAAGAAATGAAGTAATATTGCATTATAGGCAACATAGTTACCATAATATTGTTGGTTGGTTTTTGAAGGTAGTGTGTTATTGTGGTCACTGAATAGGTGTGTGTGTAATTCAGGCGAGGATTAGAAGGAGGCGATCGGTGCCTTTTAGTTAGAAACCATCCCAGTGTGAGCCCAGAGTAGGAGAGGAAACCAAGATGTCTGAGGTCTGATTCAAAACCGTCTCTTCTCCGTTTTGGCCCACCTCGTTCAAACCCTCAAACCAGATTTAAATATCTTGGCAGAGTCGGGAGCCTACCCAAGACCGCGACAGCCAAGAAGGCAAGCCTCCAGACTTTGAGGTGGTCCAGATGTTCTTGCCATAAGACCCGTCTGGTCCGGCGAAAGAATCTTATACTCATCAGAACCAAGATCTTTACGAAAATTAATGTAGCCTAATATCCTCTCGTAATTCAGTTATGTTCTTGTCGTAGGCCCCATCGGGTTCTGCTCATATTCTGCGAAAGTTGAGCCATATGTATTTTCCTCCTCTGCCTTCACCAAGCCCTGGTTTGTTGAAACGTAGACTGGAAGTAAAATGTTAATCTATTGACTCTCTTTTCAATTTTCAGGGCATGAGGCTCGTGACAAGCAGCAGTAGCAGCTAATCTGAGCAGTGGAAAAATAGGCTAATGCTATTTCGGGAAAGGTAAGTTATTGATGAAACATTGATCTGTTAATTATACACCTGTTTAGTGTATGTGGGTAGGCCACGTTGCTGTTTAAAGAGCATGCAATTATATCAGACTTCGGTATGATATTTAGGGAGCTATGTAGTTTTTGAAGTACGCTATTTAGTTCAGAAAGAGGCCCTGTCTGGTTCATGGGCTCGGATTGTACTTTAAAATACAGAGTTTTAAACCATTTGTCGAATTTTAAAAAGTGTTTCTCACAATCTCACATAATTTGTGATCAACGATCCTGGCCCATCATTGATATTAGACTTGTACTTTTTCTTTTCAAAGGAGATTTGCAGTCCTACTCACTCTGCTACTTCTCTCAGCCCGTAGAGCTTCATATTCACTGAGTTGATGTTGTTGGCTTAAATAGCTAGGCTATGTCATTTGCAAAGAAGAGAAGAGTGTCCGTCGCCTTGTCTGCCTCCAGTTTGGTCTTTAAATGGTTTCGAGACCTCGCGCTTGAAACTCACCATCGACACTGAATAGGTAAGTGTGTGTCCAATCAAGTTTCAGGTTGTATCATCCAGGGGCGTAAAACTCCTTGCAAACCTGGGGGGGAGGGTTCAAATTTATAAACTGCGCTTACCTACCTACCAGGGAATATTTCTTTATAGTTTAAGGTTTTAAAACTTGAAGTGAGATGGTAATGTAGGCCTAACAGTAGCTACACCCGGCATACGTTGCAATGCCAATCGAAGACAGAAAGGAAGATAATAATAATGTTATTGCTTTTACGTCCCTTTTAACAACTGCGGGTTTTAGAGACTACGGGGTGACTGGAATTTTGACCCAAAGGGGATCTTTAACGAGCCAGTAAAACTACTAACACGGCCCCGTCACATTTGCGCACCCTCAAATGCCAACTGGCTGTGCTAGGATTAGATCCTGCAACCTAGGTTACAGCAGGCAAGAACGTAATCGCTGAGCCAGGCAGCCAGCCCAAGAAAGATAGAAAGAAAGAGTAAAAAGAAGTGTTTGAATTGTAATTCAGTTTATTGAAGTGCCTTTGGATAAACAATATCCTTTGTTTTTCTGTCTGGTGCGTATATAAATAAATCCAAAGGCTTTCCGACGCGTGAGCACGCCACATACAGCGAAACTACTCATGCGCCATCTAATGTAAAATAGATTTACTTAATCAGAAACAATGGTGAGAGTGCACACAACAACTCACCCAAGTTTCATTGCAATCGGTGATGGTATATGGACGCATACAAGACTTGGTTGAAACGATTCGTGCACCGTCATTCATTTGTTGAATGTACCCATGCGCTACCTTTTGTAAAATGTATTAAAAAGGCCGGAAACCTTCCCTGGAGTGCACACAACAACTCACCCAAGTTTCATCGCAATCGGCTGAATGGTGTATGAACGCATAGGGGACATACATACAGACAGACAAACTATCACCTGCTCCTCCTCACAAAAACCGGCACGACCTGATGACCCTGTCATGTAGGCTCCCTAGATTGAAAGCACCCCGTCGATTTAAATGCAGCCTGTCTCTGGCGAAGTCTCGGCCACCAATCCAGCAGTCAGCATCTACGTACACTAATCCCAGTTGTGCACAAACCCAGTCCATACGGTCTCAACTCACCTTAACGGAACATCTCCCCGCCGAACAATGCCACTCATTATAATTTTTGTATTCCTAAATTTGCCTTTAACTTTTCTGCCTAGTTCGTGGAGCTCCCCCATGACAGGGTGACAGCTGGTTCCCTAAAATTATTTTCTCTGTGTTTTCCCGGCATTTTCCCTGTATTGTTATAATTATTCCCTGTGTTAAATTTAACCTTTTATTAACACATATACTTTTATAAGGATACTATTTATGTTTATTTTCAAAAAATTAAAAACAAAGTGTATGTACTGTAAATACTTCTTTTTATCTATTATAGAACGTAAAATACATAACACAAATAGTCTCTTACAACAACGTATATCTTTCACAAATTAAATAACCTACACGTTTCAATGCTCACATCACAAAATAATCACAATTATTTATGTATAACATTTAATCTCATATATTCAGGTGACTTTGAAAATATTTGAAGTTCTTATTTCTTCAATATTTTTAAATTCAATTTCAGCTCATGTTGTTTTGTGCACAATTCTTCCTTTTCTTTATTAATTGCCATTAACACTTCATCCTTTCTCTTGTTCTTCTCTCCCTCTCGTACCGACCCAACGGCTCTATTTCCGTTTCTTGTCGTTTTAGTTCTTCGACAGCGATTTTGTCCTTAGCCCTACCTCCACAATCACAATCGTAACGAGCCAATCATCTATGTTTATAGCATCTTCTCCACCTGCATCCTGAATTTCATCCTTTGCTCTTCTTATTGCTATGAGAGTTTCCTCGTGAATGTTTTCCACCAACATTTCTTTGTTAATGGAAATAAATACCTCCACAAAGACGTTACCAGGAGAAAATATGAGGATGATTTTTATGATCCGCCACACATCTTAATATTCTTCCAAGCCCTTGAACTGTTTAGTATAAAAATGATCCAGGCGAGATTTACTCCTATCAAATTGTTCAAGCTCAGTCTTGTTGACATGAGATATAAAACGACCGAACTGAAGAATGGCACTATAAGCAAAAGTGCAGTCGCATGTTGGCTGGTGATCCTTGCTTTGTGAATTTTTCGTGTCATGAGGCTAGTGATAGCTCTCTTGCCCATGTTGCTCAAAGCAATCTGCTTTTTGCACACGTTACAAAAAGCAAGCTTGGCATCCTTGGGAACTTCTTCTATCCAAGGCTGAAAATCTGGGTACTTGGACGGTTGCAGCTATTCTGAATTGAATTTTGATGATCCCTCCATGATCTTCAAAAAATACTAAATACAAAAGTGTTAATTGTTGATGAGTGAATTTTAGGTTATGTAAACCATTGTCATTACAGTATTAGTTTTATTACTCATTGTAGCCAAAGAAAATCCATTTAACTGTATGTCTCTTCGCCTCTTATTAAAGAAAAAAAAGCTTTGACAGTCTGAAAATCATTTACATACACAAGTCGACAGTACAGGAAGGATGCATGGGACTCATGCGCCATCTGTTCTGTGAATCACGTTACACCACAACTATACCTTATTCCATATAAGTTGAGTGTCAAATGACAACACGCCAGAGCCGCGGAGAGGACCTCTTACTGACGTGAAGTTAAAGCCAGTTTACAATTAACCTTTTAAGTGCTGAGATATTTCATTCACATATAATAAAACTTGTAGAAGCCGTAACTTGTAACTTATCAGCGGGGTTTTCTGAAATTGTCTTCATCAATGTAAAGGTGAAATCAAAATCCTATGTTTATATTAATTTTCATTTTGAGACAAATCAAAATTAATTTTTAAGTGCCCCACTGCCATTACCTCCATAAGAAATAAAGGATTCAAAATCAAATTATTTCCTAAAATCAGGGAGAAACTAATACATGATGTTCCTTACTTGTGATTAATAACTGAAGGAATCTTTAATCTGAAATCACAACACGGCGAGAAGAACTTGCTTGTTGTTCCATCATGCTTATTTACAACACAGATGAAATCTAACTGTAGACGGCAGATGTCTACAAAATGCTCGGTTAGTTACTTCCGGAAGCAAAAGTAGATATCTCAAATAGTATACATGATGTCCATTAGATAGCAGAGCATGCCAGAGATCGTCTTGTCACTAGATAGCAAATGGTAAATAAGAAAAAAATGAACATTCTCATGCACCGTCTATAGCCGGGCGTAGCACTCAACGGGTATATACGGTTCTGTAATATTTCAATCGAAGGTAGTGTGCTCGTATAGGTAAGAGCACTTCTTCGCGGTCTCTGGCGTTATTTTCTTGCGAAGCTAATTTTTTTGACTTTGGATACCCTGAAAGGCGAACATCCGAAAAGAAAAATGGCAGAACGGTCAAATTACGCTACTTAAACTTTAATCTTAACGGTAATTAATCTTGTTTGCAAGATTAATTAATACCGCCATGAAGCATTATTATTAAGCCCAATCATATGTCAAGACTTTTTTTTTCTTTTTCATCGTGACAAATTTACTCCCTGTATTTTCCCTGTTTATTCTATGCAATTTAAATTCCCTGTGTTTTCCCTGTGTAGCCTGAGTTTTCCAGAAAGTGGTCACCCTGTGTAATCAGCTGTAGCCCTCTACTGTAAATCGTTCGTCCCAACATGGAGCAGCAACACTTGAACTTTTTCACAGTCCTCTAAATTTGCTTCTTCCACTTGTTGGGCAAGCTGGTTAATTTTAATCCCCGGATGACACCGCAGTTTCGTACCTGATCTCCTCGAGATATTCGCACTCCTCCGTATCACAGAATCGCCCATTATGATAACGTCATCCTCAGTTCCCACAGCCTGGTTTGTAGCTTCATCCACTGGAATACGCTCTGTCAGATCCTTTAACGTCTCCTCCATTTCGTTAAGCTTTGCCTTTAAATCCTGTATAATAAGATCCCTGGACTTAATTTGCTGTCTCAAAAGTTCTGGATTTTCACAGTTTTTACAGAACCAGTTACCTGCCTCACATTCGTCCTTCTTCACCCGAACACAGCCATAGTGAAACCATGTCTCGCACAAACCACACATCACGCCGTTTTTCAAAACTTTGCTACACCTAGACCACTTTGTAGGCACTTTGTCAGACACCTGGCTATAAGGTTATCATGGAAACAAACATAGACTGTAAAATTCATCAATGTACATAATGGGGTCAAGGGGTACCCTAGAATGTTTAAACGTGACTTACACGTGCGATATGTTGTACAGAAGGTATATTATATCTACAAACAGCAACATTAATTTCAAAAATTCCTGAATTGAAATAGTTTTTTTTGCAGCTTTTGGGAATTTGGGCCATTGGAGGCTAAAATTCCTGAATTTTCATGCACCTCAAGCCTTTATAATTTATTACAGGGGTCTTCCTGGGGATGGGGACTTTCCACAACGGTGAGGGTCAGTTTTTATTTGACATATATTGTATTTCGTCAACAAGGTTTTCAATCTTATTTTCACGTCAGGAAGTACACGTTAGGTGAATTTAGTTTGAGAGCACATTTACACTAATCATATTTTTGTCGACAAACGGGTTGAAAGTACTAATGATTTTGTTTGACACTGTGTTTATGTACGCCTATAACTCGTGTTCGGGTGCTTGGACCATCGTAAAATTTGGTATTGTAACCATGAGTCAACTCACCAATCATTTATAAAACTCTTCACCGTACTTCTCATAGAAGGGAGGGTATAGGGAAAAACTTTTCAAAATACATGCTAAAATAGGCGAAAAATAAAAATTATCCTAGAAAGATGGCCAAAGCATATGTTGCACTTCTCAATGCATGACACAAAACTAGGGAGTCTATAAAGGGTCTCTGAAAACCACATTTTAAGGGCCTTAAACTAACAGTGTCTGTGATATACCAAGAAAACTAACTTCGTTCAGATAAACTTATGAAGGAATGAAAAGCCCCTAAACATTGCAACAGTAGCCCAATTGATAACGTCTGGTTATTAATACTGAAAGCTTGCCACGGTGGGTGAGTGGTTAACCTGTCGGACTACCAACCCCAAGCTTGCAGGTTCGCTCCTGGCCATGGTAAGTGATTTTTTTTGAAAGGCGGCAAAAATACGATACGCATGCCATACGATGTTGGCATGTTAAAGAACCCATTTGAATTCAGTAGGCATAATGGCAAAATTAATCTCGGGAGTTTCCGCCAACACAAAGTTCCTCATTTCTCTACTAGAAAGCGCTATAGAGTTCAAGGAGCATTGATGTCTAACCTCCTTGACTTTCATACTGATTCAAGAACAACGAAATTTGACATGCAAGCTACCCTCTAGGTGTCAAATAACAAAGCTTGCTCCCGGCAACCTAGGCCATACAAAGTGAGGAGTCTTCCCTTCTCATTAGGTACGAGTGGGTGGATCTTGTATGACCTATACTTAGCCTACACAAAATGACGGACTCCCTCCGTTACCGGAAAGAGCTCCGCCACACGCGAACAGTTCCCTTGATCGCTCTCAGTTTACTGGGCATTGGGTCAGCTAACCACTGACTCTCCCAAAATTCCAGAACTTGTAGGCGTAACTGAGAGCGAATATCTCTAGCGGGTAACTCCATTGGTCGAGGTGGTAGTGATACCGCCTCTTTTGCAGCTTGATCTGCTAACTCATTTCTTGTAATTCCCATGTGGCTTGGTAGCCATAGAAAGGTGATTTCAGTGTCAGTGCGGCTCAACCCGGCTGGTAGGTCATGGATTCGCTGCACTAGAGGGAGTTGCGGGAAACATGTAGCAATTGACTGCAACGGACTCAAAGAGTCAGTACAAGAAAGGGGATTCGTACAAACTGCAGAGCTTCATAGAAGGCAGCAAGCCCTGCAGTAAACACACTACGGATCTCAGGCGAAGAGAACTTGGTATTTGCACCTTGAATAACTTATGCACAACCCACCTTCTTGTCCACCTTCAAACCATCCTTGTAGAGAATACCAGCGTCCAGAAATAAGTGAACTAAGCTGCGGATCTGCCTCCGCTTAACGGAGGCATCTGTGTTCACCTTAGAACCTCAGTGTAGATCTACCCAAATTTCTGGACGTGGGACTTGCCTCGAAGGCATTTTGGTAGGTATCCGAATCATACACTGGAGATACCAATAGGCTCCATAGGCCCCGGCCTAGGGGCGCAAAAGCAAGAAGGAAGGTTTTATAAACTGACTTTGAAGGAAAATTGTCTCACATCACTTATAAAAGAACTGCAAGTCCTACTTTTTTATCAAGTGGTTTTCAGTAATTTACTTTGTTAAACGCTCCTTTTTAAACTTGTTGCACTTCAAAAACTACTTTTTACATTTCAAAAATACACTTAACAGACTTTTACTACCGGTACTTGTAATAAAACCAATTTCGTATAATTTTATGGTTTAAATTAAATTTTCCAACATTTTGACACTTTTCCAATTTATATTGTGGCCATCGTTTTCCAAAAAATCTTTTCCAACATCAGATTTTTCGACTTGACCTTTAGAACCTTTATGATTTATTAGGAGAAAATTTAAGTTTTGATTAGTAATATCGGTTTAATTTGAATAATTCATTATGCATAGTTGTAGGTTGTATGATGTAGTGTGTATGCTGGACAGCGTGTGACTCAGGCCGCCCCAGACTCTGTGTTAACCAGCGATTTGCGCAACAAGAAGACAGGCAGTTACAAAGAGACCGTCCCGAACCTTCGCGGTGTAACTGGTAATGGAAACCTCGAGAAGGTGAGAAAACTGGTCTACTCTGAAAACATCCATTGAGTTATCAGCCCCCCTATATAAGGAGCGACCTGGCCAGCGAGTGATGAACTGTGTGTGTTTTGAGCGAGAGTGTTTTCCAGTGCGACAGAGGTTATTGTGGTGTATTCAGAAACGTAGTGGACTGTTTTCCTAGCTTGCAGTAGCGAAGTGCCGTGTGGGTTACGAAACCCAGTGAGATTGTTTCCGAGCCTGCAGAGTGGTGTGTAGCAGACTCGTAAGTAACTGTAGTTTGTGTACACAAGGAAGTGTGCAAGTATTTCAGTGAGTGACAGACCTAGGCTGGACACGGGTCTACCTAATTAGTGAAGGGTCAGCTGCTCGAGAAAGTGAAAGAGGAGTGTTCTCCACAAGGAGGAATCCTCAGTGAGACTGCTAATGGTTTCTGTGTGTTTTATTGTGTCATGTATATTTCTAGACCTGCATTAAAACTAGTATTTCTTTAAAGGGCCAATTGTGTTGTGCATTTCCTACTGTGAACCAAATAACGAACGTGCTACTAGGCGTAGCACGTTTCAATATTATGTATATCTGAATATTTATAAGTGTATAATGAGTCTTAAAAGGTTTAAACTTATTTTAATATCGCGTTGGCCTATTTATAGTTTATTTATACAAAGTTAGAAACAGTTCATTCTCTCATAATTTATTTAATTTATTTAATTTATTAAATGTAATTATTTATTTAATTTTATTTAATTGATTTTCCTTCACGATACATTAGAATAAAATAAAAATTACCTTAACAAAGACCTTTCTCTGGTCTAAATCAGGGGTCTCCAAACTACGGCCCGGGGGCCACATCCGGCCCGCGGACAGATTTTGTCCGGCCCGCGGAGAGCTAGCATACTTGAAAACTCCTTTTAGAGAACATATTTTTTATAGCAAATTAAATTTAGTTTACTGAAGTATTCTAATTTTATGTTGAATAATTATTAATAAGACATCTACATTGATATGGTCATGGGCTAACTACTCATAACATTGTTGTAGGCTTATTGTTATTGTTTTTGTGATAGGTTGGATAAAGAAACACAGAATTGTAATGAGTAAAGACATGTATAACATGCAGACATATGAAATACTAATGAGATTTATGTAATTGAGATTTTCCACTGACAATAGTTTGTAGTTGTGGACTAATTTTACTTGTACCAATTATTAAAAGAGATTTAAGATGCTCATTAGTTAATTTAGATCTGTAAACATTTTTTGTGTACTTCATTTTGGAGAAGGTCTTCTCACACAAATAAGTAGTACCAAAAACAGAAAACAGCCCACGAGCAAATTTATGCAAATTATCAAATTGTGTCAGTGGAAGACTCTTATAAAATTCCAACAAAGATGAGTTTTGATATTTGTTCTTAATTATATCACTGCACTGTAGTTCAATCATTTCCATTTGAAGTTCCGGGGCTAGGGTTTCAATGTCAGTATCAAAAGGATCCTGAAAAATCTTAATTTGATTCGCAAAGGCATCGAAGTCCGAGAAACGAGTATCAAAATTTATTTTCAAAGCACTCAAAGTTTCGATTGCAAAATCGATAGGAAACTCAGTCTCAGTGGTGTGGCTGAATATTTCACATGTTTTAAAATGTGAAAAACATTTACTTCGTAGTTGTGATTGAAACAGTATCAATTTCTTCCGGAATGATTTGATATTAGTGTATAAATCAGGAAGATGCTGGTTTTCTCCTTGCAATCTCAAATTCAGTTCGTTCACATGTTTTGTCAAATCAACATAGAATGCTAACTTCCACAGCCATGCGTTGTTTTGTAATTCAGTAAGAGGGCGATGCTTTTCATTCAAAAAAATTTCGATCACTGCTCGAAGTTCAAAAAAGCGCTGAAGGACTTTCCCACAACTATGCCAACGTACGGCAGTATGATAAGGTAAGTCATTTTCTCCAATCTCTTCAATAAATTGTCGGAATTGTCGGTGATTCAGCCCAAAAGATCTCATAAAATTAACAGTTGATATGACTGGTTTCAGAACTTCAGACATATCCAAACATTTTCCGCACAAAGACTGTTGATGAATGATACAATGTAAGACTAATGGTTTTGAACCACCGTCATTTTCTACAGCCTTTGACACAAGAGCGACCACTCCTTTATCTTTCCCACTCATGTTTTTGCCTCCATCAGTTGTAATACATTTCAAGTTTTTCCATCGAAGGTTCTTTTGATTAATGGCCATTTCAACTCCTTTAAAAATATCTGTACCAGTAGTTGTGCCATGAATACTATACATATCAAGAAGTTCTTCATGCACTTCATAGCTTTTATCTACTCCTCGAATATAAATCAACACCTGAGCAGTATCTGACACATCCGTTGACTCATCCAAGGCCAAAGAAAACCACTCAACATCTCCATTTTTGTCGAACAGTTGAGAGGGCATATTTTCAGCGATGTTTTCTTCCCTTCGAGCCACAGTGTTTGCTGACATACTGACAGTTTTTAATAAATTTACCTTTTCAGGGCACATTTCTTCGGCTGCTGCAATTATGCATTCTTTGATCATTTCTCCATCGGTGAATGGTTTTCCACGTTTTGCAATTTCAAGAGCCGCACGAAAGCTGGCACGAGTTGCAGCCTCTTGTTCGGTTTTGAGTTTTGTAAATGAAGATTGCTGCGATTTCAATCCGCGCTTCATAGCTTCGAATTTTTCTGTCCGCAAACTTCCTGTATATTTTGAGTAATTTTGAAAATGTTTTGTTTCATAATGACGTTTCATGTTATATTCCTTGAGAACGGCTATGCTTTCATTGCAAATCAAACATAGCGCCTTGTTACTGGACTCAATTACGAAATACTGAATGTTCCACTCATCTTTGAATTTTCTGCATTCACTATCAATTTTTCGCTTCTTTTCCATACTACTAAATCACACACAAAAGCAACAATTCAAATCAAAATACTGTTACAAAGATGTTTTAAACTTAAACACGCACAAACACGTTTTAAGGAGGTACGCACTATTTTATTTCACAACAGTGTCATAGGAACTGACTTGTGGTTGCGCAACTAGCCTTCTTATATATTCCAATTACTGCCATCTAGAAGTGAGTGGAAGACACCAGAACTCTCTCGAACCAACGAGATTACTCTGTACGTGCTATTAGCGCCATCTGTTAGCGATAGAAGGTACTACCTATTTCCGCTTGTGTCCACCAGATGTCGTGTCACGTTACTCCTCATGGCTCGTACTCTACGACTAATCTAGAAATTTCAGATAACGTCAGGACAATTAATAATATGCAGTGTTGCCGTTTTGCGGACTTTAGTCCGATTTGCAGCCTTTTTTCAACGTTGCGTACTTCTTCGGACTTTTTTTTTCATCAGTGGACTATTTCACTTTTTACCACCGGCAACAATGATAATATGGTTTTGGCCCTCGGAACTTACTGGAGTAATCAGTATGGCCCTAAGGCTGGAAAGTTTGGAGACCCCTGGTCTAAATTATCCCTCCTTCACGATGGTATGAAGAGGGGGAGGCAAAAACCCACGGGCCTAGGAGCGCATAGAATCTAAATCCGGCCCTGTACAGGGACCTATAGCCACTCCTAATACCTGTACATTACACGAGCTATCGAGACTAATACCAATCCCGGGTGGCGCAAGGCTGGTTGACATACCTCTGGATGATTCGACATTTGACGCGTGTGGCATCTATAATGGATAAGTGGAACACCTGATTCGGCGAGTAGGCAGGGAATAAGGCTGGTCCGGGAGGCACCAGTAGCCAGCCTAACGCCATTATGGAGGACACTGTTCACCATTTTCAAGGTTGCCAGCCTTGCTAAACCGCATGCTGCAGAACCATAATCAAGCCGGGACAGGACAAGGGCTTTGTAGAACCATAGCAGGACCACACGTTTATCCCACCACATAGTGCCTCTTAGAAACCTGAGTATGTTCAGTTTCCTGAGACATCCCGTTTTTAGTTGCCATATATGGTGCTGCCACGTTAACTTGCAGTCAAAATGGAGTCCAAAGAAGCAATAACTGTCAGCCACCGGCAACTCAGCATCGAGGTGTACCGGAACGGCCAGCAGATACCTGAGCTGCCTTCTCCACAGGAGAGCTAGAAGGACGGTGCTGAACCATTTCCTCTATTCTCCGTCGGTAATTTTGATTTATAGAGGAATCCCTCATGCTAATGGGTTTGGCTTCTGCCTCAATGGGAGCGACTTCTTCGATAACGCCGGTTCAGATAGTATATCCAGCAGGTTCTTTCCAGAGACCGATGCAGGTGTGACCTTCTTCGGGCTAACAGGGCTCGCTGGCACAATGTAGGATATGTTGAGTTCAGTGCCAGTGTAGATCTCAGTCCCATTTTTATAGCATCTTCAATGAAGGTGATTTGCATTGGAAGTATCCTTGCAGTTTGTCTGGTATTCGGTTTGTTGTAGTTGAGCGTCAGGTTTAAGCGACATGTTTTTCATAAACTCTTCAACCTTTACTTCCAGCTTACCTTTTAGCATTTTTCAGGACTTCTTATTTTGGTTAGTTATTGTTGCTGCTCCATAAATTTGCTTCGACGAAGATTGATAGAAGAGTAATTTTATCGATCCAAGAATTTTTGACGGGTCATTCCCAGAAAGTGAAAGTTGAAGGCCGATTCTCGGATGAAATTACCGTAACGTTGGGTATCCCTCAGGGCAATGTAATCGGAACTTTGTTATTTTTGGTGTTTATAAATGACCTACCAAATGGGATTCACAGTGACTGTCGATTTTTTGCGGATGACTGTGTAATTTATCGAAAGATGCATGACTCACAAGACAACGCAGTACTTCAGGATGTCCTGAACCTGGTCTATAAGTAGGCGATTGAAAATAAAATGAAAATAAACACAAGAAAATGTAGTCTCTTAAAAATAGGGAAAGTGCGAAGGCAAGATTTTCAATAAAACATTGGCTCGGAAATACTTGTAGAGGAAGATTCTTGCAAAATTTGGGTGTTCACGTAAGGAATGATATGAAATGGAGTAGTCATGTAGTATGTGTAGTTTCTAAAGCTTACAAAATCCCTGCACCTTGTAATGAGGGTATCATAAGGAAGTAGTACCTCTGCTAAAGATTTAGGATATTAGTCACTTGTAAGATCTATTCTGGAATACGCCTGGGCGGTTCGGGATCCATATCAAGTAGGGCTCATAAATGAGTTGGAAATGGTACAAAGAAAGGCCGCTAGATTTGTGCTCAGTGACTTTAATCCCAGTAGCAGTGTGAGCCGTGTGTTAAAGAAACTTGGGTGATAATCCCTTGAGACTAGGAGGATGAAATCTAGACTCTGCGCTATGTACAACACGTTTTCAAATCAACCAGCATGGGGGTGAGCTTAGCAAACGTATGGGAAAGCCCAATTATGTGGGTAGGAGCGATCATCCTTTCGAAGTTAAGGGCCGACCACAGCGAACAAATTATGGTAAATATTCTTTTGTAAACCGTGCCATTGATAACTGGAACTCTCTACCTGCCGCAGTCTTAGAGCCTTTTCCCAAACATATAGGTGTGTTTAAGAAAAGACTGATGATTTGTGTAAATACTCCAGTTTAATTGTTATTGAATTGTTATGTAATTATGTAATTATTTATTTGTTATGTAAATCCAATTTGCCACCGGGGGACACACCCCCAATTGCAAATAAATAAATGAATGAATGAATGAATGTTGTTTTAAGGGGCGGAACTACGAGGTCATCTGCCCCAAGACTTCTTATTTTCTATGACGAACTGCTTCATTTCTTGATCCTCCGGTGGCATCACATTCACTCCTTAATTCTCAGGTTATGATCGGTATTGAAATTACTCTCAATATATTCATTCATTGGGAGGCCCTTTAATGGTGTAGCACTATCCGGTTGACATTTGAATTGCATTATTTGGACAAAAGTAAAGAGGTCCACTTGAGGCACCTTGTTTCTAGGATATGCTAGGATGGTATCTAACTTGAAGCAACACCATACCTCTCCCAATCTTTCTCCTAGTTAAAAGTAATTTACATATTCCTATGCTGACACCTCAATTAAACGAGTTGCCTCCTACTCCTTCATTCATCTATTTGTTCATTTTGTTTCAGATGGGATACACATGACGAATGTCTTCAATGATCTCTTGGAAAGGGTCCGCTTGCCTGCTGGTACAGTCCATACGCCACAGATATTTGCAGAGATACATATCGACGTTATCCCTTCGAATCCCGTACCTCGAAAGACAACGCAGATCTGCCTCGATGTTATTTGTGTGGAGGAAGGCTTCAGAATGGTTCACTGCCTGCGAACACTTTGGCCTGCAAACCAACAATCTGTATGGATAGTGCTGGCCAACTCCACATGCTGAGCTACTAGTTGGAAAAGTGTGTTGGCGACTCTGTTATTATTGGGACACACAACCATCCGAACTTCTTTGGTTGCTGTTTTGTCAATCATACCTAGAATACAAGTTTCTCCCACGATTTGCCCTTATGATATTTGTGTTGGCCGATTTTGCATTTGTCAATCTGGGCAATGTGCCTGACGCCACCAATTTTCCCTCTATTGGTATATTGCACTCCATGGACATTACACATACTTCGCGACCGTAACTAAACCAGTCAGCTACTGTCTTAGAGCTCATACACGCTCAGGGGTTGAACACTGACCTATTGTTTCATCAGATGCGAATCTACAGGCGAAATAATAGGTCACAATCAGGACTCGTGACGGAATCAGACTGTGTAATTTTTTCGTGGCCTCTACTGCATCTAACTCCACCGTTGTCCGGTCCCAAGTCCGGAATGAGAAAGGAGGAGGGTTAGCTAGGTTGGCAACCAGCTTGTAAAAACGGCTAACGCCGAGTGTTGGGCGGCGGTAAATAACTCAACACCCTAAGGTAGGCCAATGGCTTCGGGCGGAGGAGCCTTCTTAGGATTGGGTGTTGGCCCCCCAGTGGAGGAAATGCCACGGAAAGCCAATGTGTTGCGACCCAACAGCAAAGCAGGCGGAGGAGGAACCTTTTATTCTTATGTTTCCAACGGCTGTGGAGGTGGAAGAGGTCATGCCAGATGGATTGGCTGTAAAGGCGTTCCATTGCAGTTCTGGAGCTGGAAACTGCATTTCTCATGCTCTATGTGCCGCAGTGAATGGCTCTAGGACCATAGTGTGTGGGTCACTCTCTGGCAAGTTGAGATCCTCCTTAAACAAATTCATGCCTATGGCATTCTCTCCTGCTGTTTCTTTACAAGCCCAACGGCGATGGGATAAGGATGACGGAAGCAGGTTTGGGTAAACTGGAGGCTTCTAGTCTGGACCTGCACGTTGGCGGCAGATGTGTGATGGTCGCCTTCCTGAGCCCTGTGACTACTCAGGGATCTGGTCCTGCGTCTGTGACTGGGCAGGCCTATTTAGGATTACCGCTGGCCACCCTGAATGGGGACGGCCCTAGAAAATGTGGGCTAAACATCGGTAGTCACTTTCATAACCTGTCTGGGAAACCGCACTCAGAGGGTTACCCCAACTTGCGGTCGAAATCAAGAAAGAAAGATATCTACGTTCATCACTATTGGTGCATGGAACGTCGGAACATTATTAGATACCGTAACAATAACAGACCAGAAAGGAGAATAGCTCTCATCAGCCATGAGCTCAACAGACTTAACTTTGATGTCATTGCCCTGAGTGAAACCAGATTCGCAGGAGAGGGAAAAATCATTGAGGCTTCATCAGGATACACCATTTTCTGGAAAGGAAAGGAGGAAAATGAACGATGCATCCATGGTGTGGGTTTTGCAGTAAAGACCAAATTAGTGAATGATCATCGACTCGTTCCCACTGCAGTAAATGAAAGACTCATGACTCTCCGCATACCTCTTGAAGGAGGCAGGTTCATTACTCTCATCTCTTCATATGCCCCTACTCTTACGGATGACGAGGATTCTAAGAACCGCTTCTACAACCAACTGAACACAGTCCTCACTAAGGTGTCTGCTACAGACAAGCTTGCACTACTAGGAGATTTCAACGCCAGAGTGGGGAGGGACACCCTCTTATGGGGAAAAGTCATGCGTAAACATGGAATTGGGAACTGCAATGCTAATGGTCTGTTACTTCTTGGCCTGTGTGCTGAGCCTGAGCTCTTTATCACCAATACCCAGTTCCAACTGCCAAATCGCTTCAAGACTACATAGATGCACCCACGCTCAAAACATTGGCATATGCTTGATTATGTCATTACCCGACAGTGCGACAAGAGTGATGTCCTAATCACAAAAACAGCCCGAAACATTGATGACTGCTGGACATACCATAAACTTCTAATTAGTCGATTCAGGATTTCTATCCAAAAAAGGCCACGTACCCATTTCATGAATCAAACATCTGACTTACAGGGTGAATATCACTGCAGACCCCTTTCATCTTTTCCCTTTTGCAGAGTACAGAGTACAAATGAAGAAAAAAGTGAGTGAATGAGTGACGCCAGTGACCGACTTAATGTTTTTTGGATGTGTGGTATGCAGTTCGCGGGAAGGCATCTGAAGTCAAACCCAGGTGACTTCTCTTGGCGTGCAGACAGTAAATCCAATATGATATGTAACAGTGGGTCACTGAACTGTTAGCATAATATTATTGTTCTTTAGGGATTGTATACTGTGAAAAAAACTGTAATTTTGTATCTGATTAGCTTTATGTACTTTATCTATTTTGCTCATGTTTTGTAGTTGGTAATAATGAAAATGATGGTAGGCATACATGAGAAATTTCAAAGAGTAGATGGTAAAGAATTGAAACATTGTAACGAAGAGGTCTGGATACAGGGATTCAGTACTAGATGCGCCAAGTTATTAAGTAATGCTATGAGAGGAATAGACTCTTGTGTTTGTAGTTTGTAGATCTAGAGAAGGCGTACAATAGAGTACCTAGAGAGAAGATGATGAGCATCCTGAGGGACTTCTGCTACAGGCAATGAAAAGTATTTATGTTGATAATCACGCTGTAGTGAGAGCAGTGGCGGATCCAGAAGTTGACCTCGGAGGGGGCACTCTAGGATTTCAGAGTAGCTACAGAAAATATGTAATAAAATTACTAAATTTGTGTTTAATCTACACACACTACACTACATCCAACCACCATATTTTATAACTCTACAATAAATTCATTATATTAAAATGGTTTATTGGTTTCAATTTAAAGTCTTTGTCATTATGTAAAAACAACTTTTAATTGTACAAAATATGTAGCCTACATTTCCACATTGTAATGCACATTACACAGTCCAATATGATTAAAAACATTTGCAATCATAGTGACTATCTAAAGACAATATAGGCCTACAAGTCTACTACACAAATGTTACAAAATATGTACATAGTACCAACACTGTCAGTCATTGAGTCACTACTAGTCACATAAATATAAATTTAAAAAAAAACCAGTTGTATTGAATACTGATTGGGATTCTATTCGGTGACTATCCTAGGCAAAATACATGCCTATTGCAAAATAAAATCCAGGGCGATCATTCATTTACCCCCTTTAGCGAAACGTTCTGGAACCTTTTCAACGTCAACATTTATATCACGGTGAACAAATAACAGACAAGCCATTCAACCTTTCCCCTGTCATTCGCGTTCGTAGCCATGATTTGACAAGTTGCAGGTTGCTAAAATATCTCTCTGCACTTGCAACACTGTCGATGTAGGGATTATATTAACAATGTTGCCATTACATACTATATGATAACAAACATTGACCACATAGGCTACATGAATTCAGGCAATAGAGCAAAGATTTCACTTGCAGCGCAGTTTGGAGAAACAAATCATTTTTATCGGCAATATCAATGTAGCACACAACTGGTTTTTCGGGGAGGGCACTTGCCCCTGGTGCCCCCCTCTGGATCCGCCACTGAGTGAGAGTTTATGGTAGGATGAGTTCTTAGTTTAAGATTGTACCAGAAGTGAACTGCAGTTTAGTGAGCTGCAGATTATTTTTTATCTGGACCATTTGCCTAAGTGGATCAAGTAGCTGGGTGGAATTTTATTAGGTGGAAACCAGGTAGAGTGTCTGGCTTATGGCAGTTTCGGTGGCATAGTTGGTAGCATGCAGAGTTTCTATGCCCAAGATCGCGGGTTCAGACTTGGCCGAAGTAGTCTGGTTTTTTAAGAACTTTAAAAAACCCTGCCTTCCTTTGGAGGGGAAGTAACGCTGCCGTTCCCTTCTCATCAATTTCTGACATGAAAAAGTACCTTCCACTAACTACACTTGTGTAAAACCAAAATTTTTAGGTTAGATTATTTGATAACGCTATATTACTTCCAACGTTCGCTGCCAGGTGCCAGCTGCGATGGCAACTAGTAGCCAAGTCCTCAGCTAGGTGTCATGGAAGGCAGCATTTGGTTGTGAAAGTAGGAACTACTGGAAAAATTGATTGTCTGCAGTCCTTACCTTAATCACAAATAACACACACTAATACAGTCATCACAACTAACACCAATTCTACAGATTCTACACACACCCAAAGTACACGAGGCTACATGACTGCGTTGTCGCAGCCTCTAAAACTAAGGACCCAAAAGCCTGCCTTATGCTGATGGCCAACTCTTTCGGAAGCTTACAAGGCAACGTGTTAGAACTTGAACATAAATTCAGGGAATATGGTATTAAAATCATCATTTGAAACACGCAAGTTATGGTGGTAGGGAGGAAATGCAAGATTATAGAATGCCAGCCAGCTATGAGGATCTAAACTGGAGCAGGTGGACCATTTTAAGTACTAGGGCTGTGTACTCCCTCTGAATGGTAGTTTCTACAGTACCGGTATTCTGTAAGAAAGAAGTTAGTGTAGCGACGAAACTCTCCCTACATCGCTCAGTATTGAGACCTTGCTGTATGGAAGTGAGAGCTGATACATAAGCCAGAGGTAACTAATATGAGGATGGCATGAATGCTTTCTGGGACAAATAGATGGAAGCAATAGCTGGAAGGTACTCGATATGAAGCAATAAAGGCTAGTTAGAAATGGAAACACTAGATGAAGCTGTTTGTAATGAGCCGACTAGGATGGTGGGGGTCATGTGAAGGAAAAAGGGAAGAGAAACTGAGGTGGAGGCATAGGTCAGATTTAGTGTGGACCGATTTGAAAGTTAGAGATGTAGAATAGTAGGAAGCTGCATTGTTATCTGTTAATAAGGGATCATGGAGGCAACTCACTTGCAGACTAGACTGGACACTGATCATCAAAACATTCTCAAAAGAAAATGTTTATCGAATTACTAGTACAGCTACTGTATCTTTAGGTCAATGGATACTTGATATACAGCTAGTCATTCGCTCTTATCGCAACACAATAGACATGTGAACACGGTCCTATGTAAAGTGGCTTGCACTTTAACCGAGTGTACTGATCTATGAAGTAACCTTGGTATGCAGAATAAATTCGATTTTATATTAGAAAATGACGTGGTAACTGTTGATCACGTCATTCGCTTTATAAGTGACAGTGTATTTGGGCCCGCAATCTACATTATAAAGTGTGTATTTACTAAAAGAACAACTTGCTCTTTGTAAATTTCTGAATTGTTGTTTTATGTGTACTGTTGTAATTGCCAATTTGATTTAATTTTGAGTTTTACTCCTTTTAGGCTAGTTTCATAATTAGGTATACACTTATAATTCATCTGAATTTGTATAATTTGATGTGTGTTAAGTGGGACAGATAACCCTGCTGTTTCGTCCCTTTAAACATCAACATGAAATGCATCCACTATGCAAATAAAAATAAAAGATCTAAAATTAAGTTCCTTATTTTCCTCTATCCCTTCACACCTTAACCTGTCGACAACTGAAATTTCTGGAAACTTTAAGAAAAACATCTTTCAGAAAAAATAAATTATCAAATATCACAGGTAAATTCGAAAGGTTAAGACTAATTAGTATGGTGTACAGATGTGCAAAAAGTCACCCGTAGCGCCCTTGATGGACGTGAGTACCATTCCCTTTCCCGAAGTCGGAGGTAAATAGGAATCTTGAGATGTATGACCCGGAACAGTACGGTATTATGTGGATAAAATTTCTATGAAGACGTTTCTTACATCGGATATTAGAAGTTTGGTACGGTATTGCGTTGATTTAATTAGTATTCAGGAGTTTCTTACATCGGATTTCCAGAAAGCCACCTGTAGCACCCTGAAGGGCCGTGGGTTCGAATCCAAATCTGGAAGAGGTTTGTAAATTCGAATCTGCGTTTTGCGACTTGGATCGATTCAGTATTGTGTTGAATAAATTAGTTTTCAGGCATTTCTTACATCTGATTTTCAAAAAGTCACCTGTAGCGCCGGGGAGGGTCGTGGGTTCGATCCAAATCCGGTAGGTGTTTGTAGATTCGAATCTGCGATATGTGATCCAAATCGGTACGGTATTGTGTTGAATAAATTAGTTTTCAGGCATTTCTTTCATCGGATTTCCGAAAAGCCACCTGTAGCGCCCAATAGGCTCGTGGGTTCGAATCCAGATCTGGAAGAGGTTTGTAAATTCGAATCTGCGATATGTGACCCAGATCGATTCGGTATTGTGTTGATTAAATTAGTAATCGGACGTTTCGTACATCGGATTTTCGAAAAGTCACGTGTAGCGCCCAGGAGGGTCGTGGGTTCGAATTCTAATCTGGAAGAGGTTCTTAAATTCGAATCTGCGTTTTGCGTCTCGGATCGATTCGGTTTTGTGTTGATTAAAATAGTATTTAGTCGTATCTTACATCGGATTTTCCAAAAGTCACCTGTAGCGCCCAGGAGGGTCATGGGTTCGAATCCAAATCTGGAAGAGGTTTGTAAATCCGAATCTGCGATTTCGACCCGGATCGATTCGGTATTGTGTTGATTAAATTAGTAATCGGACGTTTCGTACAACAGATTTTCGAAAAAGTCACCTGTAGCGCCGTGGAGGGTCGTGGGTCCGAATCAAAATCTGGAAGAGGTTTGCAAATTCGAATCTGCATTTTGCGTCTCGGATCGATTCGGTATTGTGTTGATTAAATTAGTATTTAATCGTTCCTTACATTGGATTTTCGAAAAGTGACCTGTAGCGCCCTGGAGGGTCGTGGGTTCGAATCCAATTATGGAAGAGGTTTGTAAATTCCAATCTGCAATATGCGACCCGGATCGATTCGGTATTTTGTTGATTAAATTAATATTCTGACATTTCTTACATCGGATTTTCGGAAAGTCGCCTGTAGCGGCCAGGAGGGTCGTGGGTTCGAATCCAAATTTGGAAGAGGATTGTAAATTAGTTTTCAGGCTTTTCTTACATCTGATTTTCGAAAAGCCACCTGTAGCGCCGGGGAGGGTCGTGGGTTCGAATCCACATTCAGTAGATGTTTGTAAATTCGAATCTGCGATATGTGATCCATAGCGGTACGGTATTGTGTTGAATAAATTAGTTTTCAGGCATTTCTTACATCGGATTTTCGAAAAGACACCTGTAGTGCCCAGGAAGCTCGTGGGTTAGAATCCAAATCTGGAAGAGGTTTGTAAATTCGAATCTGCGCTTTGCGACTCGGATCGATTCGGTATTGTGTTGAATAAATTAGTTTTCAGGCATTTCTTTCATCGGATATTCGAAAAGTCACCGGTAGTGCCCAGAAGGGTCGTGGGTTCGAATCCAAATCTGGAAGAGGTTTGTAAATTCGAATCTGAGCTTTGCGACCCGGATCGATTCGGTATTGTGTTGAATAAATTAGTTTTTAGGCATTTCTTACATCGGATTGTCGAAAAGTCACCTGTAGCGCCCTGGAGGGTCGTGGATTCGAATCCAAATCTGGAAGAGGATTGTAAATCCGAATCTGCGGTCTGCGACCCGGATCGATTCGGTATTGTGTTGATTAAATTAGTAATCATACGTTTCGTACATCGGATTTTCAAAAAAGTCACCTGTAGCGCCGTGGGTTCGAATCCTATCCAGTAGATGGTTGTAAATTCGAATCTGCGCTTTGCGACCGGGATCAATTCGGTATTGGGTTGTTTAAATTAGTATTTAGTCGTTTCTTACATTGGATTTTCGAAAAGAGACCTGTAGCGCCCTGGAGGGTCGTGGGTTCGAATCCATTTATGGAAGAGGTTTGTTTATTCCAATCTGCAATATGCGACCCGGATCGATTCGGTATTATGTTGATTAAATTTGTAATCGGACGTTTCGTACATCGGATTTAAGAAAAGTCACGTGTAGCGCCCAGGAGGGTCGTGGGTTCGAATCCTAATCTGGAAGAGGTTTGTAAATTCGAATCTGCGTTTTGCGTCTCGGATCGATTCGGTATTGTGTAGAATAAATTAGTTTTCAGGCATTTCTTACATCTGATTTTCGAAAAGCCACCTGTAGCGCCGGGGAGGGTCGTGGGTTCCAATCCAAATCCAGTAGATGTTTGTAAATTCGAATCTGCGATATGTGATACTTATCGGTACGGTATTGTGTTGATTAAATTAATATTTAGTCGTATCTTATATCGGATTTTCGAAAAGTCACCTGTAGCGCCCAGGAGGCTCGTGGGTTCGAATCCTAATATTGAAGATGTTTGTAAATTCGAATCTGTGATTTGCGATCCGGATCGATTCGGTATTGTATTGTTTAAATTAGTATTTAGTTGTTTCTTACATCGGATTTTTATAAAGCCACCTGTAGCTCCTTGGAGGGTCGTGGGTTCGAATCCAAATCTGGAAGAGGTTTGTAAATTCGATTCTGCGATATGTGACCCAGCTTGATTCGGTATTGTGTTGATTAAATTAGTAATCGGACGTTTCGTACATCGGATTTTCGAAAAGTCACGTTTAGCGCCCAGGAGGGTCGTGGGTTCGAATCCTAATCTGGAAGAGGTTCGTAAATTCGAATCTGCGTTTTGCGTCTCGGATCGATTCGGTATTGTGTTGATTAAAATAGTATTTAGTCGTATCTTACATCGGATTTTCCAAAAGTCACCTGTAGGGCCCAGGAGGTTGATGATGATGATAATTGTTGTTTAAAGGGGCCTAACATCTAGGTTATCGGCCCCTGGGCCCAGGAGGGTCATGGGTTCGAATCCAAATCTGGAAGAGGTTTGTAAATCCGAATCTGCGATTTGCGACACGGATCGATTCGGTATTGTGTTGATTAAATTAGTAATCGGACGTTTCGTACAACAGATTTTCGAAAAAGTCACCTGTAGCGCCGTGGAGGGTCGTGGGTCCGAATCAAAATCTGGAAGAGGTTTGCAAATTCGAATCTGCGTTTTTCGTCTCGGATCGATTCGGTATTGTGTTGATTAAATTAGTATTTAATCGTTTCTTACATTGGATGTTCGAAAAGTGACCTTTAGCGCCCTGGAGGGTCGTGGGTTCGAATCCAATTATGGAAGAGGTTTGTAAATTCCAATCTGCATTATGCGACCCGGATCGATTCGGTATTTTGTTGATTAAATTAGTATTCTGACATTTCTTACATCGGATTTTCGGAAAGTCGCCTGTAGCGGCCAGGAGGGTCGTGGGTTCGAATCCAAATCTGGAAGAGGATTGTAAAATATTTTTCAGGCATTTCTTACATCTAATATTCGAAAAGCCACCTGTAGCGCCGGGGAGGGTCGTGGGTTCTAATCCAAATCTGGAAGAGGTTTGTAAATTCGAATCTGCGCTTTGCGACTCGGATCGATTCGGTATTGTGTTGAATAATTTAGTTTTCAGGCATTTCTTACATCGGATTGTCGAAAAGTCACCTGTAGCGCCCAGGAGGGTCGTGGATTTGAATCCAAATCTGGAAGAGGATTGTAAATCCGAATCTGCGGTCTGCGACCCGGATCGATTCGGTATTGTGTTGATTAAATTAGTAAGCATACGTTTCGTACATCGGATTTTCGAAAAAGTCACCTGTAGCGCCGTGGGTTCGAATCCATATCCAGTAGATGGTTTTAAATTCGAATCTGTGCTTTGCGACCGGGATCGATTCGGTATTGGGTTGTTTAAATTAGTATTTAGTCGTTTCTTACATTGGATTTTCGAGAAGTGACCTGTAGCGCCCTGGAGGGTCGTGGGTTCGAATCCAATTATGGAAGAGGTTTGTAAATTCCAATCTGCAATATGCGAACCGGATCGATTCGGTATTGTGTTGATTAAATTAGTAATCGGACGTTTCGTACATCGGATTTTCGAAAAGTCACGTGTAGCGCCCAGGAGGGTCGTGGGTTCGAATCCTAATCTGGAAGAGGTTTTTAAATTCGAATCTGCGTTTTGCGTCTCGGATCGATTCGGTATTGTGTTGAATAAATTAGTTTTCAGGCATTTCTTACATCTGATTTTAAAAAAGCCACCTGTAGCGCCGGGGAGGGTCGTTGGTTCGAATCCAAATCCAGTAGATGTTTGTAAATTCGAATCTGCGATATGTGATCCTTATCGGTACGGTATTGTGTTGATTAAATTAGTATTTAGTCGTATCTTACATCGGATTTTCGAAAAGTCACCTGTAGCGCCCAGGAGGCTCGTGGGTTCGAATCCAAATCTGGAAGAAGTTTGGAAATTCGAATCTGTGATTTGCTACCCGGATCGATTCGGTATTGTATTGTTTAAATTAGTATTTAGTCGTTTCTTACATCGGATTTTCAGAAAGCCACCTGTAGCGCCCAGGAGGGTCGTGGGTTCGAATCCAAATCTGGAAGAGGTTTGTAAATCCGAATCTGCGATTTGCGACCCGGATCGATTCGGTATTGTGTTGATTAAATTAGTAATCGGACGTTTCGTGCAACATTTGTTCGAAAAAGTCACCTGTAGCGCCGTGGAGGGTCGTGGGTTCGAATCCATATCCAGTAGATGTTTGTAAATTCCAATCAGCGCTTTGTGACCCGGATCGATTCGGTATTGGGATGATAAAATTAGTAATCAGACGTTTCTTACATCGGATTTTTCGAAAAAGTCACCTGCAGTGGCGTGGAGGGTCGTGGGTTCGAATCCAATAATGGAAGAGGTTTGTAAATTCCAATCTGCAATATGCGACCCGGATCAATTCGGTATTTTCTTGATTAAATTATTATTCTGACATTTCTTACATCGGATTTTCGGAAAGTCGCCTGTAGCGGCCAGGAGGCTCGTGGGTTCGAATCCAAATCTGGAAGAGGATTCTAAATTAGTGTTCAGGCATTCCTTGCATCTGATTTTCGAAAAGCCACCTGTAGCGCCGGGGAGGGTCGTGGGTTCGAATCCAAATCCTGTAGATGTTTGTAAATTTGAATCTGCGATATGTGATCCATAGCGGTACGGTATTGTGTTGAATAAATTAGTTTTCAGGCATTTCTTACATCTGAATTTCGAAAAGTCACCTGTAGCGCCGAGGAGGGTCGTGGGTTCGAATCCAAATCCAGTAGATGTTTGTAAATTCGAATCTGCGATATGTGATCCATATCGGTACGGTATTGTGTTGAATAAATTAGTTTTCAGGCATTTCTTTCAACGGATTTTCGAAAAGTCACCTGTAGCGCCCAGGAGGCTCGTGGGTTCGAATCCAAATCTGGAAGAGGTTTGTAAATTCGAATCTGCGCTTTGCGACTCGGATCGATTAGGTATTGTGTTGAATAAAATAGTTTTCTGGCATTTCTTACATCGGATTTTCGAAATATCACCTGTAGCGCCCAGGAGGGTCGTGGATTCGAATCCAAATCTGGAAGGGGATTGTAAATCCGAATCTGCGGTCTGCGATCCGGATCGATCCGGTATTGTGTTGATTAAATTAGTAATCATACGTTACGTACATCGGATTTTCGAAAAAGTCACCTGTAGCGCCGTGGGTTCGAATCCATATCCAGTAGATGGTTGTAAATTCGAATCTGCGCTTTGCGACCGGGATAAATTCGGTATTGGGTTGTTTAAATTAGTATTTATTCGTTTCATACATTGGATTTTCGAAAAGTGACCTGTAGCGCCCTGGAGGGTCGTGGGTTCGAATCCAATTATGGATGAGGTTTGTTTATTCCAATCTGCAATATGCGACCCGGATCGATTCGGTATTTTGTTGATTAAATTAGTATTATGACATTTCTTACATCGGATTTTCGGAAAGTCGCCTGTAGCGGCCAGGAGAGTCGTGGGTTCGAATCCAAATCTGAAAGAGGATTCTAAATTAGTTTTCAGGCATTTCTTACATCTGATTTTCGAAAAGCCACCTGTAGCGCCGGGGAGGGTCGTGGGTTCGAATCCAAATCCAGTAGATGTTTGTAAATTCGAATCTGCGATATGTGATCCATAGCGGTACGGTATTGTGTTGAATAAATTAGTTTTCAGGCATTTCTTTCATCGGATATTCGAAAAGTCACCTGTAGCGCCCTGGAGGGTCGTGGGTTCGAATCCAAATATGGAAGAGGTTTGTTTATTCCAATCTGCAATATGCGACCCGGATCGAATCGGTATTATGTTGATTAAATTTGTAATCGGACGTTTCGTACATCGGATTTTCGAAAAGTCACGTGTAGCGCCCAGGAGGGTCTTTGGTTCGAATCCTAATCTGGAAGAGGTTTGTAAATTGGAATCTGCGTTTTGCGTCTCGGATCGATTCGGTATTGTGTAGAATAAATTAGTTTTCAGGCATTTCTTACATCTGATTTTCGAAAAGCCACCTGTAGCGCCGGGGAGGATCGTGGGTTCCAATCCAAATCCAGTAGAGGTTTGTAAATTCGAATCTGCGATATGTGATCCTTATCGGTACGGTATTGTGTTGATTAAATTAGTATTATTCGTATCTTATTTCGGATTTTCGAAAAGACACCTGTAGCGCCCGGAGGCTCGTGGGTTCGAATCCTAATCTGGAAGAGGTTTGTAAATTCGAATCTGTGATTTGCGACCCAGATCGATTCGGTATTGTGTTGTTTAAATTAGTATTTAGTCGTTTCTTACATCGGATTTTCAAAAAGCCACCTGTAGCTCCTTGGAGGGTCGTGGGTTCGAATCCAAATCTGGAAGGGGTTTGTAAATTCGATTCTGCGATATGTGACCCAGATCGATTCGGTATTGTGTTGATTAAATTAGTAATCGGACGTTTCGTACATCGGATTTTCGAAAAGTCACGTTTAGCGCCCAGGAGGATCGTGGGTTCGAAACCTAATCTGGAAGAGGTTCGTAAATTCGAATCTGCGTTTTGCGTCTCGGATCGATTCGGAATTGTGTTGATTAAAATAGTATTTAGTCGTATCTTACATCGGATTTTCCAAAAGTCACCTCTAGGGCCCAGGAGGGTCATGGGTTCGAATCCAAATTTGGAAGAGGTTTGTAAATCCGAATCTGCGATTTGCGACACGGATCGATTCGGTATTGTGTTGATTAAATTAGTAATCGGACGTTTCGTACAACAGATTTTCGAAAAAGTCACCTGTAGCGCCGTGGAGGGTCGTGGGTCCGAATCAAAATCTGGAAGAGGTTTGCAAATTCGAATCTGCATTTTGCGTCTCGGATCGATTCGGTATTGTGTTGATTTAATTAGTATTTAATCGTTTCTTACATTGGATTTTCGAAAAGTGACCTGTAGCGCCCTGGAGGGTCGTGGGTTCCAATCCAATTATGGAAGAGGTCTGTAAATTCCAATCTGCAATATGCGACCGGGATCGATTCGCTATTTTGTTGATTAAATTAGTATTCTGACATTTCTTACATCGGATTTTCGGAAAGTCACCTGTAGCGGCCAGGAGGGTCGTGGGTTCGAATCCAAATCTGGAAGAGGATTGTAAATTAGTTTTCAGGCATTTCTTACATCTGATATTCGAAAAGCCACCTGTAGCGCCGGGGAGGGTCGTGGGTTCGAATCCAAATCCAGTAGATGTTTGTAAATTCGAATCTGCGATATGTGATCCATAGCGGTACGGTATAGTGTGGAATAAATTAGATTTCAGGCATTTCTTACATCTGATTTTCGAAAAGTGACCTGTAGCGCCCAGGAGGGTCGTGGATTCGAATCCAAATCTGGAAGAGGATTGCAAATCCGAATCTGTCGTCTGCGACCCGGATCGATTCGGTATTGTGTTGATTAAATTAGTAATCATACGTTTCGTACATCGGATTTTCGAAAAAGTCACCTGTAGCGCCGTGGGTTCGAATCCATATCCAGTAGATGGTTGTAAATTCGAATCTGCGCTTTGCGACCGGGATCAATTCGGTATTGGGTTGTTTAAATTAGTATTTATTCGTTTCTTACATTGGATTTTCGAAAAGTGACCTGTAGCGCCCTGGAGGGTCGTGGGTTCGAATCCAATTATGGAAGAGGTTTGTTTATTCCAATCTGAAATATGCGACCCGGATCGATTCGGTATTATGTTGATTAAATTTGTAATCGGACGTTTCGTACATCGGATTTTAGAAAAGTCACGTGTAGCGCCCAGGAGGGTCGTGGGTTCGAATCCTAATCTGGAAGAGGTTTGTAAATTCGAATCTGTGCTTTGCGACTTGGATCGATTCGGTATTGTGTTGTTTAAATTAGTATTTAGTCGTTTCTGACATCGGATTTTCAAAAAGCCACCTGTAGCTCCTTGGAGGGTCGTGGGTTCGAATCCAAATCTGGAAGAGGTTTGTAAATTCGATTCTGCGATATGTGACCCAGATCGATTCGGTATTGTGTTGATTAAATTAGTAATCGGACGTTTCGTACATCGGATTTTCGAAAAGTCACGTTTAGCACCCAGGAGGGTCGTGGGTTCGAATCCTAATCTGGAAGAGGTTCGTAAATTCGAATCTGCGTTTTGCGTCTCGGATCGATTCGGTATTGTGTTGATTAAAATAGTATTTAGTCGTATCTTACATCGGATTTTCCAAAAGTCACCTGTAGGGCCCAGGAGGGTCATGGGTTCGAATCCAAATCTGGAAGAGGTTTGTAAATCCGAATCTGCGATTTGCGACCCGGATCGATTCGGTATTGTGTTGATTAAATTAGTAATCGGACGTTTCGTACAACAGATTTTCGAAAAAGTCACCTGTAGCGCCGTGGAGGGTCGTGGGTTCGAATCCAAATCCAGTAGATGTTTGTAAATTCGAATCTGCGATATGTGTTCCATAGCGGTACGGTATTGTGTGGAATAAATTAGTTTTCAGGCATTTCTTACATCGGAATTTCGAAAAGTCACCTGTAGCGCCCAGGAGGCTCGTGGGTTCGAATCCAAATCTGGAAGAGGTTTGTAAATTCGAATCTGCGCTTTGCGACTCGGATCGATTCGGTATTGTGTTGAATAAATTAGTTTTCAGGCATTTCTTACATCTGATTTTCGAAAAGTCACCTGTAGCGCCGAGGAGGGTCGTGGGTTCGAATCCAAATCCAGTAGATGTTTGTAAATTCGAATCTGCGATATGTGATCCATATCGGTACGGTATTGAGTTGAATAAATTAGTTTTCAGGCATTTCTTACATCGGATTGTCGGAAAGTCACCTGTAGCGCCCAGGAGGGTCGTGGAATCGAATCCAAATCTGGAAGAGGATTGTAAATCCGAATCTGTCGTCTGCGACGCGGATCGATTCGGTATTGTGTTGATTAAATTAGTAATCATACGTTTCGTACATCGGATTTTCGAAAAAGTCACCTGTAGCTCCGTGGGTTCGAATCCATATCCAGTAGATGGTTGTAAATTCGAATCTGCGCTTTGCGACCGGGATCAATTCGGTATTGGGTTGTTTAAATTAGTATTTAGTCGTTTCTTACATTGGATTTTCGAAAAGTGACCTGTAGCGCCCTGGAAGGTCGTGGGTTCGAATCCAATTATGGAAGAGGTTTGTTTATTCCAATCTGCAATATGCGACCCGGATCGATTCGGTATTATGTTGATTAAATTTGTAATCGGACGTTTCGTACATCGGATTTTCGAAAAGTCACGTGTAGCGCCCAGGAGGGTCGTGGGTTCGAATCCTAATCTGGAAGAGGTTTGTAAATTCGAATCTGCGTTTTGCGTCTCGGATCGATTCAGTATTGGGTAGAATAAATTAGTTTTCAGGCATTTCTTACATCTGATTTTCGAAAAGCCACCTGTAGCGCCGGGGAGGGTCGTGGGTTCCAATCCAAATCCAGTAGATGTTTGTAAATTCGAATCTGCGATATGTGATCCTTATCGGTACGGTATTGTGTTGATTAAATTAGTATTTAGTAGTATCTTATATCGGATTTTCGAAAAGTCTCCTGTAGCGCCCAGGAGGCTCGTGGGTTCGAATCTTAATCTGGAAGAGGTATGTAAATTCGAATCTGTGATTTGCGACCCGGATCGATTCGGTATTGTGTTGTTTAAATTAGTATTTAGTCGTTTCTTACATCGGATTTTCAAAAAGCCACCTGTAGCTCCTTGGAGGGTCGTGGGTTCGAATCCAAATCTGGAAGAGGTTTGTAAATTCGATTCTGCGATATGTGACCCAGATCGATTCGGTATTGTGTTGATTAAATTAGTAATCGGACGTTTCGTACATCGGATTTTCGAAAAGTCACGTTTAGCACCCAGGAGGGTCGTGGGTTCGAATCCTAATCTGGAAGAGGTTCGTAAATTCGAATCTGCGTTTTGCGTCTCGGATCGATTCGGTATTGTGTTGATTAAAATAGTATTTAGTCGTATCTTACATCGGATTTTCCAAGAGTCACCTGTAGGGCCCAGGAGGGTCATGGGTTCGAATCCAAATCTGGAAGAGGTTTGTAAATCCGAATCTGCGATTTGCGACCCGGATCGATTCGGTATTGTGTTGATTAAATTAGTAATCGGACGTTTCGTACAACAGATTTTCGAAAAAGTCACCTGTAGCGCCGTGGAGGGTCGTGGGTTCGAATCCAAACCCAGTAGATGTTTGTAAATTCGAATCTGCGATATGTGATCCATAGCGGTACGGTATTGTGTGGAATAAATTAGTTTTCAGGCATTTCTTACATCGGATTTTCGAAAAGTCATCTGTAGCGCCCAGGAGGCTCGTGGGTTCGAATCCAAATCTGGAAGAGGTTTGTAAATTCGAATCTGCGCGTTGCGACTCGGATCGATTCGGTATTGTGTTGAATAAATTAGTTTTCACTCATTTCTTTCATCGGTTATTCGAAAAGTCACCTGTAGTGCCCAGGAGGGTCGTGGGTTCGAATCCAAATCTGGAAGAGGTTTGTAAATTCGAATCTGCGCTTCGCGACACGGATCAATTCAGTATTGTGTTGAATAAATTAGTTTTCAGGCATTTCTTACATCTGATTTTCGAAAAGTCACCTGTAGCGCCGAGGAGGGTCGTGGGTTCGAATCCAAATCCAGTAGATGTTTGTAAATTCGAATCTGCGATATGTGATCCATATCGGTACGGTATTGTGTTGAATAAATTAGTTTTCATGCATTCCTTTCATCGGATTTTCGAAAAGTCACCTGTAGCGCCCAGGAGGCTCGTGGGTTCGAATCGAAATCTGGAAGAGGTTTGTAAATTCGAATCTGCGCTTTGCGACTCGGATCGATTCGGTATTGAGTTGAATAAATTAGTTTTCAGGCATTTCTTACATCGGATTGTCGAAAAGTCACCTGTAGCGCCCAGGAGGGTCGTGGATTCGAATCCAAATCTGGAAGAGGATTGTAAATCCGAATCTGCGGTCTGCGACCCGGATCGATTCGGTATTGTGTTGATTAAATTAGTAATCATACGTTTCGTACATCGGATTTTCGAAAAAGTCACCTGTAGCGCCTTGGGTTCGAATCCATATCCAGTAGATGGTTGTAATTCGATCCAGCGCGTTGCGACCGGGATCGATTCGGTAACGGGTTGTTTAAATTAGTATTTAGTCGTTTCTTACATTGGATTTTCGAAAAGTGACCTGTAGCGCCCTGGAGGGTCGTGGGTTCGAATTCAATTATGGAAGAGGTTTGTTTATTCCAATCTGCAATATGCGACCCGGATCGATTCGGTATTATGATGATTAAATTTGTAATCGGACGTTTCGTACATCGGATTTTTGAAAAGTCACGTGTAGCGCCCAGGAGGGTCGTGGGTTCGATTCCTAATCTGGAAGAGGTTTGTAAATTCGAATCTGCGTTTTGCGTCTCGGATCGATTCGGGATTGTGTAGAATAAATCATTTTTCAGGCATTTCTTACATCTGATTTTCGAAAAGCCACCTGTAGCGCCGGGGAGGGTCGTGGGTACGAATCCAAATCCAGTAGATGTTTGTAAATTCGAATCTGCGATATGTGATCCATAGCGGTACGTTATTGTGTTGAATAAATTAGTTTTCAGGCATTTCTTACATCGGATTTTCGAAAAGTCACCTGTAGCGCCCAGGAGGCTCGTGGGTTCGAATCCAAATCTGGAAGAGGTTTGTAAATTCGAATCTGCGCTTTGCGACTCGGATCGATTCGGTATTGTGTTGAATAAATTAGTTTTCAGGCATTTCTTTCATCGGATATTCGAAAAGTCACCTGTAGTGCCCAGGAGGGTCGTGGTTTCGAATCCAAATCTGGAAGAGGTTTGTAAATTCGAATCTGCGTTTTGCGTCTCGGATCGATTCGGTTTTGTGTTGATTAAAATAGTATTTAGTCGTATCTTACATCGGATTTTCCAAAAGTCACCTGTAGCGCCCAGGAGGGTCATGGGTTCGAATCCAAATCTGGAAGAGGTTTGTAAATCCGAATCTGCGATTTCGACCCGGATCGATTCGGTATTGTGTTGATTAAATTAGTAATCGGACGTTTCGTACAACAGATTTTCGAAAAAGTCACCTGTAGCGCCGTGGAGGGTCGTGGGTCCGAATCAAAATCTGGAAGAGGTTTGCAAATTCGAATCTGCATTTTGCGTCTCGGATCGATTCGGTATTGTGTTGATTAAATTAGTATTTAATCGTTCCTTACATTGGATTTTCGAAAAGTGACCTGTAGCGCCCTGGAGGGTCGTGGGTTCGAATCCAATTATGGAAGAGGTTTGTAAATTCCAATCTGCAATATGCGACCCGGATCGATTCGGTATTTTGTTGATTAAATTAATATTCTGACATTTCTTACATCGGATTTTCGGAAAGTCGCCTGTAGCGGCCAGGAGGGTCGTGGGTTCGAATCCAAATTTGGAAGAGGATTGTAAATTAGTTTTCAGGCTTTTCTTACATCTGATTTTCGAAAAGCCACCTGTAGCGCCGGGGAGGGTCGTGGGTTCGAATCCACATTCAGTAGATGTTTGTAAATTCGAATCTGCGATATGTGATCCATAGCGGTACGGTATTGTGTTGAATAAATTAGTTTTCAGGCATTTCTTACATCGGATTTTCGAAAAGACACCTGTAGTGCCCAGGAAGCTCGTGGGTTAGAATCCAAATCTGGAAGAGGTTTGTAAATTCGAATCTGCGCTTTGCGACTCGGATCGATTCGGTATTGTGTTGAATAAATTAGTTTTCAGGCATTTCTTTCATCGGATATTCGAAAAGTCACCGGTAGTGCCCAGAAGGGTCGTGGGTTCGAATCCAAATCTGGAAGAGGTTTGTAAATTCGAATCTGAGCTTTGCGACCCGGATCGATTCGGTATTGTGTTGAATAAATTAGTTTTTAGGCATTTCTTACATCGGATTGTCGAAAAGTCACCTGTAGCGCCCTGGAGGGTCGTGGATTCGAATCCAAATCTGGAAGAGGATTGTAAATCCGAATCTGCGGTCTGCGACCCGGATCGATTCGGTATTGTGTTGATTAAATTAGTAATCATACGTTTCGTACATCGGATTTTCAAAAAAGTCACCTGTAGCGCCGTGGGTTCGAATCCTATCCAGTAGATGGTTGTAAATTCGAATCTGCGCTTTGCGACCGGGATCAATTCGGTATTGGGTTGTTTAAATTAGTATTTAGTCGTTTCTTACATTGGATTTTCGAAAAGAGACCTGTAGCGCCCTGGAGGGTCGTGGGTTCGAATCCATTTATGGAAGAGGTTTGTTTATTCCAATCTGCAATATGCGACCCGGATCGATTCGGTATTATGTTGATTAAATTTGTAATCGGACGTTTCGTACATCGGATTTAAGAAAAGTCACGTGTAGCGCCCAGGAGGGTCGTGGGTTCGAATCCTAATCTGGAAGAGGTTTGTAAATTCGAATCTGCGTTTTGCGTCTCGGATCGATTCGGTATTGTGTAGAATAAATTAGTTTTCAGGCATTTCTTACATCTGATTTTCGAAAAGCCACCTGTAGCGCCGGGGAGGGTCGTGGGTTCCAATCCAAATCCAGTAGATGTTTGTAAATTCGAATCTGCGATATGTGATACTTATCGGTACGGTATTGTGTTGATTAAATTAATATTTAGTCGTATCTTATATCGGATTTTCGAAAAGTCACCTGTAGCGCCCAGGAGGCTCGTGGGTTCGAATCCTAATATTGAAGATGTTTGTAAATTCGAATCTGTGATTTGCGATCCGGATCGATTCGGTATTGTATTGTTTAAATTAGTATTTAGTTGTTTCTTACATCGGATTTTTATAAAGCCACCTGTAGCTCCTTGGAGGGTCGTGGGTTCGAATCCAAATCTGGAAGAGGTTTGTAAATTCGATTCTGCGATATGTGACCCAGCTTGATTCGGTATTGTGTTGATTAAATTAGTAATCGGACGTTTCGTACATCGGATTTTCGAAAAGTCACGTTTAGCGCCCAGGAGGGTCGTGGGTTCGAATCCTAATCTGGAAGAGGTTCGTAAATTCGAATCTGCGTTTTGCGTCTCGGATCGATTCGGTATTGTGTTGATTAAAATAGTATTTAGTCGTATCTTACATCGGATTTTCCAAAAGTCACCTGTAGGGCCCAGGAGGTTGATGATGATGATAATTGTTGTTTAAAGGGGCCTAACATCTAGGTTATCGGCCCCTGGGCCCAGGAGGGTCATGGGTTCGAATCCAAATCTGGAAGAGGTTTGTAAATCCGAATCTGCGATTTGCGACACGGATCGATTCGGTATTGTGTTGATTAAATTAGTAATCGGACGTTTCGTACAACAGATTTTCGAAAAAGTCACCTGTAGCGCCGTGGAGGGTCGTGGGTCCGAATCAAAATCTGGAAGAGGTTTGCAAATTCGAATCTGCGTTTTTCGTCTCGGATCGATTCGGTATTGTGTTGATTAAATTAGTATTTAATCGTTTCTTACATTGGATGTTCGAAAAGTGACCTTTAGCGCCCTGGAGGGTCGTGGGTTCGAATCCAATTATGGAAGAGGTTTGTAAATTCCAATCTGCAATATGCGACCCGGATCGATTCGGTATTTTGTTGCTTAAATTAGTATTCTGACATTTCTTACATCGGATTTTCGGAAAGTCGCCTGTAGCGGCCAGGAGGGTCGTGGGTTCGAATCCAAATCTGGAAGAGGATTGTAAAATATTTTTCAGGCATTTCTTACATCTAATATTCGAAAAGCCACCTGTAGCGCCGGGGAGGGTCGTGGGTTCTAATCCAAATCTGGAAGAGGTTTGTAAATTCGAATCTGCGCTTTGCGACTCGGATCGATTCGGTATTGTGTTGAATAATTTAGTTTTCAGGCATTTCTTACATCGGATTGTCGAAAAGTCACCTGTAGCGCCCAGGAGGGTCGTGGATTTGAATCCAAATCTGGAAGAGGATTGTAAATCCGAATCTGCGGTCTGCAACCCGGATCGATTCGGTATTGTGTTGATTAAATTAGTAAGCATACGTTTCGTACATCGGATTTTCGAAAAAGTCACCTGTAGCGCCGTGGGTTCGAATCCATATCCAGTAGATGGTTGTAAATTCGAATCTGTGCTTTGCGACCGGGATCGATTCGGTATTGGGTTGTTTAAATTAGTATTTAGTCGTTTCTTACATTGGATTTTCGAGAAGTGACCTGTAGCGCCCTGGAGGGTCGTGGGTTCGAATCCAATTATGGAAGAGGTTTGTAAATTCCAATCTGCAATATGCGAACCGGATCGATTCGGTATTGTGTTGATTAAATTAGTAATCGGACGTTTCGTACATCGGATTTTCGAAAAGTCACGTGTAGCGCCCAGGAGGGTCGTGGGTTCGAATCCTAATCTGGAAGAGGTTTTTAAATTCGAATCTGCGTTTTGCGTCTCGGATCGATTCGGTATTGTGTTGAATAAATTAGTTTTCAGGCATTTCTTACATCTGATTTTAAAAAAGCCACCTGTAGCGCCGGGGAGGGTCGTTGGTTCGAATCCAAATCCAGTAGATGTTTGTAAATTCGAATCTGCGATATGTGATCCTTATCGGTACGGTATTGTGTTGATTAAATTAGTATTTAGTCGTATCTTACATCGGATTTTCGAAAAGTCACCTGTAGCGCCCAGGAGGCTCGTGGGTTCGAATCCAAATCTGGAAGAAGTTTGGAAATTCGAATCTGTGATTTGCTACCCGGATCGATTCGGTATTGTATTGTTTAAATTAGTATTTAGTCGTTTCTTACATCGGATTTTCAGAAAGCCACCTGTAGCGCCCAGGAGGGTCGTGGGTTCGAATCCAAATCTGGAAGAGGTTTGTAAATCCGAATCTGCGATTTGCGACCCGGATCGATTCGGTATTGTGTTGATTAAATTAGTAATCGGACGTTTCGTGCAACATTTGTTCGAAAAAGTCACCTGTAGCGCCGTGGAGGGTCGTGGGTTCGAATCCATATCCAGTAGATGTTTGTAAATTCCAATCAGCGCTTTGTGACCCGGATCGATTCGGTATTGGGATGATAAAATTAGTAATCAGACGTTTCTTACATCGGATTTTTCGAAAAAGTCACCTGCAGTGGCGTGGAGGGTCGTGGGTTCGAATCCAATAATGGAAGAGGTTTGTAAATTCCAATCTGCAATATGCGACCCGGATCAATTCGGTATTTTCTTGATTAAATTATTATTCTGACATTTCTTACATCGGATTTTCGGAAAGTCGCCTGTAGCGGCCAGGAGGCTCGTGGGTTCGAATCCAAATCTGGAAGAGGATTCTAAATTAGTGTTCAGGCATTCCTTGCATCTGATTTTCGAAAAGCCACCTGTAGCGCCGGGGAGGGTCGTGGGTTCGAATCCAAATCCTGTAGATGTTTGTAAATTTGAATCTGCGATATGTGATCCATAGCGGTACGGTATTGTGTTGAATAAATTAGTTTTCAGGCATTTCTTACATCTGAATTTCGAAAAGTCACCTGTAGCGCCGAGGAGGGTCGTGGGTTCGAATCCAAATCCAGTAGATGTTTGTAAATTCGAATCTGCGATATGTGATCCATATCGGTACGGTATTGTGTTGAATAAATTAGTTTTCAGGCATTTCTTTCAACGGATTTTCGAAAAGTCACCTGTAGCGCCCAGGAGGCTCGTGGGTTCGAATCCAAATCTGGAAGAGGTTTGTAAATTCGAATCTGCGCTTTGCGACTCGGATCGATTAGGTATTGTGTTGAATAAAATAGTTTTCTGGCATTTCTTACATCGGATTTTCGAAATATCACCTGTAGCGCCCAGGAGGGTCGTGGATTCGAATCCAAATCTGGAAGGGGATTGTAAATCCGAATCTGCGGTCTGCGATCCGGATCGATCCGGTATTGTGTTGATTAAATTAGTAATCATACGTTACGTACATCGGATTTTCGAAAAAGTCACCTGTAGCGCCGTGGGTTCGAATCCATATCCAGTAGATGGTTGTAAATTCGAATCTGCGCTTTGCGACCGGGATAAATTCGGTATTGGGTTGTTTAAATTAGTATTTATTCGTTTCATACATTGGATTTTCGAAAAGTGACCTGTAGCGCCCTGGAGGGTCGTGGGTTCGAATCCAATTATGGATGAGGTTTGTTTATTCCAATCTGCAATATGCGACCCGGATCGATTCGGTATTTTGTTGATTAAATTAGTATTATGACATTTCTTACATCGGATTTTCGGAAAGTCGCCTGTAGCGGCCAGGAGAGTCGTGGGTTCGAATCCAAATCTGAAAGAGGATTCTAAATTAGTTTTCAGGCATTTCTTACATCTGATTTTCGAAAAGCCACCTGTAGCGCCGGGGAGGGTCGTGGGTTCGAATCCAAATCCAGTAGATGTTTGTAAATTCGAATCTGCGATATGTGATCCATAGCGGTACGGTATTGTGTTGAATAAATTAGTTTTCAGGCATTTCTTTCATCGGATATTCGAAAAGTCACCTGTAGCGCCCTGGAGGGTCGTGGGTTCGAATCCAAATATGGAAGAGGTTTGTTTATTCCAATCTGCAATATGCGACCCGGATCGAATCGGTATTATGTTGATTAAATTTGTAATCGGACGTTTCGTACATCGGATTTTCGAAAAGTCACGTGTAGCGCCCAGGAGGGTCTTTGGTTCGAATCCTAATCTGGAAGTGGTTTGTAAATTGGAATCTGCGTTTTGCGTCTCGGATCGATTCGGTATTGTGTAGAATAAATTAGTTTTCAGGCATTTCTTACATCTGATTTTCGAAAAGCCACCTGTAGCGCCGGGGAGGATCGTGGGTTCCAATCCAAATCCAGTAGAGGTTTGTAAATTCGAATCTGCGATATGTGATCCTTATCGGTACGGTATTGTGTTGATTAAATTAGTATTATTCGTATCTTATTTCGGATTTTCGAAAAGACACCTGTAGCGCCCGGAGGCTCGTGGGTTCGAATCCTAATCTGGAAGAGGTTTGTAAATTCGAATCTGTGATTTGCGACCCAGATCGATTCGGTATTGTGTTGTTTAAATTAGTATTTAGTCGTTTCTTACATCGGATTTTCAAAAAGCCACCTGTAGCTCCTTGGAGGGTCGTGGGTTCGAATCCAAATCTGGAAGGGGTTTGTAAATTCGATTCTGCGATATGTGACCCAGATCGATTCGGTATTGTGTTGATTAAATTAGTAATCGGACGTTTCGTACATCGGATTTTCGAAAAGTCACGTTTAGCGCCCAGGAGGATCGTGGGTTCGAAACCTAATCTGGAAGAGGTTCGTAAATTCGAATCTGCGTTTTGCGTCTCGGATCGATTCGGAATTGTGTTGATTAAAATAGTATTTAGTCGTATCTTACATCGGATTTTCCAAAAGTCACCTCTAGGGCCCAGGAGGGTCATGGGTTCGAATCCAAATTTGGAAGAGGTTTGTAAATCCGAATCTGCGATTTGCGACACGGATCGATTCGGTATTGTGTTGATTAAATTAGTAATCGGACGTTTCGTACAACAGATTTTCGAAAAAGTCACCTGTAGCGCCGTGGAGGGTCGTGGGTCCGAATCAAAATCTGGAAGAGGTTTGCAAATTCGAATCTGCATTTTGCGTCTCGGATCGATTCGGTATTGTGTTGATTTAATTAGTATTTAATCGTTTCTTACATTGGATTTTCGAAAAGTGACCTGTAGCGCCCTGGAGGGTCGTGGGTTCCAATCCAATTATGGAAGAGGTTTGTAAATTCCAATCTGCAATATGCGACCGGGATCGATTCGCTATTTTGTTGATTAAATTAGTATTCTGACATTTCTTACATCGGATTTTCGGAAAGTCACCTGTAGCGGCCAGGAGGGTCGTGGGTTCGAATCCAAATCTGGAAGAGGATTGTAAATTAGTTTTCAGGCATTTCTTACATCTGATATTCGAAAAGCCACCTGTAGCGCCGGGGAGGGTCGTGGGTTCGAATCCAAATCCAGTAGATGTTTGTAAATTCGAATCTGCGATATGTGATCCATAGCGGTACGGTATAGTGTGGAATAAATTAGATTTCAGGCATTTCTTACATCTGATTTTCGAAAAGTGACCTGTAGCGCCCAGGAGGGTCGTGGATTCGAATCCAAATCTGGAAGAGGATTGCAAATCCGAATCTGTCGTCTGCGACCCGGATCGATTCGGTATTGTGTTGATTAAATTAGTAATCATACGTTTCGTACATCGGATTTTCGAAAAAGTCACCTGTAGCGCCGTGGGTTCGAATCCATATCCAGTAGATGGTTGTAAATTCGAATCTGCGCTTTGCGACCGGGATCAATTCGGTATTGGGTTGTTTAAATTAGTATTTATTCGTTTCTTACATTGGATTTTCGAAAAGTGACCTGTAGCGCCCTGGAGGGTCGTGGGTTCGAATCCAATTATGGAAGAGGTTTGTTTATTCCAATCTGAAATATGCGACCCGGATCGATTCGGTATTATGTTGATTAAATTTGTAATCGGACGTTTCGTACATCGGATTTTCGAAAAGTCACGTGTAGCGCCCAGGAGGGTCGTGGGTTCGAATCCTAATCTGGAAGAGGTTTGTAAATTCGAATCTGTGCTTAGCGACTTGGATCGATTCGGTATTGTGTTGTTTAAATTAGTATTTAGTCGTTTCTGACATCGGATTTTCAAAAAGCCACCTGTAGCTCCTTGGAGGGTCGTGGGTTCGAATCCAAATCTGGAAGAGGTTTGTAAATTCGATTCTGCGATATGTGACCCAGATCGATTCGGTATTGTGTTGATTAAATTAGTAATCGGACGTTTCGTACATCGGATTTTCGAAAAGTCACGTTTAGCACCCAGGAGGGTCGTGGGTTCGAATCCTAATCTGGAAGAGGTTCGTAAATTCGAATCTGCGTTTTGCGTCTCGGATCGATTCGGTATTGTGTTGATTAAAATAGTATTTAGTCGTATCTTACATCGGATTTTCCAAAAGTCACCTGTAGGGCCCAGGAGGGTCATGGGTTCGAATCCAAATCTGGAAGAGGTTTGTAAATCCGAATCTGCGATTTGCGACCCGGATCGATTCGGTATTGTGTTGATTAAATTAGTAATCGGACGTTTCGTACAACAGATTTTCGAAAAAGTCACCTGTAGCGCCGTGGAGGGTCGTGGGTTCGAATCCAAATCCAGTAGATGTTTGTAAATTCGAATCTGCGATATGTGATCCATAGCGGTACGGTATTGTGTGGAATAAATTAGTTTTCAGGCATTTCTTACATCGGAATTTCGAAAAGTCACCTGTAGCGCCCAGGAGGCTCGTGGGTTCGAATCCAAATCTGGAAGAGGTTTGTAAATTCGAAAATGCGCTTTGCGACTCGGATCGATTCGGTATTGTGTTGAATAAATTAGTTTTCAGGCATTTCTTACATCTGATTTTCGAAAAGTCACCTGTAGCGCCGAGGAGGGTCGTGGGTTCGAATCCAAATCCAGTAGATGTTTGTAAATTCGAATCTGCGATATGTGATCCATATCGGTACGGTATTGAGTTGAATAAATTAGTTTTCAGGCATTTCTTACATCGGATTGTCGGAAAGTCACCTGTAGCGCCCAGGAGGGTCGTGGAATCGAATCCAAATCTGGAAGAGGATTGTAAATCCGAATCTGTCGTCTGCGACGCGGATCGATTCGGTATTGTGTTGATTAAATTAGTAATCATACGTTTCGTACATCGGATTTTCGAAAAAGTCACCTGTAGCTCCGTGGGTTCGAATCCATATCCAGTAGATGGTTGTAAATTCGAATCTGCGCTTTGCGACCGGGATCAATTCGGTATTGGGTTGTTTAAATTAGTATTTAGTCGTTTCTTACATTGGATTTTCGAAAAGTGACCTGTAGCGCCCTGGAAGGTCGTGGGTTCGAATCCAATTATGGAAGAGGTTTGTTTATTCCAATCTGCAATATGCGACCCGGATCGATTCGGTATTATGTTGATTAAATTTGTAATCGGACGTTTCGTACATCGGATTTTCGAAAAGTCACGTGTAGCGCCCAGGAGGGTCGTGGGTTCGAATCCTAATCTGGAAGAGGTTTGTAAATTCGAATCTGCGTTTTGCGTCTCGGATCGATTCAGTATTGGGTAGAATAAATTAGTTTTCAGGCATTTCTTACATCTGATTTTCGAAAAGCCACCTGTAGCGCCGGGGAGGGTCGTGGGTTCCAATCCAAAACCAGTAGATGTTTGTAAATTCGAATCTGCGATATGTGATCCTTATCGGTACGGTATTGTGTTGATTAAATTAGTATTTAGTAGTATCTTATATCGGATTTTCGAAAAGTCTCCTGTAGCGCCCAGGAGGCTCGTGGGTTCGAATCTTAATCTGGAAGAGGTATGTAAATTCGAATCTGTGATTTGCGACCCGGATCGATTCGGTATTGTGTTGTTTAAATTAGTATTTAGTCGTTTCTTACATCGGATTTTCAAAAAGCCACCTGTAGCTCCTTGGAGGGTCGTGGGTTCGAATCCAAATCTGGAAGAGGTTTGTAAATTCGATTCTGCGATATGTGACCCAGATCGATTCGGTATTGTGTTGATTAAATTAGTAATCGGACGTTTCGTACATCGGATTTTCGAAAAGTCACGTTTAGCACCCAGGAGGGTCGTGGGTTCGAATCCTAATCTGGAAGAGGTTCGTAAATTCGAATCTGCGTTTTGCGTCTCGGATCGTTTCGGTATTGTGTTGATTAAAATAGTATTTAGTCGTATCTTACATCGGATTTTCCAAGAGTCACCTGTAGGGCCCAGGAGGGTCATGGGTTCGAATCCAAATCTGGAAGAGGTTTGTAAATCCGAATCTGCGATTTGCGACCCGGATCGATTCGGTATTGTGTTGATTAAATTAGTAATCGGACGTTTCGTACAACAGATTTTCGAAAAAGTCACCTGTAGCGCCGTGGAGGGTCGTGGGTTCGAATCCAAACCCAGTAGATGTTTGTAAATTCGAATCTGCGATATGTGATCCATAGCGGTACGGTATTGTGTGGAATAAATTAGTTTTCAGGCATTTCTTACATCGGATTTTCGAAAAGTCATCTGTAGCGCCCAGGAGGCTCGTGGGTTCGAATCCAAATCTGGAAGAGGTTTGTAAATTCGAATCTGCGCGTTGCGACTCGGATCGATTCGGTATTGTGTTGAATAAATTAGTTTTCACTCATTTCTTTCATCGGTTATTCGAAAAGTCACCTGTAGTGCCCAGGAGGGTCGTGGGTTCGAATCCAAATCTGGAAGAGGTTTGTAAATTCGAATCTGCGCTTCGCGACACGGATCAATTCAGTATTGTGTTGAATAAATTAGTTTTCAGGCATTTCTTACATCTGATTTTCGAAAAGTCACCTGTAGCGCCGAGGAGGGTCGTGGGTTCGAATCCAAATCCAGTAGAAGTTTGTAAATTCGAATCTGCGATATGTGATCCATATCGGTACGGTATTGTGTTGAATAAATTAGTTTTCATGCATTTCTTTCATCGGATTTTCGAAAAGTCACCTGTAGCGCCCAGGAGGCTCGTGGGTTCGAATCGAAATCTGGAAGAGGTTTGTAAATTCGAATCTGCGCTTTGCGACTCGGATCGATTCGGTATTGAGTTGAATAAATTAGTTTTCAGGCATTTCTTACATCGGATTGTCGAAAAGTCACCTGTAGCGCCCAGGAGGGTCGTGGATTCGAATCCAAATCTGGAAGAGGATTGTAAATCCGAATCTGCGGTCTGCGACCCGGATCGATTCGGTATTGTGTTGATTAAATTAGTAATCATACGTTTCGTACATCGGATTTTCGAAAAAGTCACCTGTAGCGCCTTGGGTTCGAATCCATATCCAGTAGATGGTTGTAATTCGATCCAGCGCGTTGCGACCGGGATCGATTCGGTAACGGGTTGTTTAAATTAGTATTTAGTCGTTTCTTACATTGGATTTTCGAAAAGTGACCTGTAGCGCCCTGGAGGGTCGTGGGTTCGAATTCAATTATGGAAGAGGTTTGTTTATTCCAATCTGCAATATGCGACCCGGATCGATTCGGTATTATGATGATTAAATTTGTAATCGGACGTTTCGTACATCGGATTTTTGAAAAGTCACGTGTAGCGCCCAGGAGGGTCGTGGGTTCGATTCCTAATCTGGAAGAGGTTTGTAAATTCGAATCTGCGTTTTGCGTCTCGGATCGATTCGGGATTGTGTAGAATAAATCATTTTTCAGGCATTTCTTACATCTGATTTTCGAAAAGCCACCTGTAGCGCCGTGGAGGGTCGTGGGTACGAATCCAAATCCAGTAGATGTTTGTAAATTCGAATCTGCGATATGTGATCCATAGCGGTACGTTATTGTGTTGAATAAATTAGTTTTCAGGCATTTCTTACATCGGATTTTCGAAAAGTCACCTGTAGCGCCCAGGAGGCTCGTGGGTTCGAATCCAAATCTGGAAGAGGTTTGTAAATTCGAATCTGCGCTTTGCGACTCGGATCGATTCGGTATTGTGTTGAATAAATTAGTTTTCAGGCATTTCTTTCATCGGATATTCGAAAAGTCACCTGTAGTGCCCAGGAGGGTCGTGGTTTCGAATCCAAATCTGGAAGAGGTTTGTAAATTCGAATCTGCGCTTTGCGACTCGGATCGATTCAGTATTGTGTTGAATAAATTAGTTTTCAGGCATTTCTTACATCTGATTTTCGAAAAGTCACCTGTAGCGCCAAGGAGGGTGGTGGATTCGAATCCAAATCTGGAGGAGGATTGTATATCCGAATCTGCGGTGTGCGACCCGGATCGATTTGGTATTGTGTTGATTAAATTAGTAATCATACGTTTCGTACATCGGATTTTCGAAAAAGTCACCTGTAGCGCCGTGGGTTCGAATCCATATCCAGTAGATGGTTGTAATTCGATTCAGCTCTTTGCGACCGGGATCGATTCGGTATTGGTTTGTTTAAATTAGTATTTAGTCGTTTCTTACATTGGATTTTCGAAAAGTGACCTGTAGCTTCCTGGAGGGTCGTGGGTTCGAATCCAATTATGGAAGAGGTTTGTTTATTCCAATCTGCAATATGCGACCCGGATCGATTCGGTATTATGTTGATTAAATTTGTAATCGGACGTTTCGTACATCGGATTTTCGAAAAGTCACGTGTAGCGCCCAGGAGGGTCGTGGGTTCGAATCCTAATCTGGAAGAGGTTTGTAAATTCGAATCTGCGTTTTGCGTCTCGGATCGATTCGGTATTGTGTAGAATCAATTAGTTTTCAGGCATTTCTTACATCTGATTTTCGAAAAGCCACCTGTAGCGCCGGGGAGGGTCGTGGGTTCGAATCCAAATCCAGTAGATGTTTGTAAATTCCGTTCTGCGATATGTGATCCTTATCGGTACGGTATTGTGTTGATTAAATTAGTATTTAGTCGTATCTTACATCGGATTTTCGAAAAGTCACCTGTAGCGCCCAGGAGGCTCGTGGGTTCGATTCCTAATCTGGAAGAGGTTCGTAAATTCGAATCTGCGGTTTGCGTCTCGGATCGATTCGGTATTGTGTTGATTAAAATAGCATTTAGTCGAATCGTACATCGGATTTTCCAAAAGTCACCTGTAGCGGCCAGGAGGGTCGTGGGTTCGAATCCAAATCTGGAAGAGGATTCTAAATTAGTTTTCAGGCATTTCTTACATCTGATTTTCGAAAAGCCACCTGTAGCGCCGGGGAGGGTCGTGGGTTCGAATCCAAATCCAGAAGATGGTTGTAAATTCGAATCTGCGATATGTGATCCATAGCGGTACGGTATTGGGTTGAATAAATTAGTTTTCAGGCATTTCTAACATCGGATTTTCGAAAAGTCACATGTAGTGCCTTCGAGGCTCGTGGGTTCGAATCCAAATCTGGAAGAGGTTTGTAAATTCGAATCTGCGCTTTGCGTCTCGGATCGATTCGGTATTGTGTTGATTAAAATAGTATTTAGTCATATCTTACATCGGATTTTCCAAAAGTCACCTGTAGGGCCCAGGAGGGTCATGGGTTCGAATCCAAATCTGGAAGAGGTTTGTAAATCCGAATCTGCGATTTGCGACCCGGATCGATTCGGTATTGTGTTGATTAAATTAGTAATCGGACGTTTCGTACAACAGATTTTCGAAAAAGTCACCTGTAGCGCCGTCTAGGGTCGTGGGTCCGAATCAAAATCTGGAAAAGGTTTGCAAATTCGAATCTGCGTTTTGCGTCTCGGATCGATTCGGTATTGTGTTGATTAAATTAGTATTTAATCGTTTCTTACATTGGATTTTTGAAAAGTGACCTGTAGCGCCCTGGAGGGTCGTGGGTTCGAATCCAATTGTGGAAGAGCTTTGTAAATTCCAATCTGCAATATGCGACCCGGATCGATTCGGTATTTTGTTGATTAAATTAGTATTATGACATTTCTTACATCGGATTTTCGGAAAGTCGCCTGTAGCGGCCAGGAGGGTCGTGGGTTCGAATCCAAATCTGGAAGGGGATTGTAAATCCGAATCTGTCGTCTGCGACCCGGATCGATTCGGTATTGTGTTGATTAAATTAGTAATCATACGTTTCGTACATCGGATTTTCGAAAAAGTCACCTGTAGCGCCGTGGGTTCGAATCCATATCCAGTAGATGGTTGTAAATTCGAATCTGCGCTTTGCGACCGGGATCAATTCGGTATTGGGTTGTTTAAATTAGTATTTATTCGTTTCTTACATTGGATTTTCGAAAAGTGACCTGTAGCGCCCTGGAGGGCCGTGGGTTCGAATCCAATTATGGAAGAGGTTTGTTTATTCCAATCTGAAATATGCGACCCGGATCGATTCGGTATTATGTTGATTAAATTTGTAATCGGACGTTTCGTACATCGGATTTTCGAAAAGTCACGTGTAGCGCCCAGGAGGGTCGTGGGTTCGAATCCTAATCTGGAAGAGGTTTGTAAATTCGAATCTGTGATTTGCGACCCGGATCGATTCGGTATTGTGTTGTTTAAATTAGTATTTAGTCGTTTCTTACATCGGATTTTCAAAAAGCCACCTGTAGCTCCTTGGAGGGTCGTGGGTTCGAATCCAAATCTGGAAGAGGTTTGTAAATTCGATTCTGCGATATGTGACCCAGATCGATTCGGTATTGTGTTAATTAAATTAGTAATCGGACGTTTCGTACATCGGATTTTCGAAAAGTCACGTTTAGCACCCAGGAGGGTCGTGGGTTCGAATCCTAATCTGGAAGAGGTTCGTAAATTCGAATCTGCGTTTTGCGTCTCGGATCGATTCGTTATTGTGTTGATTAAAATAGTATTTAGTCGTATCTTACATCGGATTTTCCAAAAGTCACCTGTAGGGCCCAGGAGGGTCATGGGTTCGAATCCAAATCTGGAAGAGGTTTGTAAATCCGAATCTGCGATTTGCGACCCGGATCGATTCGGTATTGTGTTGATTAAATTAGTAATCGGACGTTTCGTACAACAGATTTTCGAAAAAGTCACCTGTAGTGCCGTGGAGGGTCGTGGGTTCGAATCCAAATCCAGTAGATGTTTGTAAATTCGAATCTGCGATATGTGATCCATAGCGGTACGGTATTGTGTGGAATAAATTAGTTTACAGGCATTTCTTACATCGGATTTTCGAAAAGTCACCTGTAGCGCCCAGGAGGCTCGTGGATTCGAATCCAAATCTGGAAGAGGTTTGTAAATTCGAATCTGCGCTTTGCGACACGGATCGATTCGGTATTGTGTTGAATAAATTAGTTTTCAGGCATTTCTTTCATCGGATATTCGAAAAGTCACCTGTAGTGCCCAGGAGGGTCGTGGGTTCGAATCCAAATCTGGAAGAGGTTTGTTAATTCGAATCTGCGCTTTGCGACACGGATCAATTCAGTATTGTGTTGAATAAATTAGTTTTCAGGCATTTCTTACATCTGAATTTCGAAAAGTCACCTGTAGCGCCGAGGAGGGTCGTGGGTTCGAATCCAAATCCAGTAGATGTTTGTAAATTCGAATCTGCGATATGTGATCCATATCGGTACGGTATTGTGTTGAATAAATTAGTTTTCATGCATTTCTTTCATCGGATTTTCGAAAAGTCGCCTGTAGCGCCCAGGAAGCTCGTGGGTTCGAATCCAAACCTGGAAGAGGTTTGTAAATTCGAATCTGCGCTTTGCGACTCGGATCGATACGGTATTGAGTTGAATAAATTAGTTTTCAGGCATTTCTTACATCGGATTGTCGAAAAGTGACCTGTAGCGCCCAGGAGGGTAGTGGATTCGAATCCAAATCTGGAAGACGATTGTTAATCCGAATCTGTCGTCTGCGACGCGGATCGATTCGTTATTGTGTTGATTAAATTAGTAATCATACGTTTCGTACATCGGAATTTCGAAAAAGTCACCTGTAGCGCCGTGGATTCGAATCCATATCCAGTAGATGGTTGTAAATTCGAATCTGCGCTTTGCGACCGGGATCAATTCGGTATTGGGTTGTTTAAATTAGTATTTAGTCGTTTCTTACATTGGATTTTCGAAAAGTGACCTGTAGCGCCCTGGAGGGTCGTGGGTTCGAATCCAAATATGGAAGAGGTTTGTTTATTCCAATCTGCAATATGCGACCCGGATCGATTCGGTATTATGTTGATTAAATTTGTAATCGGACGTTTCGTATATCGGATTTTCGAAAAGTCACGTGTAGCGCCCAGGAGGGTCGTGGGTTCGAATCCTAATCTGGAAGAGGTTTGTAAATTCGAATCCCGGTTTTGCGTCTCGCATCGATTCAGTATTGTGTAGAATAAATTAGTTTTCAGGCATTTCTTACATCTGATTTTCGAAAAGCCACCTGTAGCGCCGGGGAGGGTCGTGGGTTCGAATCCAAATCCAGTAGATGTTTGTAAATTCCGTTCTGCGATATGTGATCCTTATCGGTACGGTATTGTGTTGATTAAATTAGTATTTAGTCGTATCTTACATCGGATTTTCGAAAAGTCACCTGTAGCGCCCAGGAGGCTCGTGGGTTCGATTCCTAATCTGGAAGAGGTTCGTAAATTCGAATCTGCGGTTTGCGTCTCGGATCGATTCGGTATTGTGTTGATTAAAATAGCATTTAGTCGAATCGTACATCGGATTTTCCAAAAGTCACCTGTAGCGGCCAGGAGGGTCGTGGGTTCGAATCCAAATCTGGAAGAGGATTCTAAATTAGTTTTCAGGCATTTCTTACATCTGATTTTCGAAAAGCCACCTGTAGCGCCGGGGAGGGTCGTGGGTTCGAATCCAAATCCAGAAGATGGTTGTAAATTCGAATCTGCGATATGTGATCCATAGCGGTACGGTATTGGGTTGAATAAATTAGTTTTCAGGCATTTCTAACATCGGATTTTCGAAAAGTCACATGTAGTGCCTTCGAGGCTCGTGGGTTCGAATCCAAATCTGGAAGAGGTTTGTAAATTCGAATCTGCGCTTTGCGTCTCGGATCGATTCGGTATTGTGTTGATTAAAATAGTATTTAGTCATATCTTACATCGGATTTTCCAAAAGTCACCTGTAGGGCCCAGGAGGGTCATGGGTTCGAATCCAAATCTGGAAGAGGTTTGTAAATCCGAATCTGCGATTTGCGACCCGGATCGATTCGGTATTGTGTTGATTAAATTAGTAATCGGACGTTTCGTACAACAGATTTTCGAAAAAGTCACCTGTAGCGCCGTGGAGGGTCGTGGGTCCGAATCAAAATCTGGAAAAGGTTTGCAAATTCGAATCTGCGTTTTGCGTCTCGGATCGATTCGGTATTGTGTTGATTAAATTAGTATTTAATCGTTTCTTACATTGGATTTTTGAAAAGTGACCTGTAGCGCCCTGGAGGGTCGTGGGTTCGAATCCAATTGTGGAAGAGCTTTGTAAATTCCAATCTGCAATATGCGACCCGGATCGATTCGGTATTTTGTTGATTAAATTAGTATTATGACATTTCTTACATCGGATTTTCGGAAAGTCGCCTGTAGCGGCCAGGAGGGTCGTGGGTTCGAATCCAAATCTGGAAGGGGATTGTAAATCCGAATCTGTCGTCTGCGACCCGGATCGATTCGGTATTGTGTTGATTAAATTAGTAATCATACGTTTCGTACATCGGATTTTCGAAAAAGTCACCTGTAGCGCCGTGGGTTCGAATCCATATCCAGTAGATGGTTGTAAATTCGAATCTGCGCTTTGCGACCGGGATCAATTCGGTATTGGGCTGTTTAAATTAGTATTTATTCGTTTCTTACATTGGATTTTCGAAAAGTGACCTGTAGCGCCCTGGAGGGCCGTGGGTTCGAATCCAATTATGGAAGAGGTTTGTTTATTCCAATCTGAAATATGCGACCCGGATCGATTCGGTATTATGTTGATTAAATTTGTAATCGGACGTTTCGTACATCGGATTTTCGAAAAGTCACGTGTAGCGCCCAGGAGGGTCGTGGGTTCGAATCCTAATCTGGAAGAGGTTTGTAAATTCGAATCTGCTTTTTGCGTCTGGGATCGATTCGGTATTGTGTAGAATAAATTAGTTTTCAGGCATTTCTTACATCTGATTTTCGAAAAGCCACCTGTAGCGCCGGGGAGGGTCGTGGGTTCCAATCCAAATCCAGTAGATGTTTGTAAATTCGAATCTGCGATATGTGATCCTTATCGGTACGGTATTGTGTTGATTAAATTAGTATTTAGTCGTATCTTATATCGTATTTTCGAAAAGTCACCTGTAGCGCCCAGGAGGCTCGTGGGTTCGAATCCTAATCTGGAAGAGGTTTGTAAATTCGAATCTGTGATTTGCGACCCGGATCGATTCGGTATTGTGTTGTTTAAATTAGTATTTAGTCGTTTCTTACATCGGATTTTCAAAAAGCCACCTGTAGCTCCTTGGAGGGTCGTGGGTTCGAATCCAAATCTGGAAGAGGTTTGTAAATTCGATTCTGCGATATGTGACCCAGATCGATTCGGTATTGTGTTAATTAAATTAGTAATCGGACGTTTCGTACATCGGATTTTCGAAAAGTCACGTTTAGCACCCAGGAGGGTCGTGGGTTCGAATCCTAATCTGGAAGAGGTTCGTAAATTCGAATCTGCGTTTTGCGTCTCGGATCGATTCGTTATTGTGTTGATTAAAATAGTATTTAGTCGTATCTTACATCGGATTTTCCAAAAGTCACCTGTAGGGCCCAGGAGGGTCATGGGTTCGAATCCAAATCTGGAAGAGGTTTGTAAATCCGAATCTGCGATTTGCGACCCGGATCGATTCGGTATTGTGTTGATTAAATTAGTAATCGGACGTTTCGTACAACAGATTTTCGAAAAAGTCACCTGTAGTGCCGTGGAGGGTCGTGGGTTCGAATCCAAATCCAGTAGATGTTTGTAAATTCGAATCTGCGATATGTGATCCATAGCGGTACGGTATTGTGTGGAATAAATTAGTTTACAGGCATTTCTTACATCGGATTTTCGAAAAGTCACCTGTAGCGCCCAGGAGGCTCGTGGATTCGAATCCAAATCTGGAAGAGGTTTGTAAATTCGAATCTGCGCTTTGCGACACGGATCGATTCGGTATTGTGTTGAATAAATTAGTTTTCAGGCATTTCTTTCATCGGATATTCGAAAAGTCACCTGTAGTGCCCAGGAGGGTCGTGGGTTCGAATCCAAATCTGGAAGAGGTTTGTTAATTCGAATCTGCGCTTTGCGACACGGATCAATTCAGTATTGTGTTGAATAAATTAGTTTTCAGGCATTTCTTACATCTGAATTTCGAAAAGTCACCTGTAGCGCCGAGGAGGGTCGTGGGTTCGAATCCAAATCCAGTAGATGTTTGTAAATTCGAATCTGCGATATGTGATCCATATCGGTACGGTATTGTGTTGAATAAATTAGTTTTCATGCATTTCTTTCATCGGATTTTCGAAAAGTCGCCTGTAGCGCCCAGGAAGCTCGTGGGTTCGAATCCAAACCTGGAAGAGGTTTGTAAATTCGAATCTGCGCTTTGCGACTCGGATCGATACGGTATTGAGTTGAATAAATTAGTTTTCAGGCATTTCTTACATCGGATTGTCGAAAAGTGACCTGTAGCGCCCAGGAGGGTCGTGGATTCGAATCCAAATCTGGAAGACGATTGTTAATCCGAATCTGTCGTCTGCGACGCGGATCGATTCGTTATTGTGTTGATTAAATTAGTAATCATACGTTTCGTACATCGGAATTTCGAAAAAGTCACCTGTAGCGCCGTGGGTTCGAATCCATATCCAGTAGATGGTTGTAAATTCGAATCTGCGCTTTGCGACCGGGATCAATTCGGTATTGGGTTGTTTAAATTAGTATTTAGTCGTTTCTTACATTGGATTTTCGAAAAGTGACCTGTAGCGCCCTGGAGGGTCGTGGGTTCGAATCCAAATATGGAAGAGGTTTGTTTATTCCAATCTGCAATATGCGACCCGGATCGATTCGGTATTATGTTGATTAAATTTGTAATCGGACGTTTCGTACATCGGATTTTCGAAAAGTCACGTGTAGCGCCCAGGAGGGTCGTGGGTTCGAATCCTAATCTGGAAGAGGTTTGTAAATTCGAATCCCGGTTTTGCGTCTCGCATCGATTCAGTATTGTGTAGAATAAATTAGTTTTCAGGCATTTCTTACATCTGATTTTCGAAGAGCCACCTGTAGCGCTGGGGAGGGTCGTGGATTCGAATCCAAATCCTGTAGATGTTTGTAAATTCGAATCTGCGATACGTGATCCATAGCGGTACGGTATTGCGTTGAATAAATTAATTTTCAGGCATTTCTTACATCGGATTTTCGAAAAGTCACCTGTAGTGCCTTCGAGGCTCGTGGGTTCGAATCCAAATCTTGAAGAGGTTTGTAAATTCGAATCTGCGCTTTGCGACTCGGATCGATTCGGTATTGTGTTGAATAAATTAGTTTTCAAGCTTTTCTTTCAACGGATATTCGAAAAGTCACCTGTAGTGCCCAGGAGGGTCGTGGGTTCGAATCCAAATCTGGAAGAGGATTGTAAATTCAAATCTGCGCTTTGCGACTCGGATCGATTCAGTATTGTGTTGAATAAATTAGTTTTCAGGCATTTCTTACATCTGATTTTCGAAAAGCCACCTGTAGCGCCGGGGAGGGTCGTGGGTTCGAATCCAAATCCAGTAGATGTTTGTAAATTCCGTTCTGCGATATGTGATCCTTATCGGTACGGTATTGTGTTGATTAAATTAGTATTTAGTCGTATCTTACATCGGATTTTCGAAAAGTCACCTGTAGCGCCCAGGAGGCTCGTGGGTTCGATTCCTAATCTGGAAGAGGTTCGTAAATTCGAATCTGCGGTTTGCGTCTCGGATCGATTCGGTATTGTGTTGATTAAAATAGCATTTAGTCGAATCGTACATCGGATTTTCCAAAAGTCACCTGTAGCGGCCAGGAGGGTCGTGGGTTCGAATCCAAATCTGGAAGAGGATTCTAAATTAGTTTTCAGGCATTTCTTACATCTGATTTTCGAAAAGCCACCTGTAGCGCCGGGGAGGGTCGTGGGTTCGAATCCAAATCCAGAAGATGGTTGTAAATTCGAATCTGCGATATGTGATCCATAGCGGTACGGTATTGGGTTGAATAAATTAGTTTTCAGGCATTTCTAACATCGGATTTTCGAAAAGTCACATGTAGTGCCTTCGAGGCTCGTGGGTTCGAATCCAAATCTGGAAGAGGTTTTGTAAATTCGAATCTGCGCTTTGCGTCTCGGATCGATTCGGTATTGTGTTGATTAAAATAGTATTTAGTCATATCTTACATCGGATTTTCCAAAAGTCACCTGTAGGGCCCAGGAGGGTCATGGGTTCGAATCCAAATCTGGAAGAGGTTTGTAAATCCGAATCTGCGATTTGCGACCCGGATCGATTCGGTATTGTGTTGATTAAATTAGTAATCGGACGTTTCGTACAACAGATTTTCGAAAAAGTCACCTGTAGCGCCGTCTAGGGTCGTGGGTCCGAATCAAAATCTGGAAAAGGTTTGCAAATTCGAATCTGCGTTTTGCGTCTCGGATCGATTCGGTATTGTGTTGATTAAATTAGTATTTAATCGTTTCTTACATTGGATTTTTGAAAAGTGACCTGTAGCGCCCTGGAGGGTCGTGGGTTCGAATCCAATTGTGGAAGAGCTTTGTAAATTCCAATCTGCAATATGCGACCCGGATCGATTCGGTATTTTGTTGATTAAATTAGTATTATGACATTTCTTACATCGGATTTTCGGAAAGTCGCCTGTAGCGGCCAGGAGGGTCGTGGGTTCGAATCCAAATCTGGAAGGGGATTGTAAATCCGAATCTGTCGTCTGCGACCCGGATCGATTCGGTATTGTGTTGATTAAATTAGTAATCATACGTTTCGTACATCGGATTTTCGAAAAAGTCACCTGTAGCGCCGTGGGTTCGAATCCATATCCAGTAGATGGTTGTAAATTCGAATCTGCGCTTTGCGACCGGGATCAATCGGTATTGGGTTGTTTAAATTAGTATTTATTCGTTTCTTACATTGGATTTTCGAAAAGTGACCTGTAGCGCCCTGGAGGGCCGTGGGTTCGAATCCAATTATGGAAGAGGTTTGTTTATTCCAATCTGAAATATGCGACCCGGATCGATTCGGTATTATGTTGATTAAATTTGTAATCGGACGTTTCGTACATCGGATTTTCGAAAAGTCACGTGTAGCGCCCAGGAGGGTCGTGGGTTCGAATCCTAATCTGGAAGAGGTTTGTAAATTCGAATCTGCTTTTTGCGTCTGGGATCGATTCGGTATTGTGTAGAATAAATTAGTTTTCAGGCATTTCTTACATCTGATTTTCGAAAAGCCACCTGTAGCGCCGGGGAGGGTCGTGGGTTCCAATCCAAATCCAGTAGATGTTTGTAAATTCGAATCTGCGATATGTGATCCTTATCGGTACGGTATTGTGTTGATTAAATTAGTATTTAGTCGTATCTTATATCGTATTTTCGAAAAGTCACCTGTAGCGCCCAGGAGGCTCGTGGGTTCGAATCCTAATCTGGAAGAGGTTTGTAAATTCGAATCTGTGATTTGCGACCCGGATCGATTCGGTATTGTGTTGTTTAAATTAGTATTTAGTCGTTTCTTACATCGGATTTTCAAAAAGCCACCTGTAGCTCCTTGGAGGGTCGTGGGTTCGAATCCAAATCTGGAAGAGGTTTGTAAATTCGATTCTGCGATATGTGACCCAGATCGATTCGGTATTGTGTTAATTAAATTAGTAATCGGACGTTTCGTACATCGGATTTTCGAAAAGTCACGTTTAGCACCCAGGAGGGTCGTGGGTTCGAATCCTAATCTGGAAGAGGTTCGTAAATTCGAATCTGCGTTTTGCGTCTCGGATCGATTCGTTATTGTGTTGATTAAAATAGTATTTAGTCGTATCTTACATCGGATTTTCCAAAAGTCACCTGTAGGGCCCAGGAGGGTCATGGGTTCGAATCCAAATCTGGAAGAGGTTTGTAAATCCGAATCTGCGATTTGCGACCCGGATCGATTCGGTATTGTGTTGATTAAATTAGTAATCGGACGTTTCGTACAACAGATTTTCGAAAAAGTCACCTGTAGTGCCGTGGAGGGTCGTGGGTTCGAATCCAAATCCAGTAGATGTTTGTAAATTCGAATCTGCGATATGTGATCCATAGCGGTACGGTATTGTGTGGAATAAATTAGTTTACAGGCATTTCTTACATCGGATTTTCGAAAAGTCACCTGTAGCGCCCAGGAGGCTCGTGGATTCGAATCCAAATCTGGAAGAGGTTTGTAAATTCGAATCTGCGCTTTGCGACACGGATCGATTCGGTATTGTGTTGAATAAATTAGTTTTCAGGCATTTCTTTCATCGGATATTCGAAAAGTCACCTGTAGTGCCCAGGAGGGTCGTGGGTTCGAATCCAAATCTGGAAGAGGTTTGTTAATTCGAATCTGCGCTTTGCGACACGGATCAATTCAGTATTGTGTTGAATAAATTAGTTTTCAGGCATTTCTTACATCTGAATTTCGAAAAGTCACCTGTAGCGCCGAGGAGGGTCGTGGGTTCGAATCCAAATCCAGTAGATGTTTGTAAATTCGAATCTGCGATATGTGATCCATATCGGTACGGTATTGTGTTGAATAAATTAGTTTTCATGCATTTCTTTCATCGGATTTTCGAAAAGTCGCCTGTAGCGCCCAGGAAGCTCGTGGGTTCGAATCCAAACCTGGAAGAGGTTTGTAAATTCGAATCTGCGCTTTGCGACTCGGATCGATACGGTATTGAGTTGAATAAATTAGTTTTCAGGCATTTCTTACATCGGATTGTCGAAAAGTGACCTGTAGCGCCCAGGAGGGTCGTGGATTCGAATCCAAATCTGGAAGACGATTGTTAATCCGAATCTGTCGTCTGCGACGCGGATCGATTCGTTATTGTGTTGATTAAATTAGTAATCATACGTTTCGTACATCGGAATTTCGAAAAAGTCACCTGTAGCGCCGTGGGTTCGAATCCATATCCAGTAGATGGTTGTAAATTCGAATCTGCGCTTTGCGACCGGGATCAATTCGGTATTGGGTTGTTTAAATTAGTATTTAGTCGTTTCTTACATTGGATTTTCGAAAAGTGACCTGTAGCGCCCTGGAGGGTCGTGGGTTCGAATCCAAATATGGAAGAGGTTTGTTTATTCCAATCTGCAATATGCGACCCGGATCGATTCGGTATTATGTTGATTAAATTTGTAATCGGACGTTTCGTACATCGGATTTTCGAAAAGTCACGTGTAGCGCCCAGGAGGGTCGTGGGTTCGAATCCAAATCTTGAAGAGGTTTGTAAATTCGAATCTGCGCTTTGCGACTCGGATCGATTCGGTATTGTGTTGAATAAATTAGTTTTCAAGCTTTTCTTTCAACGGATATTCGAAAAGTCACCTGTAGTGCCCAGGAGGGTCGTGGGTTCGAATCCAAATCTGGAAGAGGATTGTAAATTCAAATCTGCGCTTTGCGACTCGGATCGATTCAGTATTGTGTTGAATAAATTAGTTTTCAGGCATTTCTTACATCTGATTTTCGAAAAGCCACCTGTAGCGCCGGGGAGGGTCGTGGGTTCCAATCCAAATCAAGTAGATATTTGTAAATTCGAATCTGCGATATGTGATCCTTATCGGTACGGTATTGTGTTGATTAAATTAGTATTTAGTCGTATCTTATATCGGATTTTCGAATAGTCACCTGTAGCGCCCAGGAGGCTCGTGGGTTCGAATCCTAATCTGGAAGAGGTTTGTAAATTGGAATGTGTGATTTGCGACCCGGATCGATTCGGTATTGTGTTGTTTAAATTAGTATTTAGTCGTTTCCTACATCGGATTTTCAAAAAGCCACCTGTAGCTCCTTGGAGGGTCGTGGGTTCCAATCCAAATCTGGAAGAGGTTTGTAAATTCGATTCTGCGATATGTGACCCAGATCGATTCGGTATTGTGTTGATTAAATTAGTAATCGGAAGTTTCGACATCGGATTTTCGAAAAGTCACGTTTAGCGCCCAGGAGGGTCGTGGGTTCGTATCCTAATCTGGAAGTGGTTCGTAAATTCGAATCTGCGTTTTGCGTCTCGGATCGATTCGGTATTGTGTTGATTAAAATAGTATTTAGTCGTATCTTACATCGGATTTTCCAAAAGTCACCTGTAGGGCCCAGGAGGGTCATGGGTTCAAATCCAAATCTGGAAGAGGTTTGTAAATACGAATCTGCGATTTGCGACCCTTATCGATTCGGTATTGTGTTGATTAAATTAGTTATCGGACGTTTCGTACAACAGATTTTCGAAAAAGTCACCTGTAGCGCCATGGAGGGTCGTGGGTCCGAATCAAAATCTGGAAGAGGTTTGCAAATTCGAATCTGCGTTTTGCGTCTCGGATCGATTCGGTATTGGGTTGATTAAATTAGTATTTAATCGTTCCTTACATTGGATTTTCGAAAAGTGACCTGTAGCGCCCTGGAGGGTCGTGGGTTCGAATCAAATAATTGAAGAGGTTTGTAAATTCCAATCTGCAATATGCGACCCGGATCCATTCGTTATTATGTTGATTAAATTTGTAATCGGACGTTCCGTACGTCGGATTTTTGAAAAGTCACGTGTAGCGTCCAGGAGGGTCGGGGGTTCGAATCCTAATGTGGAAGAGGTTTGTAAATTCGAATCTGCTCTTTGCGACTCGGATCGATTCGGTATTGTGTTGATTAAATTAGTTTTCAGGCATTTCTTACATCGGATTTTCGAAAAGTCACCTGTAGCGCCCAGGAGGCTCGTGGGTTCGAATCCAAATCTGGAAGAGGTTTGTAAATTCGAATCTGCGCTTTGCGACTCGGATCGATTCGGTATTGTGTTGAATAAATTAGTTTTCAGGCATTTCTTTCATCGGATATTCGAAAAGTCACCTGTAGTGCCCAGGAGGGTCGTGGGTTCGAATCCAAATCTGGAAGAGGTTTGTAAATTCGAATCTGCGCTTTGCGACTCGGATCGATTCAGTATTGTGTTGAATAAATTAGTTTTCAGGCATTTCTTACATCTGATTTTCGAAAAGTCACCTGTAGCGCCGAGGAGGGTCGTGGGTTCGAATCCAAATCCAGTAGATGTTTGTAAATTCGAATCTGCGATATGTGATCCATATCGGTACGGTATTGTGTTGAATAAATTAGTTTTCAGGCATTTCTTTCATCGGATTTTCGAAAAGTCACCTGTAGCGCCCAGGAGGCTCGTGGGTTCGAATCCAAATCTGGATGAGGTTTGTAAATTCGAATCTGCGCTTTGCGACTCGGATCGATTCGGTATTGTGTTGAATAAATTAGTTTTCAGGCATTCCTTACATCGGATGGTCGAAAAGTCACCTGTATCGCCCAGGAGGGTCGTGGAATCGAATCCTAATCTGGAAGAGGATTGTAAATCCGAATCTGCGGTCTGCGAGCCGGATCGATTCGGTATTGTGTTGATTAAATCAGTAATCATACGTTTCGTACATCGGATTTTCGAAAAAGTCACCTGTAGCGCCGTGGGTTCGAATCCATATCCAGTAGATGGTTGTAATTCGATTCAGGGCTTTGCGACCGGGATCGATTCGGTATTGGGTTGTTTAAATTAGTATTTAGTCGTTTCTTACATTGGATTTTCGAAAAGTGACCTGTAGCGCCCTGGAGGGTCGTGGTTTCGAATCCTTTTATGGAAGAGGTTTGTAAATTCCAATCTGCAATATGCGACCCGGATCGATTCGGTATTATGTTGATTAAATTTGTAATCGGACGTTTCGTACATCGGATTTTTGAAAAGTCACGTGTAGCGTCCAGGAGGGTCGTGGGTTCGAATCCTAATCTGGAAGAGGTTTGTAAATTCGAATCTGCGTTTTGCGTCTCGGATCGATTCGGGATTGTGTAGAATAAATCAGTTTTCAGGCATTTCTTACATCTGATTTTCGAAAAGCTACCTGTAGCGCCGGGGAGGGTCGTGGGTTCGAATCCAAATCCAGTAGATGTTTGTAAATTCGAATCTGCGATATGTGATCCATAGCGGTACGGTATTGTGTTGAATAAATTAGTTTTCAGGCATTTCTTACATCGGATTTTCGAAAAGTCACCTGTAGTGCCTTCGAGGCTCGTGGGTTCGAATCCAAATCTGGAAGAGGTTTGTAAATTTGAATCTGCGCTTTGCAACTCGGATCGATTCGGTATTGTGTTGAATAAATTAGTTTTCAGGCATTTCTTTCATCGGATATTCGAAAAGTCACCTGTAGTGCCCAGGAGGGTCGTGGGTTCGAATCCAAACCTGGATGAGGATTGTAAATTCGAATCTGCGCTATGCGACTCGGATCGATTCAGTATTGTGTTGAATAAATTAGTTTTCAGGCATTTCTTACATCTAATTTTCGAAAAGTCACCTGTAGCGCCGAGGAGGGTCGTGGGTTCGAATCCAAACCCAGTAGATGTTTGTAAATTCGAATCTGCGATATGTGATCCATATCGGTACGGTATTGTGTTGAATAAATTAGTTTTCAGGCATTTCTTTCATCGGATTTTCGAAAAGTTACCTGTAGCGCCCAGGAGGCTCGTGGGTTCGAATCCAAATCTGGAAGAGGTTTGTAAATTCGAATCTGCGCTTTGCGACTCGGATCGATTCGGTATTGTGTTGAATAAATTAGTTTTGAGGCATTTCTTACATCGGATTGTCGAAAAGTCACCTGTAGGGCCCAGGAGGGTCATGGGTTCGAATCCAAATCTGGAAGAGGTTTGTAAATCCGAATCTGCGATTTGCGACCCGGATCGATTCGGTATTGTGTTGATTAAATTAGTAATCGGACGTTTCGTACAACAGATTTTCGAAAAAGTCACCTGTAGCGCCGTGGAGGGTCGTGGGTTCGAATCCAAATCCAGTAGATGTTTGTAAATTCGAATCTGCGATATGTGATCCTTATCGGTACGGTATTGTGTTGATTAAATTAGAATTTAGTCGTATCTTATATCGGATTTTCGAAAAGTCACCTGTAGCGCCCAGGAGGCTCGTGGGTTCGAATCCTAAACTGGAAGAGGATTGTAAATTCGAATCTGTGATTTGCGACACGGATCGATTCGGTATTGTGTTGTTTAAATTAGTTTTTAGTCGTTTCTTACATCGGATTTTCAAAAAGCCACCTGTAGCTCCATGGAGGGTCGTGGGTTCGAATCCAAATCTGGAAGAGGTTTGTAAATTCGATTCTGCGATATGTGACCCAGATCGATTCGGTATTGTGTTGATTAAATTAGTAATCGGACGTTTCGTACATCGGATTTTCGAAAAGTCACGTTTAGCGCCCAGGAGGGTCGTGGGTTCGCATCCTAATCTGGAAGAGGTTCGTAAATTCGAATCTGCGTTTTGCGTCTCGGATCGATTCGGTATTGTGTTCATTAAAATAGTATTTAGTCGTATCTTACATCGGATTTCCAAGAGGCACCTGTAGGGCCCAGGAGGGTCATGGGTTCGAATCCAAATCTGGAAGAGGTTTGTAAATCCGAATCTGCGATTTGCGACCCGGATCGATTCGGTATTGTGTTGATTAAATTAGTAATTGGACGTTTCGTACAACAGATTTTCGAAAAAGTCATCTGTAGCGCCGTGGAGGGTCGTGGGTCCGAATCAAAATCTGGAAGAGGTTTGCAAATTCGAATCTGCGTTTTGCGTCTCGGATCGATTCGGTATTGTGTTGATTAAATTAGTATTTAATCGTTTCTTACATTGGATTTTCGAAAAGTGACCTGTAGCACCCTGGAGGGTCGTGGGTTCGAATCCAATTATGGAAGAGGTTTGTAAATTCCAATCTGCAATATGCGACCCGGATCGATTCGATATTTTGTTGATTAAATTAGTATTCTCACATTTCTTACATCGGATTTTCGGAAAGTCACCTGTAGCGGCCAGGAGGGTCGTGGGATCGAATCCAAACCTGGAAGAGGTTTGTAAATTCAAATCTGCGCTTTGCGACTCGGAGCGATTCAGTATAGTGTTGAATAAATTAGTTTTCAGGCATTTCTTACAACTGATTTTCGAAAAGCCACCTGTAGCGCTGGGGAGGGTCGTGGGTTCCAATCCAAATCCAGTAGATGTTTGTAAATTCGGATCTGCGATATGTGATCCTTATCGGTACGGTATTGTGTTGATTAAATTAGTATTTAGTCGTATCTTATATCGGATTTTTGAAAAGTCACCTGTAGCGCCCAGGAGGCTCGTGGGTTCGAATCCTAATCTGGAAGAGGTTTGTAAATTCGAATCTGTGATTTGTGACCCGGATCGATTCGGTATTGTGTTGTTTAAATTAGTATTTAGTCGTTTCTTACATCGGATTTTCAAAAAGCCACCTTTAGCTCCTTGGAGGGTCGTGGGTTCGAATCCAAACCTGGAAGAGGTTTGTAAATTCGATTCTGCGATATGTGACCTAGATCGCTTCGGTATTGTGTTGATTAAATTAGTAATCGGACGTTTCGTACAACAGATTTTCGAAGAAGTAACCTGTAGCGCCGTGGAGGGTCGTGGGTCCGAATCAAAATCTGGAAGAGGTTTGCAAATTCGAATCTGCGTTTTGCGTCTCGGATCGATTCGGTATTGTGTTGATTAAATTAGTATTTAATCGTTTCTTACATTGGATTTTCGAAAAGTGACCTGTAGCGCCCTGGACGGTCGTGGGTTCGAATCCAATAATGGAGGAGGTTTGTAAATTCCAATCTGCAATATGCGACCCGGATCGCTTCGTTATTTTGTTGATTAAATTAGTATTCTGACATTTCTTACATCGGATTTTCGGAAAGTCACCTGTAGCGGCCAGGAGGGTCGCGGGTTCGAATCCAAATCTGGAAGAGGTTTGTAAATTCGAATCTGCGCTTTGCGACTCGGATCGTTCAGTATTGTGTTGAATAAATTAGTTTTCAGGCATTTCTTACATCTGATTTTCGAAAAGTCACCTGTAGCGCCGAGGAGGGTCGTGGGTTCGAATCCAAATCCAGTAGATGTTTGTAAATTCGAATCTGCGATATGTGATCCATATCGGTACGGTATTGTGTTGAATAAATTAGTTTTCAGGCATTTCTTTCATCGGATTTTTGAAAAGTCACCTGTAGCGGCCAGGAGGCTCGTGGGTTCGAACCCAAACCTGGAAGAGGTTTGTAAATTCGAATCTGCGCTTTGCGACTCGAATCGATTCGGTATTGTGTTGAATAAATTAGTTTTCAGGCATTTCATACATCGGATTGTCGAAAAGTCACCTGTAGCGCCCAGAAGGGTCGTGGATTCGAATCCAAATCTGGAAGAGGATTGTAAATCCGAATCTGCGGTCTGCGACCCGGATCGATTCGGTGTTGTGTTGATTAAATTAGTAATCGTACGTTTCGTACATCGGATTTTCGAAAAAGTCACCTGTAGCGCCGTGGGTTCGAATCCATATCCAGTAGATGGTTGTAATTCGATTCAGCGCTTTCCGACCGGGATCGATTCGGTATTGGGTTGTTTAAATTCGTATTTAGTCGTTTCTTACATTGGATTTTCGAAAAGTGACCTGTAGCGACCTGGAGGGTCGTGGGTTCGAATCCAATTATGGAAGAGGTTAGTAAATTCCAATCTGCAATATGCGACCCGGATCGATTCGGTATTATGTTGATTAAATTTGTAATCGGACGTTTCGTACATCGGATTTTTGAAAAATCACGTGTAGCGCCCAGGAGGATCGTGGGTTCGAATCCTAATCTGGAAGAGGTTTGTAAATTCGAATCTGCGTTTTGCGTCTCGGATCATTCGGTATTGTGTAGAATAAATCAGTTTTCAGGCATTTCTTACATCTGATTTTCGAAAAGCCACCTGTAGCGCCGGGGAGGGTCGTGGGTTCGAATCCAAATCCAGTAGATGTTTGTAAATTCGATTCTGCGATATGTGATCCTTATCGGTACGGTATTGTGTTGATTGAATTTGTATTTAGTCGTATCTTACATCGGATTTTCGAAAAGTCACCTGTAGCGCCCAGGAGGCTCGTGGGTTCGAATCCTAATCTGGAAGAGGTTCGTAAATTTGAATCTGCGTTTTGCGTCTCGGATCGATTCGGTATTGTGTTGATTAAAATAGTATTTAGTCGTATCTTACATCGGATTTTCCAAAAGTCACCTGTAGCGCCCAGGAAGGTCATGGGTTCGAATCCAAATCTGGAAGAGGTTTGTAAATCCGAATCTGCGATTTGCGACCCGGATCAATTCGGTATTGTGTTGATTAAATTAGTAATCGTACGTTTCGTACATCGGATTTTCGAAAAAGTCACCTGTAGCGCCGTGGGTTCGAATCCATATCCAGTAGATGGTTGTAATTCGATTCAGCGCTTTCCGACCGGGATCGATTCGGTATTGGGTTGTTTAAATTCGTATTTAGTCGTTTCTTACATTGGATTTTCGAAAAGTGACCTGTAGCGCCCTGGGGGGTCGTGGGTTCGAATCCAATTATGGAAGAGGTTTGTAAATTCCAATCTGCAATATGCGTCTCGGATCGATTCGGTATTGTGTAGAATAAATTAGTTTTCAGGCATTTCTTACATCTGATTTTCGAAAAGCCACCTGTAGCGCCGGGAGGGTCGTGGGTTCGAATCCAAATCCAGTAGATGTTTGTAAATTCGATTCTGCGATATGTGATCCTTATCGGTACGGTATTGTGTTGATTAAATTAATATTTAGTCGTATCTTACATCGGATTTTCGAAAAGTCACCTGTAGCGCCCAGGAGGTTCGTGGGTTCGACTCCTAATCTGGAAGAGGTTCGTAAATTCGAATCTTCGTTTTGCGTCTCGGATCGATTCGGTATTGTGTTGATTAAATTAGTATTTAATCGTTTCTTACATTGGATTTTCGAAAAGTGACCTGTAGCACCCTGGAGGGTCGTGGGTTCTAATCCAATTAGGGAAGAGGTTTGTAAATTCCAATCTGCAATATGCGACCCGGATCGATTCGGTATTTCGTTGATTAAATTGGTATTCTGACATTTCATACATCGGATTTTCGGAAAGTCGCCTGTAGCGGCCAGGAGGGTCGTGGGTTCGAATCCAAATCTGGAAGAGGATTGTAAATTAGTTTTCAGGCATTTCTTACATCTGATTTTCGAAAAGCCACCTGTAGCGCCAGGGAGGGTCGTGGGTTCGAATCAAAATCCAGTAGATGTTTGTAAATTCGAATCTGCGATATGTGATCCATAGCGGTACGGTATTGTGTTGAATAAATTAGTTTTCAGGCATTTCTTACATCGGATTTTCGAAAATTCACCTGTAGCGCCAGGAGGCTCGTGGGTTCGAATACAAATCTGGAAGAGGTTTGTAAATTCGAATCTGCGCTTTGCGACTCGGATCGATTCGGTATTGTGTTGAATAAATTAGTTTTCAGGCATTTCTTACATCGGATTGTCGAAAAGTCACCTGTAGCGCCGAGGAGGGTCGTGGGTTCGAATCCAAATCCAGTAGATGTTTGTAAATTCGAATCTGCGCTTTGCGACTCGGATCGATTCGGTATTGTGTTGAATAAATTAGTTTTCAGGCATTTCTTACGTCGGATTTTCGAAAAGTCACCTGTAGTGCCCAGGAGGCTCGTGGGTTCGAATCCAAATCTGGAAGAGGTTTGTAAATTCAAATCTGCGCTTTGCGACTCGGATCGATTCGGTATTGTGTTGAATAAATTAGTTTTCAGGCATTTCTTACGTCGGATTTTCGAAAAGTCACCTGTAGTGCCCAGGAGGCTCGTGGGTTCGAATCCAAATCTGGAAGAGGTTTGTTAATTCGAATCTGCGCTTTCCGACTCGGATCGATTCGGTATTGTGTTGAATAAATTAGTTTTCAGGCATTTCTTACATCGGATTTTCGAAAAGTCACCTGTAGCGCCCAGGAGGGTCGTGGATTCGAATCCAAATCTGGAAGAGGATTGTAAATTCGAATCTGCGGTCTGCGACCCGGATCGATTCGGTATTGTGTTGATTAAATTGGTAATCATACGATTCGTTCATCGCATTTTCGAAAAAGTCACCTGTAGCGCCGTGGGTCGAATCCATATCCAGTAGATGGTTGTAAATTCGAATCTGCGCTTTGCGACCGGGATCGATTCGGTATTGGGTTGTTTAAATTAGTATTTAGTCGTTTCTAACATCGGATTTTCGAAAAGTGACCTGTAGCGCCCTGGAGGGTCGTGGGGTCGAATCCAATTATGGAAGAGGTTTGTAAATTCCAATCTGCAATATGCGACCCGGATCGATTCGGTAGGCATTTCTTACATCGGATTGTCGAAAAGTCACCTGTAGCGCCCAGGAGGGTCGTGGATTCGAATCCAAATCTGGAAGAGGATTCTAAATCTGAATCTGCGGTCTGCGACCCAGATCGATTCGGTATTTTGTTGATTAAATTAGTAATCATACGTTTCGTACATCGGATTTTCGAAAAGTCACCTGTAGCGCCGTGGGTTCGAATCCATATCCAGTAGATGGTTGTAAATTCGAATCTGCGCTTTGCGACCGGGATCAATTCGGTATTGGATTGTTTAAATTAGTATTTAGTCGTTTCTTACATTGGATTTTCGAAAAGTGACCTGTAGCGCCCTGGTGGTCGTGGGTTCGAATCGAATTATTGAAGAGGTTTGTTTATTCCAATCTGCAATATGTGACCCGGATCGATTCGGTATTATGTTGATTAAATTTGTAATCGGAAGTTTCGTACATCGGATTTTCGAAAAGTCACGTGTAGCGCCCAGGAGGGTCGTGGGTTCGAAACCTAATCTGGGAGAGGTTTGTAAATTCGAATCTGCGTTTTGCGTCTCGGATAGATTCGGTATTGTGTAGAATAAATTAGTTTTCAGGCATTTCTTACATCTGATTTTCGAAAAGCCACCTGTAGCGCCGGGGAGGGTCGAGGGTTCCAATCCAAATCCAGTAGATGTTTGTAAATTCGAATCTGCGATATGTGATCCTTATCGGTACGGTATTGTGTTGATTAAATTAGAATTTAGTCGTATCTTATATCGGATTTTCGAAAAGTCACCTGTAGCGCCCAGGAGGCTCGTGGGTTCGAATCCTAAACTGGAAGAGGATTGTAAATTCGAATCTGTGATTTGCGACCCGGATCGATTCGGTATTGTGTTGTTTAAATTAGTATTTAGTCGTTTCTTACATCGGATTTTCAAAAAGCCACCTGTAGCTCCATGGAGGGTCGTGGGTTCGAATCCAAATCTGGAAGAGGTTTGTAAATTCGATTCTGCGATATGTGACCCAGATCGATTCGGTATTGTGTTGATTAAATTAGTAATCGGACGTTTCGTACATCGGATTTTCGAAAAGTCACGTTTAGTGCCCAGGAGGGTCGTGGGTTCGCATCCTAATCTGGAAGAGGTTCGTAAATTCGAATCTGCGTTTTGCGTCTCGGATCGATTCGGTATTGGGTTCATTAAAATAGTATTTAGTCGTATCTTACATCGGATTTTCCAAGAGGCACCTGTAGGGCCCAGGAGGGTCATGGGTTCGAATCCAAATCTGGAAGAGGTTTGTAAATCCGAATCTGCGATTTGCGACCCGGATCGATTCGGTATTGTGTTGATTAAATTAGTAATTGGACGTTTCGTACAACAGATATTCGAAAAAGTCACCTGTAGGGCCGTGGAGGGTCGTGGGTCCGAATCAAAATCTGGAAGAGGTTTGCAAATTCGAATCTGCGTTTTGCGTCTCGGATCGATTCGGTATTGGGTTGATTAAATTAGTATTTAATCGTTTCTTACATTGGATTTTCGAAAAGTGACCTGTAGCACCCTGGAGGGTCGTGGGTTCGAATCCAATTATGGAAGAGGTTTGTAAATTCCAATCTGCAATATGCGACCCGGATCGATTCGATATTTTGTTGATTAAATTAGTATTCTGACATTTCTTACATCGGATTTTCGGAAAGTCACCTGTAGCGGCCAGGAGGGTCGTGGGATCGAATCCAAATCTGGAAGAGGTTTGTAAATTCGAATCTGCGCTTTGCGACTCGGAGCGATTCAGTATTGTGTTGAATAAATTAGTTTTCAGGCATTTCTTACAACTGATTTTCGAAAAGCCACCTGTAGCGCTGGGGAGGGTCGTGGGTTCCAATCCAAATCCAGTAGATGTTTGTAAATTCGAATCTGCGATATGTGATCCTTATCGGTACGGTATTGTGTTGATTAAATTAGTATTTAGTCGTATCTTATATCGGATTTTCGAAAAGTCACCTGAAGCGCCCAGGAGGCTCGTGGGTTCAAATCCTAATCTGGAAGAGGTTCGTAAATTCGAATCTGCGTTTTGCGTCTCGGATCGATTCGGTATTGTGTTGATTAAAATAGTATATAGTCGTATCTTACATCGGATTTTCCAAAAGTCACCTGTAGGGCCCAGGAGGGTCATGGGTTCGAATACAAATCTGGAAGAGGTTTGTAAATCCGAATCTGCGATTTGCGACCCGGATCGATTCGGTATTGTGTTGATTAAATTAGTAATCGGACGTTTCGTACAACAGATTTTCGAAAAAGTAACCTGTAGCGCCGTGGAGGGTCGTGGGTCCGAATCAAAATCTGGAAGAGGTTTGCAAATTCGAATCTGCGTTTTGCGTCTCGGATCGATTCGGTATTGTGTTGATTAAATTAGTATTTAATCGTTTCTTACATTGGATTTTCGAAAAGTGACCTGTAGCGCCCTGGACGGTCGTGGGTTCGAATCCAATTATGGAGGAGGTTTGTAAATTCCAATCTGCAATATGCGACCCGGATCGCTTCGTTATTTTGTTGTTTAAATTAGTATTCTGACATTTCTTACATCGGATTTTCGGAAAGTCACCTGTAGCGGCCAGGAGGGTCGTGGGTTCGAATCCAAATCTGGAAGAGGTTTGTAAATTCGAATCTGCGCTTTGCGACTCGGATCGTTCAGTATTGTGTTGAATAAATTAGTTTTCAGGCATTTCTTACATCTGATTATCGAAGAGTCACCTGTAGCGCCGAGGAGGGTCGTGGGTTCGAATCCAAATCCAGTAGATGTTTGTAAATTCGAATCTGCGATATGTGATCCATATCGGTACGGTATTGTGTTGAATAAATTAGTTTTCAGGCATTTCTTTCATCGGATTTTTGAAAAGTCACCTGTAGCGGCCAGGAGGCTCGTGGGTTCGAACCCAAACCTGGAAGAGGTTTGTAAATTCGAATCTGCGCTTTGCGACTCGAATCGATTCGGTATTGTGTTGAATAAATTAGTTTTCAGGCATTTCTTACATCGGATTGTCGAAAAGTCACCTGTAGCGCCCAGGAGGGTCGTGGATTCGAATCCAAATCTGGAAGAGGATTGTAAATCCGAATCTGCGGTCTGCGACACGGATCTATTCGGTGTTGTGTTGATTAAATTAGTAATCGTACGTTTCGTACATCGGATTTTCGAAAAAGTCACCTGTAGCGCCGTGGGTTCGAATCCATATCCAGTAGATGGTTGTAATTCGATTCAGCGCTTTCCGACCGGGATCGATTCGGTATTGGGTTGTTTAAATTCGTATTTAGTCGTTTCTTACATTGGATTTTCGAAAAGTGACCTGTAGCGCCCTGGAGGGTCGTGGGTTCGAATCCAATTATGGAAGAGGTTTGTAAATTCCAATCTGCAATATGCGACCCGGATCGATTCGGTATTATGTTGATTAAATTTGTAATCGGACGTTTCGTACATCGGATTTTTGAAAAGTCACGTGTAGCGCCCAGGAGGATCGTGGGTTCGAATCCTAATCTGGAAGAGGTTTGTAAATTCGAATCTGCGTTTTGCGTCTCGGATCATTCGGTATTGTGTAGAATAAATCAGTTTTCAGGCATTTCCTACATCTGATTTTCGAAAAGCCACCTGTAGCGCCGGGGAGGGTCGTGGGTTCGAATCCAAATCCAGTAGATGTTTGTAAATTCGATTCTGCGATATGTGATCCTTATCGGTACGGTATTGTGTTGATTAAATTTGTATTTAGTCGTATCTTACATCGGATTTTCGAAAAGTCACCTGTAGCGCCCAGGAGGCTCGTGGTTTCGAATCCTAATCTGCAAGAGGTTCGTAAATTCGAATCTGCGTTTTGCGTCTCGGATCGATTCGGTATTGTGTTGATTAAAATAGTATTTAGTCGTATCTTACATCGGATTTTCCAAAAGTCACCTGTAGCGCCCAGGAAGGTCATGGGTTCGAATCCAAATCTGGAAGAGGTTTGTAAATCCGAATCTGCGATTTGCGACCCGGATCGATTCGGTATTGTGTTGATTAAATTAGTAATCGGACGTTTCGTACAACAGATTTTCGAAAAAGTCGCCTTTAGCGCCGTGGAGGGTCGTGGATCCGAATCAAAATCTGGAAGAGGTTTGCAAATTCGAATCTGCGTTTTGCGTCTCAGATCGATTCGGTATTGTGTTGATTAAAATAGTATTTAGTCGTATCATACATCGGATTTTCCAAAAGTCACCTGTAGCGGCCAGGAGGGTCGTGGGTTCGAATCCAAATCTGGAAGAGGATTCTAAATTAGTTTTCAGGCATTTCTTACATCTGATTTTCGAAAAGCCACCTGTAGCGCAGGAGAGGGTCGTGGGTTCGAATCCAAATCCAGTAGATGTTTGTAAATTCGAATCTGCGATATGTGATCCATAGCGTTACGGTATTGTGTTGAAGAAATTAGTTTTCAGGCATTTCTTACATCGGATTTTCGAAAAGTAACCTGTAGTGCCTTCGAGGCTCGTGGGTTCGAATCCAAATCTGGAAGAGGTTTGTAAATTCGAATCTGCAATTTGCGACTCGGATCGATTCGGTATTGTGTTGAATAAATTAGTTTTCAGGCGTTTTTTTCATCGGATATTCGAAGAGTCACCTGTAGTGCCCAGGAGGGTCGTGGGTTCGAATCCAAATCTGGAAGAGGATTGTAAATTCGAATCTGCGCTTTGCGACTCGGATCGATTCAGTATTGTGTTGAATAAATTAGTTTTCAGGCATTTCTTACATCTGATTTTCGAAAAGTCACCTGTAGCGCCGAGGAGGGTCGTGGGTTCGAATCCAAAACCAGTAGATGTTTGTAAATTCGAATCTGCTATATGTGATCCATATCGGTACGGTATTGTGTTAAATAAATTAGTTTTCAGGCATTTCTTTCATCGGATTTTCGAAAAGTCACCTGTAGCGCCCAGGAGGCTCGTGGGTTCGAATCCAAATCTGGTAGAGGTTTGTAAATTCGAATCTGCCCTTTACGACTCGGATCGATTCGGTATTGTGTTGAATAAATTAGTTTTCAGGCATTTCTTACATCGGATTGTCGAAAAGTCACCTGTAGCGCCCAGGAGGGTCGTGGATTCGAATCCAAATCTGGAAGAGGATTGTAAATCCGAATCTGCGGTCTGCGACCCGGATCGATTCGGTATTGTGTTGATTAAATTAGTAATCATACGTTTCCTACATCGCATTTTCGAAAAAGTCACCTGTAGCGCCGTGGGTTCGAATCCATATCCAGTAGATGGTTGTAAATTCGAATCTGCGCTTTGCGACCGGGATCAATTCGGTTTTGGGTTGTTTAAATTAGTATTTAGTCGTTTCTTACATTGGAATTTCGAAAAGTGACCTGTAGCGCCCTGGAGGGTCGTGGGTTCTAATCCAATTATGGAAGAGGTTTGTTTATTCCAATCTGCAATATGCGACCCGGATCGATACGGTATTATGTTGATTAAATTTGTAATCGGACGTTTCGTACATCGGATTTTCGAAAAGTCACGTGTAGCGCCCAGGTGGGTCGTGGGTTCGAATCCTAATCTGGAAGAGGTTTGTAAATTCGAATCTGCGTTTTGCGTCTCGGATCGATTCGTTATTGTGTAGAATAAATTAGTTTTCAAGCATTTCTTACATCTGATTTTCGAAAAGCCACCTGTAGCGCTTGGGAGGGTCGTGGGTTCCAATCCAAATCCAGTAGATGTTTGTAAATTCGAATCTGCGATATGTGATCCTTATCGGTACGGTATTGTGTTGATTAAATTAGTATTTAGTCGTATCTTATATCGAATTTTCGAAAAGTCAACTGTAGCGCCCAGGAGGCTCGTGGGTTCGAATCCTGATCTGGAAGAGTTTTGTAAATTCGAATCTGTGATTTGCGACCCGGATCGATTCGGTATTGTGTTGTTTAAATTAGTATTTAGTCGTTTCTTACATCGGATTTTCAAAAAGCCACCTGTAGCTCCTTGGAGGGTCGTGGGTTCGAATCCAAATCTGGAAGAGGTTTGTAAATTCGATTCTGCGATATTTGACCCAGATCGATTCGGTATTGTGTTGATTAAATTAGTAATCGGACGTTTCGTACATCGGATTTTCGAAAAGTCACGTTTAGCGCCCAGGAGGCTCGTGGGTTCGAATCCTATTCTGGAAGAGGTTCGTAAATTCGAATCTGCGTTTTGCGTCTCGGATCGATTCGGTATTGTGTTGATTAAAATAGTGTTTAGTCGTATCTTACATCGGATTTTCCAAAAGTCACCTGTAGCGCCCAGGAGGGTCATGGGTTCGAATCCAAATCTGGAAGAGGTTTGTAAATCCGAATCTGCGTTTTGCGTCTCAGATCGATTCGGTATTGTGATGATTAAATTAGTATTTAATCGTTTCTTACATTGGATTTTCGAAAAGTGACCTGTAGCGCCGGGGAGGGTCGTGAGTTCGAATCCAATTATGGAAGAGGTTTGTAAATTCCAATCTGCAATATGCGACCCGGATCGATTCGGTATTTCGTTGATTAAATTAGTATTCTGACATTTCTTACATCGGATTTTCGGAAAGTCGCCTCTAGCGGCCAGGAGGGTCGTGGGTTCGAATCCAAATTTGAAAGAGGATTGTAAATTAGTTTTTAGGCATTTCTTACATCTGATTTTCGAAAAGCCACCTGTAGCGCCGGGGAGGGTCGTGGGTTCGAATCCAAATCCAGTAATGTTTGTAAATTCGAATCTGCGATATGTGATCCATAGCGGTACGGTATTGTGTTGAATAAATTAGTTTTCAGGCATTTCTTACATCGGATTTTGGAAAAGTCACCTGTAGCGCCCAGGAGGCTCGTGGGTTCGAATACAATTCTGGAAGAGGTTTGTAAATTCGAATCTGCGCTTTGCGACTTCGATCGATTCGGTATTGTGTCGATTAAATTAGTTTTCAAGCATTTTTTTTCATCGGATATTCGAAAAGTCACCTGTAGTGCCCAGGAGGGTCGTGGGTTCGAATCCAAATCTGGAAGAGGTTTGTAAATTCGATTCTGCGCTTTGCGACTCGGATCGATTCAGTATTGTGTTGAATAAATTAGTTTTCAGGCATTTCTTCTATCTGATTTTCGAAAATTCATCTGTAGCGCCGAGGAGGGTCGTGGGTTCGAATCGAAATCCAGTAGATGTTTGTAAATTCGAATCTGCAATATGTGATCCATATCGGTACGGTATTGTGTAGAATAAATTAGTTTTCAGGCATTTCTTTATCGGATTTTCGAAAAGTCACCTGTAGCGCCCAGGAGGCTCGTGGGTTCGAATCAAAATCTGGAAGAGGTTTGTAAATTCGAATCTGCGCTTTGCGATTCGGATCGATTCGGTATTGTGTTGAATAAATTAGTTTTCAGGCATTTCTTACATCGGATTTTCGAAAAGTCACCTGTAGCGCCCAGGAGGGTCGTGGATTCGAATCCAAATCTGGAAGAGGATTGTAAATCCGAATCTGCGGTCTGCGACCCGGATCGATTCGGTGTTGTGTTGATTAAATTAGTAATCGTACGTTTCGTACATCGGATTTTCGAAAAAGTCACCTGTAGCGCCGTGGGTTCGAATCCATATCCAGTAGATGGTTGTAATTCGATTCAGCGCTTTCCGACCGGGATCGATTCGGTATTGGGTTGTTTAAATTCGTATTTAGTCGTTTCTTACATTGGATTTTCGAAAAGTGACCTGTAGCGACCTGGAGGGTCGTGGGTTCGAATCCAATTATGGAAGAGGTTAGTAAATTCCAATCTGCAATATGCGACCCGGATCGATTCGGTATTATGTTGATTAAATTTGTAATCGGACGTTTCGTACATCGGATTTTTGAAAAATCACGTGTAGCGCCCAGGAGGATCGTGGGTTCGAATCCTAATCTGGAAGAGGTTTGTAAATTCGAATCTGCGTTTTGCGTCTCGGATCATTCGGTATTGTGTAGAATAAATCAGTTTTCAGGCATTTCTTACATCTGATTTTCGAAAAGCCACCTGTAGCGCCGGGGAGGGTCGTGGGTTCGAATCCAAATCCAGTAGATGTTTGTAAATTCGATTCTGCGATATGTGATCCTTATCGGTACGGTATTGTGTTGATTGAATTTGTATTTAGTCGTATCTTACATCGGATTTTCGAAAAGTCACCTGTAGCGCCCAGGAGGCTCGTGGGTTCGAATCCTAATCTGGAAGAGGTTCGTAAATTCGAATCTGCGTTTTGCGTCTCGGATCGATTCGGTATTGTGTTGATTAAAATAGTATTTAGTCGTATCTTACATCGGATTTTCCAAAAGTCACCTGTAGCGCCCAGGAAGGTCATGGGTTCGAATCCAAATCTGGAAGAGGTTTGTAAATCCGAATCTGCGATTTGCGACCCGGATCAATTCGGTATTGTGTTGATTAAATTAGTAATCGTACGTTTCGTACATCGGATTTTCGAAAAAGTCACCTGTAGCGCCGTGGGTTCGAATCCATATCCAGTAGATGGTTGTAATTCGATTCAGCGCTTTCCGACCGGGATCGATTCGGTATTGGGTTGTTTAAATTCGTATTTAGTCGTTTCTTACATTGGATTTTCGAAAAGTGACCTGTAGTGCCCTGGGGGGTCGTGGGTTCGAATCCAATTATGGAAGAGGTTTGTAAATTCCAATCTGCAATATGCGTCTCGGATCGATTCGGTATTGTGTAGAATAAATTAGTTTTCAGGCATTTCTTACATCTGATTTTCGAAAAGCCACCTGTAGCGCCGGGAGGGTCGTGGGTTCGAATCCAAATCCAGTAGATGTTTGTAAATTCGATTCTGCGATATGTGATCCTTATCGGTACGGTATTGTGTTGATTAAATTAATATTTAGTCGTATCTTACATCGGATTTTCGAAAAGTCACCTGTAGCGCCCAGGAGGTTCGTGGGTTCGACTCCTAATCTGGAAGAGGTTCGTAAATTCGAATCTTCGTTTTGCGTCTCGGATCGATTCGGTATTGTGTTGATTAAATTAGTATTTAATCGTTTCTTACATTGGATTTTCGAAAAGTGACCTGTAGCACCCTGGAGGGTCGTGGGTTCTAATCCAATTAGGGAAGAGGTTTGTAAATTCCAATCTGCAATATGCGACCCGGATCGATTCGGTATTTCGTTGATTAAATTGGTATTCTGACATTTCATACATCGGATTTTCGGAAAGTCGCCTGTAGCGGCCAGGAGGGTCGTGGGTTCGAATCCAAATCTGGAAGAGGATTGTAAATTAGTTTTCAGGCATTTCTTACATCTGATTTTCGAAAAGCCACCTGTAGCGCCAGGGAGGGTCGTGGGTTCGAATCAAAATCCAGTAGATGTTTGTAAATTCGAATCTGCGATATGTGATCCATAGCGGTACGGTATTGTGTTGAATAAATTAGTTTTCAGGCATTTCTTACATCGGATTTTCGAAAATTCACCTGTAGCGCCAGGAGGCTCGTGGGTTCGAATACAAATCTGGAAGAGGTTTGTAAATTCGAATCTGCGCTTTGCGACTCGGATCGATTCGGTATTGTGTTGAATAAATTAGTTTTCAGGCATTTCTTACATCGGATTGTCGAAAAGTCACCTGTAGCGCCGAGGAGGGTCGTGGGTTCGAATCCAAATCCAGTAGATGTTTGTAAATTCGAATCTGCGCTTTGCGACTCGGATCGATTCGGTATTGTGTTGAATAAATTAGTTTTCAGGCATTTCTTACGTCGGATTTTCGAAAAGTCACCTGTAGTGCCCAGGAGGCTCGTGGGTTCGAATCCAAATCTGGAAGAGGTTTGTAAATTCAAATCTGCGCTTTGCGACTCGGATCGATTCGGTATTGTGTTGAATAAATTAGTTTTCAGGCATTTCTTACGTCGGATTTTCGAAAAGTCACCTGTAGTGCCCAGGAGGCTCGTGGGTTCGAATCCAAATCTGGAAGAGGTTTGTTAATTCGAATCTGCGCTTTCCGACTCGGATCGATTCGGTATTGTGTTGAATAAATTAGTTTTCAGGCATTTCTTACATCGGATTTTCGAAAAGTCACCTGTAGCGCCCAGGAGGGTCGTGGATTCGAATCCAAATCTGGAAGAGGATTGTAAATTCGAATCTGCGGTCTGCGACCCGGATCGATTCGGTATTGTGTTGATTAAATTGGTAATCATACGATTCGTTCATCGCATTTTCGAAAAAGTCACCTGTAGCGCCGTGGGTCGAATCCATATCCAGTAGATGGTTGTAAATTCGAATCTGCGCTTTGCGACCGGGATCGATTCGGTATTGGGTTGTTTAAATTAGTATTTAGTCGTTTCTAACATCGGATTTTCGAAAAGTGACCTGTAGCGCCCTGGAGGGTCGTGGGGTCGAATCCAATTATGGAAGAGGTTTGTAAATTCCAATCTGCAATATGCGACCCGGATCGATTCGGTAGGCATTTCTTACATCGGATTGTCGAAAAGTCACCTGTAGCGCCCAGGAGGGTCGTGGATTCGAATCCAAATCTGGAAGAGGATTCTAAATCTGAATCTGCGGTCTGCGACCCAGATCGATTCGGTATTTTGTTGATTAAATTAGTAATCATACGTTTCGTACATCGGATTTTCGAAAAGTCACCTGTAGCGCCGTGGGTTCGAATCCATATCCAGTAGATGGTTGTAAATTCGAATCTGCGCTTTGCGACCGGGATCAATTCGGTATTGGATTGTTTAAATTAGTATTTAGTCGTTTCTTACATTGGATTTTCGAAAAGTGACCTGTAGCGCCCTGGTGGTCGTGGGTTCGAATCGAATTATTGAAGAGGTTTGTTTATTCCAATCTGCAATATGTGACCCGGATCGATTCGGTATTATGTTGATTAAATTTGTAATCGGAAGTTTCGTACATCGGATTTTCGAAAAGTCACGTGTAGCGCCCAGGAGGGTCGTGGGTTCGAAACCTAATCTGGGAGAGGTTTGTAAATTCGAATCTGCGTTTTGCGTCTCGGATAGATTCGGTATTGTGTAGAATAAATTAGTTTTCAGGCATTTCTTACATCTGATTTTCGAAAAGCCACCTGTAGCGCCGGGGAGGGTCGAGGGTTCCAATCCAAATCCAGTAGATGTTTGTAAATTCGAATCTGCGATATGTGATCCTTATCGGTACGGTATTGTGTTGATTAAATTAGAATTTAGTCGTATCTTATATCGGATTTTCGAAAAGTCACCTGTAGCGCCCAGGAGGCTCGTGGGTTCGAATCCTAAACTGGAAGAGGATTGTAAATTCGAATCTGTGATTTGCGACCCGGATCGATTCGGTATTGTGTTGTTTAAATTAGTATTTAGTCGTTTCTTACATCGGATTTTCAAAAAGCCACCTGTAGCTCCATGGAGGGTCGTGGGTTCGAATCCAAATCTGGAAGAGGTTTGTAAATTCGATTCTGCGATATGTGACCCAGATCGATTCGGTATTGTGTTGATTAAATTAGTAATCGGACGTTTCGTACATCGGATTTTCGAAAAGTCACGTTTAGTGCCCAGGAGGGTCGTGGGTTCGCATCCTAAACTGGAAGAGGTTCGTAAATTCGAATCTGCGTTTTGCGTCTCGGATCGATTCGGTATTGGGTTCATTAAAATAGTATTTAGTCGTATCTTACATCGGATTTTCCAAGAGGCACCTGTAGGGCCCAGGAGGGTCATGGGTTCGAATCCAAATCTGGAAGAGGTTTGTAAATCCGAATCTGCGATTTGCGACCCGGATCGATTCGGTATTGTGTTGATTAAATTAGTAATTGGACGTTTCGTACAACAGATATTCGAAAAAGTCACCTGTAGGGCCGTGGAGGGTCGTGGGTCCGAATCAAAATCTGGAAGAGGTTTGCAAATTCGAATCTGCGTTTTGCGTCTCGGATCGATTCGGTATTGGGTTGATTAAATTAGTATTTAATCGTTTCTTACATTGGATTTTCGAAAAGTGACCTGTAGCACCCTGGAGGGTCGTGGGTTCGAATCCAATTATGGAAGAGGTTTGTAAATTCCAATCTGCAATATGCGACCCGGATCGATTCGATATTTTGTTGATTAAATTAGTATTCTGACATTTCTTACATCGGATTTTCGGAAAGTCACCTGTAGCGGCCAGGAGGGTCGTGGGATCGAATCCAAATCTGGAAGAGGTTTGTAAATTCGAATCTGCGCTTTGCGACTCGGAGCGATTCAGTATTGTGTTGAATAAATTAGTTTTCAGGCATTTCTTACAACTGATTTTCGAAAAGCCACCTGTAGCGCTGGGGAGGGTCGTGGGTTCCAATCCAAATCCAGTAGATGTTTGTAAATTCGAATCTGCGATATGTGATCCTTATCGGTACGGTATTGTGTTGATTAAATTAGTATTTAGTCGTATCTTATATCGGATTTTCGAAAAGTCACCTGAAGCGCCCAGGAGGCTCGTGGGTTCGAATCCTAATCTGGAAGAGGTTCGTAAATTCCAATCTGCGTTTTGCGTCTCGGATCGATTCGGTATTGTGTTGATTAAAATAGTATATAGTCGTATCTTACATCGGATTTTCCAAAAGTCACCTGTAGGGCCCAGGAGGGTCATGGGTTCGAATACAAATCTGGAAGAGGTTTGTAAATCCGAATCTGCGATTTGCGACCCGGATCGATTCGGTATTGTGTTGATTAAATTAGTAATCGGACGTTTCGTACAACAGATTTTCGAAAAAGTAACCTGTAGCGCCGTGGAGGGTCGTGGGTCCGAATCAAAATCTGGAAGAGGTTTGCAAATTCGAATCTGCGTTTTGCGTCTCGGATCGATTCGGTATTGTGTTGATTAAATTAGTATTTAATCGTTTCTTACATTGGATTTTCGAAAAGTGACCTGTAGCGCCCTGGACGGTCGTGGGTTCGAATCCAATTATGGAGGAGGTTTGTAAATTCCAATCTGCAATATGCGACCCGGATCGCTTCGTTATTTTGTTGTTTAAATTAGTATTCTGACATTTCTTACATCGGATTTTCGGAAAGTCACCTGTAGCGGCCAGGAGGGTCGTGGGTTCGAATCCAAATCTGGAAGAGGTTTGTAAATTCGAATCTGCGCTTTGCGACTCGGATCGTTCAGTATTGTGTTGAATAAATTAGTTTTCAGGCATTTCTTACATCTGATTATCGAAGAGTCACCTGTAGCGCCGAGGAGGGTCGTGGGTTCGAATCCAAATCCAGTAGATGTTTGTAAATTCGAATCTGCGATATGTGATCCATATCGGTACGGTATTGTGTTGAATAAATTAGTTTTCAGGCATTTCTTTCATCGGATTTTTGAAAAGTCACCTGTAGCGGCCAGGAGGCTCGTGGGTTCGAACCCAAACCTGGAAGAGGTTTGTAAATTCGAATCTGCGCTTTGCGACTCGAATCGATTCGGTATTGTGTTGAATAAATTAGTTTTCAGGCATTTCTTACATCGGATTGTCGAAAAGTCACCTGTAGCGCCCAGGAGGGTCGTGGATTCGAATCCAAATCTGGAAGAGGATTGTAAATCCGAATCTGCGGTCTGCGACACGGATCTATTCGGTGTTGTGTTGATTAAATTAGTAATCGTACGTTTCGTACATCGGATTTTCGAAAAAGTCACCTGTAGCGCCGTGGGTTCGAATCCATATCCAGTAGATGGTTGTAATTCGATTCAGCGCTTTCCGACCGGGATCGATTCGGTATTGGGTTGTTTAAATTCGTATTTAGTCGTTTCTTACATTGGATTTTCGAAAAGTGACCTGTAGCGCCCTGGAGGGTCGTGGGTTCGAATCCAATTATGGAAGAGGTTTGTAAATTCCAATCTGCAATATGCGACCCGGATCGATTCGGTATTATGTTGATTAAATTTGTAATCGGACGTTTCGTACATCGGATTTTTGAAAAGTCACGTGTAGCGCCCAGGAGGATCGTGGGTTCGAATCCTAATCTGGAAGAGGTTTGTAAATTCGAATCTGCGTTTTGCGTCTCGGATCATTCGGTATTGTGTAGAATAAATCAGTTTTCAGGCATTTCCTACATCTGATTTTCGAAAAGCCACCTGTAGCGCCGGGGAGGGTCGTGGGTTCGAATCCAAATCCAGTAGATGTTTGTAAATTCGATTCTGCGATATGTGATCCTTATCGGTACGGTATTGTGTTGATTAAATTTGTATTTAGTCGTATCTTACATCGGATTTTCGAAAAGTCACCTGTAGCGCCCAGGAGGCTCGTGGGTTCGAATCCTAATCTGCAAGAGGTTCGTAAATTCGAATCTGCGTTTTGCGTCTCGGATCGATTCGGTATTGTGTTGATTAAAATAGTATTTAGTCGTATCTTACATCGGATTTTCCAAAAGTCACCTGTAGCGCCCAGGAAGGTCATGGGTTCGAATCCAAATCTGGAAGAGGTTTGTAAATCCGAATCTGCGATTTGCGACCCGGATCGATTCGGTATTGTGTTGATTAAATTAGTAATCGGACGTTTCGTACAACAGATTTTCGAAAAAGTCGCCTTTAGCGCCGTGGAGGGTCGTGGATCCGAATCAAAATCTGGAAGAGGTTTGCAAATTCGAATCTGCGTTTTGCGTCTCAGATCGATTCGGTATTGTGTTGATTAAAATAGTATTTAGTCGTATCATACATCGGATTTTCCAAAAGTCACCTGTAGCGGCCAGGAGGGTCGTGGGTTCGAATCCAAATCTGGAAGAGGATTCTAAATTAGTTTTCAGGCATTTCTTACATCTGATTTTCGAAAAGCCACCTGTAGCGCAGGAGAGGGTCGTGGGTTCGAATCCAAATCCAGTAGATGTTTGTAAATTCGAATCTGCGATATGTGATCCATAGCGTTACGGTATTGTGTTGAAGAAATTAGTTTTCAGGCATTTCTTACATCGGATTTTCGAAAAGTAACCTGTAGTGCCTTCGAGGCTCGTGGGTTCGAATCCAAATCTGGAAGAGGTTTGTAAATTCGAATCTGCAATTTGCGACTCGGATCGATTCGGTATTGTGTTGAATAAATTAGTTTTCAGGCATTTTTTTCATCGGATATTCGAAGAGTCACCTGTAGTGCCCAGGAGGGTCGTGGGTTCGAATCCAAATCTGGAAGAGGATTGTAAATTCGAATCTGCGCTTTGCGACTCGGATCGATTCAGTATTGTGTTGAATAAATTAGTTTTCAGGCATTTCTTACATCTGATTTTCGAAAAGTCACCTGTAGCGCCGAGGAGGGTCGTGGGTTCGAATCCAAAACCAGTAGATGTTTGTAAATTCGAATCTGCTATATGTGATCCATATCGGTACGGTATTGTGTTAAATAAATTAGTTTTCAGGCATTTCTTTCATCGGATTTTCGAAAAGTCACCTGTAGCGCCCAGGAGGCTCGTGGGTTCGAATCCAAATCTGGTAGAGGTTTGTAAATTCGAATCTGCGCTTTACGACTCGGATCGATTCGGTATTGTGTTGAATAAATTAGTTTTCAGGCATTTCTTACATCGGATTGTCGAAAAGTCACCTGTAGCGCCCAGGAGGGTCGTGGATTCGAATCCAAATCTGGAAGAGGATTGTAAATCCGAATCTGCGGTCTGCGACCCGGATCGATTCGGTATTGTGTTGATTAAATTAGTAATCATACGTTTCCTACATCGCATTTTCGAAAAAGTCACCTGTAGCGCCGTGGGTTCGAATCCATATCCAGTAGATGGTTGTAAATTCGAATCTGCGCTTTGCGACCGGGATCAATTCGGTTTTGGGTTGTTTAAATTAGTATTTAGTCGTTTCTTACATTGGAATTTCGAAAAGTGACCTGTAGCGCCCTGGAGGGTCGTGGGTTCTAATCCAATTATGGAAGAGGTTTGTTTATTCCAATCTGCAATATGCGACCCGGATCGATACGGTATTATGTTGATTAAATTTGTAATCGGACGTTTCGTACATCGGATTTTCGAAAAGTCACGTGTAGCGCCCAGGTGGGTCGTGGGTTCGAATCCTAATCTGGAAGAGGTTTGTAAATTCGAATCTGCGTTTTGCGTCTCGGATCGATTCGTTATTGTGTAGAATAAATTAGTTTTCAAGCATTTCTTACATCTGATTTTCGAAAAGCCACCTGTAGCGCTTGGGAGGGTCGTGGGTTCCAATCCAAATCCAGTAGATGTTTGTAAATTCGAATCTGCGATATGTGATCCTTATCGGTACGGTATTGTGTTGATTAAATTAGTATTTAGTCGTATCTTATATCGAATTTTCGAAAAGTCAACTGTAGCGCCCAGGAGGCTCGTGGGTTCGAATCCTGATCTGGAAGAGTTTTGTAAATTCGAATCTGTGATTTGCGACCCGGATCGATTCGGTATTGTGTTGTTTAAATTAGTATTTAGTCGTTTCTTACATCGGATTTTCAAAAAGCCACCTGTAGCTCCTTGGAGGGTCGTGGGTTCGAATCCAAATCTGGAAGAGGTTTGTAAATTCGATTCTGCGATATTTGACCCAGATCGATTCGGTATTGTGTTGATTAAATTAGTAATCGGACGTTTCGTACATCGGATTTCCGAAAAGTCACGTTTAGCGCCCAGGAGGCTCGTGGGTTCGAATCCTATTCTGGAAGAGGTTCGTAAATTCGAATCTGCGTTTTGCGTCTCGGATCGATTCGGTATTGTGTTGATTAAAATAGTGTTTAGTCGTATCTTACATCGGATTTTCCAAAAGTCACCTGTAGCGCCCAGGAGGGTCATGGGTTCGAATCCAAATCTGGAAGAGGTTTGTAAATCCGAATCTGCGTTTTGCGTCTCAGATCGATTCGGTATTGTGATGATTAAATTAGTATTTAATCGTTTCTTACATTGGATTTTCGAAAAGTGACCTGTAGCGCCGGGGAGGGTCGTGAGTTCGAATCCAATTATGGAAGAGGTTTGTAAATTCCAATCTGCAATATGCGACCCGGATCGATTCGGTATTTCGTTGATTAAATTAGTATTCTGACATTTCTTACATCGGATTTTCGGAAAGTCGCCTCTAGCGGCCAGGAGGGTCGTGGGTTCGAATCCAAATTTGAAAGAGGATTGTAAATTAGTTTTTAGGCATTTCTTACATCTGATTTTCGAAAAGCCACCTGTAGCGCCGGGGAGGGTCGTGGGTTCGAATCCAAATCCAGTAATGTTTGTAAATTCGAATCTGCGATATGTGATCCATAGCGGTACGGTATTGTGTTGAATAAATTAGTTTTCAGGCATTTCTTACATCGGATTTTGGAAAAGTCACCTGTAGCGCCCAGGAGGCTCGTGGGTTCGAATACAATTCTGGAAGAGGTTTGTAAATTCGAATCTGCGCTTTGCGACTTCGATCGATTCGGTATTGTGTCGATTAAATTAGTTTTCAAGCATTTTTTTTCATCGGATATTCGAAAAGTCACCTGTAGTGCCCAGGAGGGTCGTGGGTTCGAATCCAAATCTGGAAGAGGTTTGTAAATTCGATTCTGCGCTTTGCGACTCGGATCGATTCAGTATTGTGTTGAATAAATTAGTTTTCAGGCATTTCTTCTATCTGATTTTCGAAAATTCATCTGTAGCGCCGAGGAGGGTCGTGGGTTCGAATCGAAATCCAGTAGATGTTTGTAAATTCGAATCTGCAATATGTGATCCATATCGGTACGGTATTGTGTAGAATAAATTAGTTTTCAGGCATTTCTTTATCGGATTTTCGAAAAGTCACCTGTAGCGCCCAGGAGGCTCGTGGGTTCGAATCAAAATCTGGAAGAGGTTTGTAAATTCGAATCTGCGCTTTGCGATTCGGATCGATTCGGTATTGTGTTGAATAAATTAGTTTTCAGGCATTTCTTACATCGGATTTTCGAAAAGTCACCTGTAGCGCCCAGGAGGGTCGTGGATTCGAATCCAAATCTGGAAGAGGATTGTAAATCCGAATCTGCGGTCTGCGACTCGGATCGATTCGGTATTGTGTTGATTAAATTAGTAATCATACGTTTCGTACATCGCATTTTCGAAAAAGTCACCTGTAGCGCCGTGGGTCGAATCCATATCCAGTAGATGGTTGAAAATTCGAATCTACGCTTTGCGACCGGGATCTATTCCGTATTGGGTAGTATAAATTAGTATTTAGTCGTTTCTTACATTGGATTTTCGAATAGTGACCTGTAGCGCCCTGGAGGGTCGTGGGTTCGAATCCAATTATGGAAGAGGTTTGTAAATTCCAATCTGCAATATGCCACCCGGATCGATTCGGTATTGTGTTGATTAAATTAGTAATCGGACGTTTCGTACATTGGATTTTCGAAAAGTCACGTGTAGCGCCCAGGAGGGTCGTGGGTTCGAATCCTAATCTGGAAGAGGTTTGTAAATTCGAATCTGCGTTTTGCGTCTCGGATCGATTCTGTATTGTGTTGAATAAATTAGTTTTCAGGCATTTCTTACATCTGATTTTCGAAAAGCCACCTGTAGCGCCGGGGAGGGTCGGGGTTCGAATCCAAATCCAGTAGATGTTTGTAAATTCGAATCTGCGATATGTGATCCTTATCGGTACGGTATTGTGTTGACTAAATTAGTATTTAGTCGTATCTTACATCGGATTTTCGAAAAGTCACCTGTAGCGCCCAGGAGGCTCGTGGGTTCGAATCCAAATCTGGAAGAGGTTTGTAAATTCGAATCTGTGATTTGCGACCCGGATCGATTCGGTATTGCGTTGTTTAAATTAGTATTTAGTCGTTTCTTACATCGGATTTTCAAAAAGCCACCTGTAGCTCCTTGGAGGGTCGTGGGTTCGAATGCAAATCCAGTAGATGTTTGTAAATTCGAATCTGTGATATGTGATCCATATCGGTACGGTATTGTGTTGAATAAATTAGTAATCAGAAGTTTCTTACTTCGGATTTTCGAAAAGTCACCTGTAGCTCCCTGGAGGGCCGTGGGTTCGAATCCAAATCTGGAAGACGTTTGAAAATTCGAATCTGCGCTTTGCGACTCGGATCGATTCGGTATTGTGGTGATTAAATTAGTATTCTGACATTTCTTTCATCGGATTTTCAAAAAGTCACCTGTCGCGCCCAGGAGGGTCGTGGGTTTGAATCCATATCCGGTAGATGTTTTTAAATTCGAATCTGCGATATGCGACCCGGATTGATTCGGTATTAAGTTGATTAAATTAGTATTCAGATGTTTCTTACATCGGATTTTCAAAAAGTCACCTATAGCGCCCTGGTGGGTCGTGGGTTCGAATCCAAATCTGGAAGAGGTTTGAAATTTCGAAACCGCGCTTTGCGACTCGGATCGATTCGGTATTGTGTTTATTAAATTAGTATTCAGATGTTTCTTACATCGGATTTTCGAAAAGTCACCTGTAGCCGCCTGGATGGTCGTGGGTTCGAATCCAAATCTGGAAGAATTTTGAACATTCGAATCTGCGCTTTGCGACTCGGATCGATTCGGTATTGTTTTGATTGAATCAGTAATCAGACGTTTCTTAAATCGGATTTTCGAAAAAGTCACCTGTAGTGTCGTGGAGGGTCGTGGGTTCGAATCCAAATATGGATGAGGTTTGTAAATTCGAATCTGCGATATGCGACTTGGATCGATTCGATATTGTGTTGATTAATTTAGTATTCACAAGTTTCTTACATCGGATTTTTGAAAAGTCACCTGTAGCGGCCAGGAGGGTCGTGGGTTCGAATCCAAATCTGGAAGAGGTTGTAAATTCGAATCTGCGATTTGCGACCCGGATCGATTTGGTATTGTATTATTTAAATTAGTATTTAGTCTTTTCCTACGTCGGATATTCAAAAAGCCACCTGTAGCGCCGTGGAGGGTCGTGGGTTCGAATCAAAATCCAGTAGATGTTTGTAAATTCGAATCTGCGATATGTGATCCTTATCGGTACGGTATTGTGTTGACTAAATTAGTATTTAGTCGTATCTTACATCGGATTTTCGAAAAGTCACCTGTAGCGCCCAGGAGGCTCGTGGGTTCGAATCCAAATCTGGAAGAGGTTTGTAAATTCGAATCTGTGATTTGCGACCCGGATCGATTCGGTATTGCGTTGTTTAAATTAGTATTTAGTCGTTTCTTACATCGGATTTTCAAAAAGCCACCTGTAGCTCCTTGGAGGGTCGTGGGTTCGAATGCAAATCCAGTAGATGTTTGTAAATTCGAATCTGTGATATGTGATCCATATCGGTACGGTATTGTGTTGAATAAATTAGTAATCAGAAGTTTCTTACTTCGGATTTTCGAAAAGTCACCTGTAGCTCCCTGGAGGGCCGTGGGTTCGAATCCAAATCTGGAAGACGTTTGAAAATTCGAATCTGCGCTTTGCGACTCGGATCGATTCGGTATTGTGGTGATTAAATTAGTATTCTGACATTTCTTTCATCGGATTTTCAAAAAGTCACCTGTCGCGCCCAGGAGGGTCGTGGGTTTGAATCCATATCCGGTAGATGTTTTTAAATTCGAATCTGCGATATGCGACCCGGATTGATTCGGTATTGTGTTGATTAAATTAGTATTCAGATGTTTCTTACATCGGATTTTCAAAAAGTCACCTATAGCGCCCTGGTGGGTCGTGGGTTCGAATCCAAATCTGGAAGAGGTTTGAAATTTCGAAACCGCGCTTTGCGACTCGGATCGATTCGGTACTGTGTTTATTAAATTAGTATTCAGATGTTTCTTACATCGGATTTTCGAAAAGTCACCTGTAGCCGCCTGGATGGTCGTGGGTTCGAATCCAAATCTGGAAGAATTTTGAACATTCGAATCTGCGCTTTGCGACTCGGATCGATTCGGTATTGTTTTGATTGAATCAGTAATCAGACGTTTCTTAAATCGGATTTTCGAAAAAGTCACCTGTAGTGTCGTGGAGGGTCGTGGGTTCGAATCCAAATATGGATGAGGTTTGTAAATTCGAATCTGCGATATGCGACTTGGATCGATTCGATATTGTGTTGATTAATTTAGTATTCACAAGTTTCTTACATCGGATTTTTGAAAAGTCACCTGTAGCGGCCAGGAGGGTCGTGGGTTCGAATCCAAATCTGGAAGAGGTTGTAAATTCGAATCTGCGATTTGCGACCCGGATCGATTTGGTATTGTATTATTTAAATTAGTATTTAGTCTTTTCCTACGTCGGATATTCAAAAAGCCACCTGTAGCGCCGTGGAGGGTCGTGGGTTCGAATCAAAATCCAGTAGATGTTTGTAAATTCGAATCTGTGATATGTGATCCATATCGGTACGGTATTGTGTTGAATAAATTAGTAATCAGAAGTTTCTTACATCGGATTTTCGAAAAGTCACCTGTAGCTCCCTGGAGGGCCGTGGGTTCGAATCCAAATCTGGAAGAGTTTTGAAAAAAATAATCTGCGCTTTGCGACTCGGATCGATTCGGTATTGTTTTGATTAAATCAGTAATCAGACGTTTCTTAAATCGGATTTTCGAAAAAGTCACCTGTACTGTCGTGGAGGGTCGTGGGTTCGAATCCAAATTTGGAAGAGGTTTGTAAATTCGAATCTGCGATATGCGACTCGGATCGATTCGGTATTGTGTTGATTAAATTAGTATTCAGATGTTTCTTACATCGGATTTTCGAAAAGTCACCTGTAGCGCCCTGGAGGGTCGTGGGTTCGAATCCAAATCTGGAATAGGTTTGTTAATTCGAATCTGCGATATGCGACCCGGTTCGATTCGGTATTGTGTTGATTAAATTAGTAATCAGCCGTTTCTTGCATTGGATTTTCGAAAAGTCACCTGAAGCGCCCAGGAGGGTCGTGGGTTCGAATCTAAATCTGGAAGAGTTTTGTAAATTCGAATCTGCGATTTGCGACACGGATCGATTCTGTATTGTGTTGATTAAATTAGTATTCAGTCGTTTCTTACATCGGATTTTCAAAAAGCCACCTGTAGCGCCCTGGAGGGTCGAGGGTTCGAATTCAAATCCCGTAGTAGATTATAAATTCGAATCTGCGATTTGTGATCCGGATCTGTACGGTATTGTGTTGATAACTTAATAACGAATTAATACGTATCTTACATCGGATATACGAATAGTTACCTGTAGCGCAGTTTATATTTCAGTGTTCGATTCGCTTTCCTGAAGTCGGTGGTAAATTCGATTTGCGATATAGGCCTAAATCCTGGATCAGTTCGGTTTTGTGTTGCCGTGCCCGTAGCGTCTTGGTGCCTGGATGGTGTCTTTCGTAGGGTCACGGTCGCCTCCTTCCCAATCCTAACTTGAAATGCAATTAAACAGTCTATAACAAGTCACCTCAATAATACAGGTTATCTGAAATTGGAGAGAATAAAGTATAAGTTCTATTTACATTGATGCTAATGGATGCTTTGCCTATGACAGTAGGCTACTCTTAAATATAGCGTATATCATTAGGGCAGATGACTTCGCAGTTCCGTCCTTTCATACAACAATAACTAACCCGTATTTTTAACCGAGGCTTAATTGACGAATACCACATGCTTGGTCTATTTTTGTGTTTGTATATTTTCTTCGTTCTTGCCGTGGTTATGCGAAAAATCAGCCGTAGTGCCCTTGATGTTCGGGATTCGATTCCCCTCCCATGTACTAACTGGAATAATCGAAATTGCGATGTATGGTCCTGATCGGTATGGTGTCGTGTTGATTTAATTAGTATTAAGACATTTTTTGCATTGGATATGCGAAAAGTCACCCGTAGCGCCCTTCAAGTTCGGGATTCGATTCCCCTCTGGTGCATTCTTGGAATACACGGTACCTGAGATTATAATTGTTAATGTTTTTGCATGTTCTTTCCTTCCTCTTTGTCAGACACCAACAGTGATCTTCTGTTCTCTCTTAGGGGTTCAGGTCGCTTATATTTTGTATGAGTCTGTTCCAGATATATATTCTGTGACCCACCTAGCGTCATATAACAACGAATCTCTGAAGCTCCTCAATTCTTCCTGGTGCTGGAGGACTTACTTATCCATTTGGCCACCAGATCCTGTTATCATCACCAGCTATTTTCTCCTTGAGCAAGAGGACTACGTCCACTTCTTTACTCACCATGCTGCGCTAGTATCAACTGTTAACTCTTTGAAGACCAGCTCAGCAAGAGAAGATTATTTTTTTGTTACAATATTGGCAATGTTTATATGTTCTCCTTTTGTCTCCTACCCCCCTCTCTTTCCCCTTCTCTTGGACCCTCCGTGCTCCGTTGAGCAGCTCTCACTTCTCAGTCTGCAGTTGACTCGGTCAGTCAAAGCTCCGCTCGAGCTAGCCTCCTCAAACCAAGAGGCACACCCTCTTCTACGCCATGTTGGCTAGGTAGTCATCAACGGAAACTTCGACTTCAACATGAAATCAAGATAAGTACCTTTTTAAAAGTTTTAACCTCATCTTCATGGTTTTAACTTCCACGTGCTTTTAATTATAATTTATAGACAGTGTGAAATTATTTACTTTGGGGCAAAAATCATTCTTCGTGGGATTTGCCATGTTGAGCTTTTGCTTGTATAAGCCAACCTTACTAAAAAAGAGCTTTTCTTAAGCTATTCAAACGAGAAATCCTCTCGCTACGTGGGATATTATCTAATACCCGCTGTCTATAATTATAAAGCTAGTTCCTCCGTTGGATTTTCTCAACCCCATTTTCTGCTAAGGTCGTTCTGGAACCTTCGAGATCTTGTACTCTATCTGCGAGTCTTGCCGTCAAGTATTGTTCACGCACTTGTGAAAATGCTAGTTAAAATGAGGAATCTTCCTTAAATTATTGCAATAGCGAACTTTCTTCCCCCGTTGGAACATTCTATGGCGCATTTAATTGTAAATCACAACTTTTTCAAGAAATAGACTCTCACCTATATAGTGCAATCAGTTATTTCCATAATTGCAATAACTTTCTTTCTCATGAACTTTCGAGTTTCTACAGTGAACTTTGCATCAATCTTTACAGACTATAGTGATAACCAGTGCTTGCTCCACGTTTCTACCGCGTCGCGCTCGTCCGTTTACATTAAATACGGCCATGAACATTGATCCTATATCCCAATGATCTTTCCTCAACCTTCTACTAACCACCCATATTAATAAAATTGTAACTTTCTATAAGGTGTCACTTACGAAGTGCCCTTCCAACTTTGCTAGTTTAACATTAATTAAATTCTGCATAATTACGTGTGTAACACACGATTCAAATTCACATTGTTCCTTTCCTATAATCAGGAAAAACAATTCCTTAAACCCTTGAGAGAGTCATGTTCAGGTTTCACGAAATGGAAACTGCCCCATTTTGCTCGTGATTCCTAATTAAACATAGGAAGTCTAGAAACTTCCTTTTCACTTTCTCCAGGTTTCACAGTAAGTGACCTGTCCTCCTTTGTATAATTCTCATAAAGTAATCCTGTTTAAATATAAGAAGTTGTAGGAACTTCTATTTTTTGCTTTATGTTTTCCTTGTTGTTATTTTCGAATTTGTTATTCTCTCTAGAATGTTCTTTCAGAAATTTCTTATAGTACACTCCTTGTACTCAATTTAATGTTTAAACTTTAATCATTTCATTGCCCTTTTAAAATCTTATCAAGGTTTTAGTACTAGGTTTAAAACCTTAAGAATTGTTATTTGCCTGGAGCAATTTCTGAATGTTGTCGGAGGTCTGCGACCTCAAACTGTTAATAAGATTGGAAAATATTTATTTGTTAAAAATATTAATTTCTCCTGAATTTTTAAATAAATTAAGCGTTCTTTTTCTCTTTTTCATTTTTCTAATACAAAGGTTAAACAAGGTCCTGTCCTCCTTGGCTCTCCCTACTCGATGCCCTTTAATCTATTGATAGGGATTTCACCACTTGTTGCATTTGAGCAAGAACTCTTAGTGGCAACCTTTTCAAAGCTTCTGTTAGCTTTAATAGCTAATTCTAATTGGCCAGTAAGGCAAGTAAAGCTCGCTAAGCCAGCTACCTGCTTGTGGAGATTTTCTCCGAAAACTTATGGTCAATTTTCCTAAAGATAAGTGTTTCTTTTTTGTCTAAGCTTTTAGCCGGCCTTTCGCTGAGTAAAGGCTTAGCCATTTCCAAAGGCAACCATTGGTTCACTTACAAAGATTACTTTCCAAGTTATAATTTTTCGTCACTATACTTCCTGGAAGCACTGGGTCTCTTTTCTAGAAACTCTATAATTTCGAAAATTGGAAATTCCGAACTTGATTTGAATTATTGGTATTCTTCGAATCATTTCACAAAAACTTATTTCTTTGAGAAGACATACCATAAATCGTTTGCTCTCAGCCTTGCCAGACCATCACCCTTCCCCATAGTACTTTTATACATGCTTGGGAGGAAATATACTAAAGCCTCTCTCTTGCAAATCGCCCAAGTCCTAGCTGCGGCTCCCGTCAGCTTCGACCAAGCTCGTACCCACTTTAGGTATCCGAACACGAATTTGCGGTGGCAACCGCTTCTAAGTGTATTGAAAGCTTAACTTATAACTTTTGTGGGACTCTCCTCCTATTTTTCTATCCTTCTTTTCCAATCCCAAATCTACTTCCTTCTTTTAATCATCTTCCCTTGGTGGGTGGGTTATTCCTCAGCCAATAAACTACCCAAAAATTGGTACCAGAAACCCGGGAGAGCCCATTTTTTATTTTTTTATTAAAAAAAGTGTCATTTGACAATACTTTGCAAATTATTAATATCTGCTTTGGATTTTTCAGTTATAACTACATCATGCAAAGCCTGTGAACGGGAAAGAGGCCGCTCCTGTCTCCTTTGGGGTGTCCTGTTCTTTCGACCCATTCTCTGCTGCAAACCTGACAGCATCTCCAAGGTTCTACAGTTTCGTGAGTTGTATTTCAATTTATTCTCTTTATCATGGCTCCTACTGAAAAAGATGAAACTCTCATTGCTAAACGTTCTTCCTATAAAGGGCAACTCACTAGATTCAGAAATTTCATCAACAAATTAAATCCCGCCGAGTGTGATTTAGATATCTTAACACAACGCCTTAAGTTGTACGAACGGTCATATGATTATTATGATCAAATTCAAACCGAGATTGAATCCGCTTGCCCAGAACTTCAATCGGATCGGGACGAGGTCGAACCCTTGTACTTTGAAGGGATTGCCAAGGCCCACCAATTGATTCGCAATATCTCAGAACCGGACACTAAGGTCATCAATCCGGCCCAGTTCGCACCCGCTTCAGTTCACAAGAACAAACCGAAACCGGTACTTCCCAAGATAAGCCTACCGCACTTCTCAGGCAAGGAAGGTGAATGGTATTCTTTTTACGAACTTTACTGCTCCCTAATTCATGAAAATATCGAGATCCCAGACATACATAAATTTTACTTCCTCCGTACTTCTTTGCAATGTGAGGCCTTAGCCTTAGTGGAGTCACTGCCTTTAAGCGCAGACAACTACCACATCGCCTTTAATCTCCTTAAAGAGAGATATGGCAATTTACGCTTGAGTGTAGCTCGCCACATACGTTGTCTCTTCAACCTACCAGCCGTCAAACCTAATGACGTCACCTCTTTAAGAGACCTCTTAGATTCTATACAGTTGAATGTCAGAGCATTATACCAACTCAAGCAGCCTGTCCAAACATGGGACACCATACTCATTCATCTGGCTACATCAAGATTCGATTTTTCAACTTTAAAGGCTTGGGAGATCGAACTCGCTCGCAAGGAAGAATTTTCCTTCGAACACTTAATCTCGTTTCTTAACAGACGATGCCAAGTCCTAACAGCACTCGCATTTCAGTGCGAAAAGGTCGAAACGAATCCTCAGTGTCAAAATTTTGAAAAAAACTTGCTTCTTCAAAGGGACATCAGCCCCCATCTGTCGAGAACAAGCAAACCCGTTCTTCTTTCAATCATGCAAGAGAAGATATCAGGCCGCTTAACAAATCGTTAAAATGCACGCTCTGTAAAAAGCTTCACACATTGTATTTGTGCAAATCCTTTAAAGAATTGTCTGTCGAAGATCGAAGGAAGTTTGTCTTAAATAGCAAACATTGTTTCAATTGCTTGTCACCTAAGCATTCTTCTTCGAACTGTACGTCATCAAATCTCTGTTTCCATTGTAAAAAACCGCATCATTCTTTATTGCACGTTAATGATAAATCGAGGTCATCAGTACCTGCCTCTTCAAGCTCCTTGCAGAGCCGCTCCGAACAAACTAATGCTTCTTCCTGCATTTCCAACGCCGAAACTTTTCATAGTGCGCAAACCCTTTTGACCACTGTACAATTCGAAATCCAAGATAAATTTGGAAATTGGTTTAGAACCCGTGGTCTTCTCGATTCCGCTTCAACTCATAACTTTGTTTCGCAATCTTTGATTAAAAAACTAGGTCTTTCGTCATCGCCTACTTCTATCAATGTGACCGGCATTGACAATTTGAAAACTCAAGTTTTGCAGTCTTCAAAATTGAAAATCAGAGACGTTTGCCAAAGAAACACCAATCTTAATGTAAACTGTCTCATTCTTACCAGTATTGGCAAGGACACTCCAAGTCACTCTATTAATACTTCCGATTTAAACATTCCCTCGCACTTAAGGTTAGCTGATCCTCAGTTTAATGCTCAAGGTCCCATTGATGTACTTTTCAGTGCCAATGTTTTTTGGAAGTTGAGCCATGTTTAACATCTCTCATTTCTTTATTTTCTTTGGCGGCCGTCCCGGTAGACTCAGACGCCATGTGAGATGCTTTCTGTCCGGACGTGCCTTGAGGCTCTCCGCCTTATTATTTAAAATGTAATGTTTTTCCTTTTTATTTAACATTGTTATTATGCCGAAGCCTTCCATTTACTCATGTAAGTAATACATCTAACCTTGTGTCCACTATGCTCATTTCCTAAATTTAACCTTTCTTTTTGATCTTCGTCGTATGCTTGGATTTGCTGTGGAACCAATCGTAATGGCGGTCTCCTGTTTTATTTTGTTTGAGTCTTCGTTTAACCTTTTATTTGTGCCGTGAAATATATCTGCGAGTGATTTTGTGAGTGTATGTTTTTCTTGCTGCCAGGTGCATTGATGCTGTTTTGATTGGGCATATCTTCGAATGGGTCTCCCGTGGTTTGTGGACGTTGGCGTTTCGACCATTCTCCCAACACGAGGCATGACACCATATATTTTAGCCCTTATGTTTTCCCTTCATTCCATGCTTCGGGCAACTGGATCACGGCGGTAACTTTAAGTAGGCCTTACCGTATTCAGCTCGAACTCGGAACGTAAGTTGGGGACCATATAGGTTTAGCATGTTTTGCTAGACTACCTACAAGCACGAGTTGCTTTGTGTTTTATTACTGCATCGTCGGCTAGCATTTTGTGTGTTTGATTGCGTGTATGTATCATGATATATTTCACGGACACTTACGTCATTTGTTTCTCCTTGTAGTATCTTTGGTTTTTGCATTTCTTTTCTCTGGAGACTGCCAGCTCGATCGCATCCCCATTGCTCGCCACAGCCTTTGCGACACGCACACAGCCTCTTGTTTTATCTTTGCTATGCTTGTTATTTGTGGTCGTCATGACAACCATCCATCTCTAGGCAGAGAAGTGATTGTTGTTGACTAGCGACCGGCTCGATTGCCTTTTGGTCAATTACCTCCTCCCTTTTTACATCATTTTTATTGGAAGTGGCACAGGTATTTATTTTATTTGTTTCCGTTATTTATTATTGTAAGTTATTTATTGTTATTTATATTTATCTTCCCCGTTTGAAAGTGACTTTATTTGACCCCTAGGTGAAGGGTATTCTTTTTTGTGTGTGTTATTCTGGCCGGGTTTCTTGGTGTGTTCGGTTTCAATTCATTAAATTTCCATTTCTTTACCCATGTGTCTTATTTAGTAGTGTTTGGCGATCGGGCTGCTCGCTCGCTCTCTCTCTCTCTCTCTCTCTCTCTCTCTCTTCAAACCTAGGCCTAACTTATTCTAGCTTTCTAGCACCAGGAGGGTATTCCTACCACTCGTCGTGGGACCACCTTCACGGAGTCTGGAGTCGCTCGGCACATCTGGCCTGCAAGTACGGGCCCAGCACAGGTCAGAAATTAACATCCATTTCCACTGCGTACTCCTTTCTTTTCTAGTTGGTTCCAGTGATGCAGCTAGGAGGCACGCCAAGAATATGTTTATTTTAATAGGGCGGTGCCATAAAATCTCTCAGGAATTCTTCTGGCCTCATTTGAAAGCGGATGCTTTTGCTTTCGTCCGAAAATGTGTTACGTGTCAACGTTCTAAGCCAGCAAAGAATTCTCGCATTGGACTTCACCACGCTGACACGATGTCATATCCTAATGAGCGCCTGTTTATAGATTATTTTGGTCCCCTAGTTAGGTCATCTTCTGGTCATCAAGCTATACTTACTGTCGTTGATGGATTTTCAAAATTTTGTATGGTTATTTCCTGTCAGGGAAATCACGACACGTACCACTGTTAGGCTTTTGACCAATCATATTTTTGGTGTTTTTGGTCCTCCAAAGTTTTTAGTGTCCGATAACGCGAGCGTTTTCCGGTCCAAGTCTTTTAGATCAATGTGTTTTTCTTGGGGAATTGATCATGTCTTTTTGGCACCCTACCACCCTCAGCCAAATCACGTTGAAAGGTTTCATCGTAACTTGAAGGCTTGCTTGAGTGCGTTCCACAACGCAGATCAGTCACGTTGGGACGCAAATCTTCAGTTTTTCTCCTTAGGATTTAACCTGCTCTTCATGAATCGACGAATTCTACCCCTTCGGAATTGTTTTTAGGAAGGCGTATTGTTGATCCACTTCAGCTTCAGTGGAAAATAGATTATCTGGCTGCGCCATCCCGCCGTACCTCAGTCAAAGAAAAATGGGAAGTTGCTGTACGGCATCTGAAAAGGGCACGAGATCGCGTGGCGTCTCGCTATAACAAGGGTAGGCAACCTGTTTGTTTTCAGGTGAATGACGACGTGCTAGTGCGCCTGCACCCACAGAGTTCGGCCAAGAATAAGGAGTCAGCTAAGCTAATGCTTCGCTGGAGCACACCCAAAATTATCACTAGATTTTTAACACCTGTCACTGTTGAATTGATCTCCAAGGAGAATCCCACCGACGTATCCAGAGCTCACATATCTCAATTGAAACCATTTATTGTGTAACCTTCTTATTTGCTGGGATTAATTTTGTCCTTTTTCTGCATAGGTTAGCCAATCATAATTTGCTTATGTTATCCAAGGAAGCTTGTATTCATATGGCGTCTCCTTGACCTGCCTATTATTGAACCAATTTTGACCGAGGCAGAGTCAAGTACAAATTTACGAGCTCAAGAAAGAAAATAATACAAGAAGAAATAGGCCTACATACTCTGTGTAACTTAATATTTATTGTAAAAATATGTATTTTTGCGAATTCGGCCAGTAGAGAATTTATATTCTATAAATAATGGACACATTATATCGCTTCTTTGTTATTTTAATACGTCACTTTCATGATGGGTATAAGGAGAATGGCAGACTTCGGCGTCAAAGGGCGAAAGTCTTTTGTTTATGATTTTCGTCCGTGTCTCTATCTACTTTTCTTGTCATTGTAACGCTCAGGCGAACCGTAATACCATTATGACAAGCCCAGGGATCGTCAAAGGAACGCGCGCCTTTGGGGACCCCGAAGGAGTTCTGTCCTGATATTGCGATCGCCGAAGCGATCTGATTATTTTTATATATTACTTCATTTTATAACTGTATTCTTTCTGATATGGCTCAATTGCTTAAGTGATTGTTATATCGATCACCCTCCCCCCCTCATATTTTGTGTACTGTTATAGTTGTTGACAAACCACCTGTGTGATAAGGATGTTGTGTATTTTGGAACACTTGGGACATGATTGATTTCAAAGCGGTGGTGCTTAGTGATGTAAAAAGAAAAATCTTTTATTATTATAAATAATTTTTCTTTTGGGGGGTGGTGTGGATCCTGAGCCATGTTTAACATCTCTCATTTCTTTATTTTCTTTGGCGGCCGTCCCGGTAGACTCAGACGCCATGTGAGATGCTTTCTGTCCGGACGTGCCTTGAGGCTCTCCGCCTTATTATTTAAAATGTAATGTTTTTCCTTTTTATTTAACATTGTTATTATGCCGAAGCCTTCCATTTACTCATGTAAGTAATACATCTAACCTTGTGTCCACTATGCTCATTTCCTAAATTTAACCTTTCTTTTTGATCTTCGTCGTATGCTTGGATTTGCTGTGGAACCAATCGTAATGGCGGTCTCCTGTTTTATTTTGTTTGAGTCTTCGTTTAACCTTTTATTTGTGCCGTGAAATATATCTGCGAGTGATTTTGTGAGTGTATGTTTTTCTTGCTGCCAGGTGCATTGATGCTGTTTTGATTGGGCATATCTTCGAATGGGTCTCCCGTGGTTTGTGGACGTTGGCGTTTCGACCATTCTCCCAACACGAGGCATGACACCATATATTTTAGCCCTTATGTTTTCCCTTCATTCCATGCTTCGGGCAACTGGATCACGGCGGTAACTTTAAGTAGGCCTTACCGTATTCAGCTCGAACTCGGAACGTAAGTTGGGGACCATATAGGTTTAGCATGTTTTGCTAGACTACCTACAAGCACGAGTTGCTTTGTGTTTTATTACTGCATCGTCGGCTAGCATTTTGTGTGTTTGATTGCGTGTATGTATCATGATATATTTCACGGACACTTACGTCATTTGTTTCTCCTTGTAGTATCTTTGGTTTTTGCATTTCTTTTCTCTGGAGACTGCCAGCTCGATCGCATCCCCATTGCTCGCCACAGCCTTTGCGACACGCACACAGCCTCTTGTTTTATCTTTGCTATGCTTGTTATTTGTGGTCGTCATGACAACCATCCATCTCTAGGCAGAGAAGTGATTGTTGTTGACTAGCGACCGGCTCGATTGCCTTTTGGTCAATTACCTCCTCCCTTTTTACATCATTTTTATTGGAAGTGGCACAGGTATTTATTTTATTTGTTTCCGTTATTTATTATTGTAAGTTATTTATTGTTATTTATATTTATCTTCCCCGTTTGAAAGTGACTTTATTTGACCCCTAGGTGAAGGGTATTCTTTTTTGTGTGTGTTATTCTGGCCGGGTTTCTTGGTGTGTTCGGTTTCAATTCATTAAATTTCCATTTCTTTACCCATGTGTCTTATTTAGTAGTGTTTGGCGATCGGGCTGCTCGCTCGCTCTCTCTCTCTCTCTCTCTCTCTCTCTCTTCAAACCTAGGCCTAACTTATTCTAGCTTTCTAGCACCAGGAGGGTATTCCTACCACTCGTCGTGGGACCACCTTCACGGAGTCTGGAGTCGCTCGGCACATCTGGCCTGCAAGTACGGGCCCAGCACAGGTCAGAAATTAACATCCATTTCCACTGCGTACTCCTTTCTTTTCTAGTTGGTTCCAGTGATGCAGCTAGGAGGCACGCCAAGAATATGTTTATTTTAATAGGGCGGTGCCATAAAATCTCTCAGGAATTCTTCTGGCCTCATTTGAAAGCGGATGCTTTTGCTTTCGTCCGAAAATGTGTTACGTGTCAACGTTCTAAGCCAGCAAAGAATTCTCGCATTGGACTTCACCACGCTGACACGATGTCATATCCTAATGAGCGCCTGTTTATAGATTATTTTGGTCCCCTAGTTAGGTCATCTTCTGGTCATCAAGCTATACTTACTGTCGTTGATGGATTTTCAAAATTTGTATGGTTATTTCCTGTCAGGGAAATCACGACACGTACCACTGTTAGGCTTTTGACCAATCATATTTTTGGTGTTTTTGGTCCTCCAAAGTTTTTAGTGTCCGATAACGCGAGCGTTTTCCGGTCCAAGTCTTTTAGATCAATGTGTTTTTCTTGGGGAATTGATCATGTCTTTTTGGCACCCTACCACCCTCAGCCAAATCACGTTGAAAGGTTTCATCGTAACTTGAAGGCTTGCTTGAGTGCGTTCCACAACGCAGATCAGTCACGTTGGGACGCAAATCTTCAGTTTTTCTCCTTAGGATTTAACCTGCTCTTCATGAATCGACGAATTCTACCCCTTCGGAATTGTTTTTAGGAAGGCGTATTGTTGATCCACTTCAGCTTCAGTGGAAAATAGATTATCTGGCTGCGCCATCCCGCCGTACCTCAGTCAAAGAAAAATGGGAAGTTGCTGTACGGCATCTGAAAAGGGCACGAGATCGCGTGGCGTCTCGCAATAACAAGGGTAGGCAACCTGTTTGTTTTCAGGTGAATGACGACGTGCTAGTGCGCCTGCACCCACAGAGTTCGGCCAAGAATAAGGAGTCAGCTAAGCTAATGCTTCGCTGGAGCACGCCCAAAATTATCACTAGATTTTTAACACCTGTCACTGTTGAATTGATCTCCAAGGAGAATCCCACCGACGTATCCAGAGCTCACATATCTCAATTGAAACCATTTATTGTGTAACCTTCTTATTTGCTGGGATTAATTTTGTCCTTTTTCTGCATAGGTTAGCCAATCATAATTTGCTTATGTTATCCAAGGAAGCTTGTATTCATATGGCGTCTCCTTGACCTGCCTATTATTGAACCAATTTTGACCGAGGCAGAGTCAAGTACAAATTTACGAGCTCAAGAAAGAAAATAATACAAGAAGAAATAGGCCTACATACTCTGTGTAACTTAATATTTATTGTAAAAATATGTATTTTTGCGAATTCGGCCAGTAGAGAATTTATATTCTATAAATAATGGACACATTATATCGCTTCTTTGTTATTTTAATACGTCACTTTCATGATGGGTATAAGGAGAATGGCAGACTTCGGCGTCAAAGGGCGAAAGTCTTTTGTTTATGATTTTCGTCCGTGTCTCTATCTACTTTTCTTGTCATTGTAACGCTCAGGCGAACCGTAATACCATTATGACAAGCCCAGGGATCGTCAAAGGAACGCGCGCCTTTGGGGACCCCGAAGGAGTTCTGTCCTGATATTGCGATCGCCGAAGCGATCTGATTATTTTTATATATTACTTCATTTTATAACTGTATTCTTTCTGATATGGCTCAATTGCTTAAGTGATTGTTATATCGATCACCCTCCCCCCCTCATATTTTGTGTACTGTTATAGTTGTTGACAAACCACCTGTGTGATAAGGATGTTGTGTATTTTGGAACACTTGGGACATGATTGATTTCAAAGCGGTGGTGCTTAGTGATGTAAAAAGAAAAATCTTTTATTATTATAAATAATTTTTCTTTTGGGGGGTGGTGTGGATCCTGAGCCATGTTTAACATCTCTCATTTCTTTATTTTCTTTGGCGGCCGTCCCGGTAGACTCAGACGCCATGTGAGATGCTTTCTGTCCGGACGTGCCTTGAGGCTCTCCGCCTTATTATTTAAAATGTAATGTTTTTCCTTTTTATTTAACATTGTTATTATGCCGAAGCCTTCCATTTACTCATGTAAGTAATACATCTAACCTTGTGTCCACTATGCTCATTTCCTAAATTTAACCTTTCTTTTTGATCTTCGTCGTATGCTTGGATTTGCTGTGGAACCAATCGTAATGGCGGTCTCCTGTTTTATTTTGTTTGAGTCTTCGTTTAACCTTTTATTTGTGCCGTGAAATATATCTGCGAGTGATTTTGTGAGTGTATGTTTTTCTTGCTGCCAGGTGCATTGATGCTGTTTTGATTGGGCATATCTTCGAATGGGTCTCCCGTGGTTTGTGGACGTTGGCGTTTCGACCATTCTCCCAACACGAGGCATGACACCATATATTTTAGCCCTTATGTTTTCCCTTCATTCCATGCTTCGGGCAACTGGATCACGGCGGTAACTTTAAGTAGGCCTTACCGTATTCAGCTCGAACTCGGAACGTAAGTTGGGGACCATATAGGTTTAGCATGTTTTGCTAGACTACCTACAAGCACGAGTTGCTTTGTGTTTTATTACTGCATCGTCGGCTAGCATTTTGTGTGTTTGATTGCGTGTATGTATCATGATATATTTCACGGACACTTACGTCATTTGTTTCTCCTTGTAGTATCTTTGGTTTTTGCATTTCTTTTCTCTGGAGACTGCCAGCTCGATCGCATCCCCATTGCTCGCCACAGCCTTTGCGACACGCACACAGCCTCTTGTTTTATCTTTGCTATGCTTGTTATTTGTGGTCGTCATGACAACCATCCATCTCTAGGCAGAGAAGTGATTGTTGTTGACTAGCGACCGGCTCGATTGCCTTTTGGTCAATTACCTCCTCCCTTTTTACATCATTTTTATTGGAAGTGGCACAGGTATTTATTTTATTTGTTTCCGTTATTTATTATTGTAAGTTATTTATTGTTATTTATATTTATCTTCCCCGTTTGAAAGTGACTTTATTTGACCCCTAGGTGAAGGGTATTCTTTTTTGTGTGTGTTATTCTGGCCGGGTTTCTTGGTGTGTTCGGTTTCAATTCATTAAATTTCCATTTCTTTACCCATGTGTCTTATTTAGTAGTGTTTGGCGATCGGGCTGCTCGCTCGCTCTCTCTCTCTCTCTCTCTCTCTCTTCAAACCTAGGCCTAACTTATTCTAGCTTTCTAGCACCAGGAGGGTATTCCTACCACTCGTCGTGGGACCACCTTCACGGAGTCTGGAGTCGCTCGGCACATCTGGCCTGCAAGTACGGGCCCAGCACAGGTCAGAAATTAACATCCATTTCCACTGCGTACTCCTTTCTTTTCTAGTTGGTTCCAGTGATGCAGCTAGGAGGCACGCCAAGAATATGTTTATTTTAATAGGGCGGTGCAAAGTGCATTCGCAAACAAACACGCAAGTTATCTTCAACCGTGGTCGCTAGAGACACCGATTTTGGTTGGGTTATTACTGGTGAAATCAAACATACCAGTGTTCAAACCAAAGCGCAATGTCATTTCGTTACAGCTGACATAAATCCCATTTCTGAAAAAGTGAACGCTCATGTTTCAGATCTCAATATTTTTGAAAAACACTTGCCGAAACGATGTCTTATCGTGAACAACTACGCTACCTCTGTAAGTTGTTTAAATGGTTTTTCCTTCTTCCCGCATAATATGGCAATTCAAGTTCGCCTTGCTTTGTGTTATTTCGTTTACCTTCTTATGTAATTTTTTATAGCAGGTAATTGCTTAAACTCTTTCTCGAAAACTATCTTCCCCTTGTGTAAAACCATGGCTATCAGTCACCATCACTTCGCTGTAAGCTATGGTTCACTTCTTTCGTTATTTAGAAGGATGGCCACGGCCGGCTCCTCCCCCCTTCCTCACATTTGGAAGCCGCTTGAAAATCTGAATTCCCTAACATCTAGAATAACTATTCTTATGCATAACCTTCTTCTCAATGTCCCAGCTTGTCTTCTTTGCTCGGAAGAACTAAGCTTCTTTTTGCTGAAAATTGTCCGATTTCGTGATCCTCAAAATTATGCGAAATTGATTTCTTACTTTATTTCATATAGCTTTAAATTGCTTTTTCACGTCCAAATTACGATTGACTGCATGCCGGTCAACCTGAATATCTGCTTTAAGTTACAGCTGATTCAACTAGTGTTTGTGTACTTTGAACTGCTTGTTTTTCAAACTTGTTTGTATACAAGCCTGGATAACGCCAAGTTGTTGTTTATTTCCTGTACGATTGACAAAGGTCAAAGCAAGTTTCTCTTATCTCAGCTTTGGCTGATTGCCAAGCATTGTCTAGTGAGTCGCTACTGCAAGTACAGAAGTCGCTCACCTACTTCCCAAAATAAACTTGTTCCGGTTAAGGACTCTTTCAGCTATTTATATGCCTTATCTCGTTGTACTATGTGTGTCAAGGCCGCGCTTGCTTTTGTCTTCCACTTACTCATGCTCGTATTCTATAACTGCTTCGATCCTTGTTTCAAAACTTCGTTGCGTATTTCTCACGCGTTTATGTATTACACTTTGCTTACATATTTTGAAATCTTATTGTTCATTAATGAACAAACTGGCTTTTTCTCGTCGTTACATTCGATGTGTTTTTGCATTCATACTTGTCACGTCACGTTTCTCGCTGACTTAAGTATTTTTCTGATCAACCCCTTTGATACTCATTATAACTTGAGGTTATTGTTTATGGCTACTCGTTTGTTACCTATGGCGTTCTTGCTTTCTACTCGCATAGTTCCTTTGTTTATTTGGTATATTCTTATCCTTAATAGATGTACTTGTTTCTATACGCTTTGTTTAAACTTGTTAATTCTCCTTTTGCATTGTATCGTAATCTTTACTAGTGCTTTATTTCTCTCAGCTTCTAGTTATTTTGTGATGGAAGATGTCGTTAATTCTCGCCTTTTAACTCCGCTTTCTAATGACCCTGATGACCTCCTTCCACTCACACCTGGTCACTGTCTTACACGCACTTCTCTCTCTGCCCATCCTCCCCTTCCTAATTCTTTCAGGGATTCTGATCTACCTATTGTTTGGCGTAAACTTGAAGCCCTCCGTAATTCTTTTTGGAAGAGGTGAAACTTGGAATATTTAACTTCCTTGCAAGGGAGAGAGAAGTGGTTTCTTTCCAGTCCGACATTCAAGTGGGAGACTTGGTCTTAGTTAGGGATGTTTCACCCCCCCTAGTCTGGCCTTTTGGAAGAGTGACCGAGTGTTACCCTGGAAGAGATAGGAGAGTCAGGGTATTCAGAGTCTTGACCACTAATGGTCAGATCACAAAACTACTTCTCCGCAATTGCTTATTACTGTACTTGTTTTTCTTGTTCGCTGTTGGTGTCTGCCCCTCCCAGTATGGTGCATTCTTGGAATACACGGTACCTGAGATTATAATTGTTAATGTTTTTGCATGTTCTTTCCTTCCTCTTTGTCAGACACCAACAGTGATCTTCTGTTCTCTCTTAGGGGTTCAGGTCGCTTATATTTTGTATGAGTCTGTTCCAGATATATATTCTGTGACCCACCTAGCGTCATATAACAACGAATCTCTGAAGCTCCTCAATTCTTCCTGGTGCTGGAGGACTTACTTATCCATTTGGCCACCAGATCCTGTTATCATCGCCAGCTATTTTCTCCTTGAGCAAGAGGACTACGTCCACTTCTTTACTCACCATGCTGCGCTAGTATCAACTGTTAACTCTTTGAAGACCAGCTCAGCAAGAGAAGATTATTTTTTTGTTACAATATTGGCAATGTTTATATGTTCTCCTTTTGTCTCCTACCCCCCTCTCTTTCCCCTTTTCTTGGACCCTCCGTGCTCCGTTGAGCAGCTCTCACTTCTCAGTCTGCAGTTGACTCGGTCAGTCAAAGCTCCGCTCGAGCTAGCCTCCTCAAACCAAGAGGCACACCCTCTTCTACGCCATGTTGGCTAGGTAGTCATCAACGGAAACTTCGACTTCAACATGAAATCAAGATAAGTACCTTTTTAAAAGTTTTAACCTCATCTTCATGGTTTTAACTTCCACGTGCTTTTAATTATAATTTATAGACAGTGTGAAATTATTTGCTTTGGGGCAAAAATCATTCTTCGTGGGATTTGCCATGTTGAGCTTTTGCTTGTATAAGCCAACCTTACTAAAAAAGAGCTTTTCTTAAGCTATTCAAACGAGAAATCCTCTCGCTACGTGGGATATTATCTAATACCCGCTGTCTATAATTATAAAGCTAGTTCCTCCGTTGGATTTTCTCAACCCCATTTTCTGCTAAGGTCGTTCTGGAACCTTCGAGATCTTGTACTCTATCTGCGAGTCTTGCCGTCAAGTATTGTTCACGCACTTGTGAAAATGCTAGTTAAAATGAGGAATCTTCCTTAAATTATTGCAATAGCGAACTTTCTTCCCCCGTTGGAACATTCTATGGCGCATTTAATTGTAAATCACAACTTTTTCAAGAAATAGACTCTCACCTATATAGTGCAATCAGTTATTTCCATAATTGCAATAACTTTCTTTCTCATGAACTTTCGAGTTTCTACAGTGAACTTTGCATCAATCTTTACAGACTATAGTGATAACCAGTGCTTGCTCCACGTTTCTACCGCGTCGCGCTCGTCCGTTTACATTAAATACGGCCATGAACATTGATCCTATATCCCAATGATCTTTCCTCAACCTTCTACTAACCACCCATATTAATAAAATTGTAACTTTCTATAAGGTGTCACTTACGAAGTGCCCTTTCAACTTTGCTAGTTTAACATTAATTAAATTCTGCATAATTACGTGTGTAACACACGATTCAAATTCACATTGTTCCTTTCCTATAATCAGGAAAAACAATTACTTAAACTCTTGAGAGAGTCATGTTCATGTTTCACGAAATGGAAACTGCCCCATTTTGCTCGTGATTCCTAATTAAACATAGGAAGTCTAGAAACTTCCTTTTCACTTTCTCCAGGTTTCACAGTAAGTGACCTGTCCTCCTTTGTATAATTCTCATAAAGTAATCCTGTTTAAATATAAGAAGTTGTAGGAACTTCTATTTTTTGCTTTATGTTTTCCTTGTTGTTATTTTCGAATTTGTTATTCTCTCTAGAATGTTCTTTCAGAAATTTCTTATAGTACACTCCTTGTACTCAATTTAATGTTTAAACTTTAATCATTTCATTGCCCTTTTAAAATCTTATCAAGGTTTTAGTACTAGGTTTAAAACCTTAAGAATTGTTATTTGCCTGGAGCAATTTCTGAATGTTGTCGGAGGTCTGCGACCTCAAACTGTTAATAAGATTGGAAAATATTTATTTGTTAAAAATATTAATTTCTCCTGAATTTTTAAATAAATTAAGCGTTCTTTTTCTCTTTTTCATTTTTCTAATACAAAGGTTAAACAAGGTCCTGTCCTCCTTGGCTCTCCCTACTCGATGCCCTTTAATCTATTGATAGGGATTTCACCACTTGTTGCATTTGAGCAAGAACTCTTAGTGGCAACCTTTTCAAAGCTTCTGTTAGCTTTAATAGCTAATTCTAATTGGCCAGTAAGGCAAGTAAAGCTCGCTAAGCCAGCTACCTGCTTGTGGAGATTTTCTCCGAAAAGTTATGGTCAATTTTCCTAAAGATAAGTGTTTCTTTTTTGTCTAAGCTTTTAGCCGGCCTTTCGCTGAGTAAAGGCTTAGCCATTTCCAAAGGCAACCATTGGTTCACTTACAAAGATTACTTTCCAAGTTATAATTTTTCGTCACTATACTTCCTGGAAGCACTGGGTCTCTTTTCTAGAAACTCTATAATTTCGAAAATTGGAAATTCCGAACTTGATTTGAATTATTGGTATTCTTCGAATCATTTCACAAAAACTTATTTCTTTGAGAAGACATACCATAAATCGTTTGCTCTCAGCCTTGCCAGACCATCACCCTTCCCCATAGTACTTTTATACATGCTTGGGAGGAAATATACTAAAGCCTCTCTCTTGCAAATCGCCCAAGTCCTAGCTGCGGCTCCCGTCAGCTTCGACCAAGCTCGTACCCACTTTAGGTATCCGAACACGAATTTGCGGTGGCAACCGCTTCTAAGTGTATTGAAAGCTTAACTTATAACTTTTGTGGGACTCTCCTCCTATTTTTCTATCCTTCTTTTCCAATCCCAAATCTACTTCCTTCTTTTAATCATCTTCCCTTGGTGGGTGGGTTATTCCTCAGCCAATAAACTACCCACCCTGCCATGTACTAAGTGGAATAATCGAATTTGCGATGTATGGCCCCGATTTGTACGGTGTTGTGTTCATTTAGTTAGTTTTAAGACGTTTCTTGCATTGGATATGCGGAAGGTTAACCGCAGCGCCTTTCGGTTCGGTGTGGTATTGACATTGTTATGAAACGTTTCTTACACCGGTGTGTGAAAATTCACTCCCACATGGATTAACAGTAGTTGCTTTCTGTGCTCATCTTTCTTGCGATATTCTTTGTCTTCAATGAATTTTAACAAATCAATGAATTTGAACAAATGACTGCAGTTCTGGAGCGTTAAGAGAGTGCTTTGAGATCGTGTTGCTACACTGCATCTGTGACGCAGGCACTGTGCTTCAATTGTTTGCAGGCGCGAGGCCTTCGTGCGCATGCGCGCGTGGTGGCCTCGCGCCTGCGCAGTAGGTAAGTTTATGGAAGTTTTTGGTGCGTATCGGTTCTCCCATATAACAGCCATAAAGGGATACCGGTATAACTCTCTACCATTATGCATAAAGGAAAGGTGTTCAATAAAATTAAAAAAATCACGAAGAAAAATCGTGAGAAACGGGAAAATACCAATGTCACCAACTAATGTTTTTACGGAAAAAGACAATTCTGTTTCTGTTGTAAACGTCTATATTAACATGAAATCTCGCGAATCTCGCCGACCATCGGCCAACATTTTAAGATAACTTAATTATGACACGAAACATGAGGTTATACTTGTCATGTGAGTGTGTGTTTAATAACAGTTTTTGTTACTCGTGATCTTTATTGTTTAATTCCGGTGCAGTATTCTTAGTTGAATATAATCTTTAGCTGGATTATGTACTAGAATCGTCAGGTAATGTAGCCTACTGTGAGAGCCCTACTTAACCTATATGAATGGAACGCTTTTTTATTTATTTAATCACCTATTTAGGCTACATAGGTCCCAGTGAGACAAAACCCGTATTAGAGACAATCAGGTAGCATAGATAGAGATTGAAATATACCAGTATATCTTTAGTAATATGATATTGTGTTTAAGTTAATGGTAGGCTACAATAGGTTGATAGTGACTAACTTTACAGAAGTAATTGGTTTGCATTGCTTAAGGCTACATAATATTCAGCATAGGCTATTAATTCCTTAAAAGGAAAGCTCTTGCTTTCTTCGTGATTTTTTTTATTGAAAACCTTTCCTTTATGTATAATGGTAGAGAGTTATACCGGTATCCCTTGATAATAGAGGGCATATCCAAAGATAGATTTTATTGCACGTTTCTGGAGTATCTCAAGTTCTTTTATCAGCTCCTGCGTGGCTTAACAGTAGCGTTTTCGCCTGCTTTTCCCAAGGTTGCAGGATCGAATCCCGACGCAGTCAGCGGGCATTCGAGGGTGCGCAAATGCGAGGGAGCCGTGTCGGTAGATTTACTGGTATGTTAAAGATCCCATTCGGGTTGGAATTCCGGCACCCCGGCGTCTCGAAAAGCCAGGAATGTAAAACCAATAACATCATTATTACGGTATCTTACAACACCTCCATATGAAATTCATGTATAGTAGATGTGAATGTATCAGATCAAAGTAGGCTATATGCCGGCTCCGTGGTGTTGGGGTAGCGCGCCTGCCTCTCGCCCGGAGGCCCCAGGTTCGATTCCCGGCTCCATCAGCGATTTTAGAAACTGACGTGAGGGCTGGAACGGGGTGCACTCAGCCTCGTGAGGACAATTGACTAGCTGTCTGACAGTGAGGCAGCGCCCCGATCAAGAAAACCAAGATTAACGGCCGAGGGGACCCGATGCGCTGATCACGCGTCACCTCTAATTATCTGGGCAGCAGTCGCTTGGTAGGCCAAGGCCCTTCATGGGCTGTAGTGCCAGGGGTTATTATAAAGTAGCCTTTATAAGTTTATATTACAGTAATTCTGAATAAAAGTAGAACTCAGCTTATACACCTGCCTCAGACATGAATGTGACTTTAACATACTGAACCCTTCAGAATAGCAGTGTTTTATGCAAGAATCTTGATCAAGGGGTCGCGCTCAGTTCATGGTGTGCTGTTTACGTCCGCCAAACAACATGCTTTACTGAGGCAAGGGTCATAGGATTAAAACTATAATTAAGAAAGTAAGGAGACAAGACGTAAGATAATAACATGATTTAATAACTAATTGTGCATAAAAGAAAATAAACAAACACTAATAAAAATATATCCTCCCTAAAATTTTCTCCTGACAGGAATATCTAACACTTTGAGGAGTCAGACGGATCTCCCCCTTTATAATAAAATTGTGGATCCTAGTTCCACTACCTTGCATTTGAGTTTTATGTGCGCGTGATGACTAACTACGAGAAAATGAGTACTTGGATGACCGTTCGTTTACAACGGGTTAACAGCCACGGTGCTCACGAACAATTACCACGTAAATCAACGTTTATGGATATGGGCATGACATTAATAAAAACCCTTAAAAACTCTAATGCTGACACACACACTACAAATCTATTATTTACAGGAATCTCTCTGAGATCCTCATTAGCGCGATGACGCACTTAACAACATGAGCTACCAACTGGCCAATTGCTCAATACACACAAGGAAAGACAGCATTGCACATGACTCACGGGTCACAGAAATGAAAATCAACCTGGAATAAACCAACAACAACAAAAGCCTGACCGGCTAAGATTACTTTATATGAACAAAACTGCATGTTAAGGAAACGCTTTGAAGATTATCGTGATTCGTAGGCAACTCCCATTTATTTCAACAATTTTTACCATTGATCAGTTCTTATCTGTAATTCAAGTAATTATGGAGCCAACGAGCACTCCTCACTAATGACCATGCTTTGCACGTTCAGACAGCCTTGTGAAACATCTCCCCCTTTCCTCAAATACTTGTCGTGTCCCACTCCAGTGTATATAAATAGCTGACCAGCTGTTCCGTTACCTCACGGAATCAACAGCAACAAAAATCTCATCCAACTCAACATATGGTCAGACATAATCACATATCCACAATTGCCCTCGCAAGGATACAATATGGACCGGGTACCAAGCTGACAGAAATCAGTCTCAGCTGAAATTCCCGCTTGTAATACCACAAAATACACACATACACACATCTGGGACTGACATGACGCTTTTCACACAGGTCTGCTGAATAGGTGCTCGCACACATTTAACACAATATTTAAAACCTACGATAGAGCTGATTACTCTTCGTCAAATTACAATGCTCCAATCGGCAATAGTCACACTGAATCTGATCAATAATAAATCTTAAACAATTTTAATTACCCTCCAATCTACTGTATAATTACATTAATTCAGTCCTACTTCTGAAACACAACAGATCTCCGAGAGACGTTTTAACCGCATTACGTAACATATGCAAACACGGCCGTTCACATAGCTACGTTAGTTAACACAACACAAAAACAAGAACCTTCCACTAACAACATTTGTGCGAGCTGCTTCCATACAAAAGTGTGTCAGACCAAAACTAAATATACTACGTTAATCACACAAGCAATGTATTTACAAAAATATGTCCCATAAACCATAAGTTAATTTATCAAATAATAAAGAATATTATTTTGTACTCATCTCTCTTGTAGTCACCCGTCAAAGAACGTCTGCTGCCATTTCCCAACTGAATGGTTCTATCTCATCTCAGCCATCTGGACGGATTGTTGAGAATTCCAAACTTCCTCTGTAGTCGTCGATGTCATCTCTGGCGCTGCTTCAAAAATTAGATTATTATACACTTGATATCTGACTACTAAATTCGCTGTTCAGGTACTACTTTCCCTGTCACAGTTCGTTGGCGAATTATCGACGATACTGCCCCTACAAATATAGTACAGTGACTATCTATCACTGAATTTAACACTTTACAATAATTTCTGTCTCCTTAAGACGCACAGAAGTAATAAACAACCTGTGTCCCCGACACACAAAATAGAAGTCGTTCCGCCCGCAGACGAACACAGTAATAATAGTCTACGTCCTTCGACGCACACCAGTAAAGTCGTTCTGTCCGCAGACGAACACAGTATAATAGTCAACCACGTCCGTAGACGCACAGAATAATAGTCAATGTCTTGGCTCTTCATGCCACTTATAAAAGAACTGGCCCTAGGTCTCGATGGGGGGGGGGAGGGGAATTTATGTAAAAATTTCTCGAAATAATCGTAGTACAGGAATGAAATAAATATCACTGAACTCGTAACATTGCATAGGTCAAGAATATGCTCATTAATCCTAGAATCGATCGTAGAGATTTTGTCTAGGCGATTTCCCGCGTGAATGCTAGCCAAGCGTACCCACGCTAGACCTGCCGCGTTAAATAGGCATTCTTCTCTCATTGGTTCTCACATTTTCTGAAATTTGGCGGTTTTTAGCAGATCTTGGCGTCGTGGGAGTGTCTAGCCTGCTCATCAGCCACTCACGTAACTGCATCATATTTCTAGGCGCGAATATCACAATGAACATACCAGCAGCATGTCTCACTGCGCGTCGCTTCTATCTGGGGCGGCCAACACCTGTCCTTCTGACACATCGCCAGGCTATTTCCTTTCACAGCTAAAGTATTTAGCCTATTGTCAATCTGCTTCAGGTATGTCCCCGCTGTCTCCAACCAATGCTTGAAATTTCCTCATCTCCGTCTGGCTACTTTCATGATGCTGGTTGAAATATTTATTAATTGGAGAAATAAAACATAGAATCATTTATCCAACAGAGGATAAAGGGTTCACAACTCTCCCACTCACAAAATTTCGAACTTAGGAAAAAAGTCGATAATTTTAAAAACTTCCGTAGGCCAAATTGTTTTATTTCAGAATCACCCCTTTTCTATTACTTGGTCTAGTCGCTCCTGTCTTGAATGACATTTACTCGTTTTCATTTCCTGCTCGTATCTCCCCTCTCAGTCTGCTTGCATGACCCGCTAATGCCTGAGGCAACACTCTGCTCGTCTCGTTAATGTTTGTCAACAACAACTCTATTTCCTCCTTCACGTGCCGTACTCAACTGCTCCTCGTGCACTTTGTTGATAGTATGACGTCCATATATTCAAACTGCGTCATTAATTTTGGCGCTCCCATGGCTCACTTCGACGATACTTTTTTAGGTTGGCAGCGTTGTAGACTGACATTGTTCCTGTACTCAATTCTTTCACTCTGTAAGCATTGTTTCCAAGGTTTCTTACGATAGAATAGGGTCCTATGAACTTTTCGCAGAATTTACTGAAGATTTTCTTTTCTGGGTCCGATGTAGCAGGTCGTTTCACCAAAACGAGCTGGTTGATTTCAAGATCACTGTGAAACCTCTTATTTCTTACTCGCCGTAATCTGCGGTCTGCTTGTTTTCTCATGTAAGCTCTCGTCCTCTCAATTCGCAAGTCAGGTGCTATCATTGGATCTTGTGGACAGTTAATGATGCTTTTCCACGTTCTTACTGGATACTCGTTCTTGTGTAGGACCATAGGGATTTGTCCTGTTGACTCGTGCCCGGTAGAATTCATGCATGTCTCTACATCCTTAATTTTATCGACCCATTTGTGGTGTTCGTTCAGAATGAAGATCCTCAAATATGAAGTTACACACTTAATTGCTCTTTCACTTGGATTTGCTTGAGCATGTCGGATACTGCTTAAAACGTGTTTTATACCCATATCTTCCATACCTTTCTTGAATTCGGCGCTTGTGAAATAACTGCCATGGTCTGATAATATAAACTCTGGTTTTCCAAGGATTGGAATAACTCTATTTCGAATGCGACTGAGTACCTGCTTCGATGTAGTTTTCTGAATAGGGCATAGTACTACGAATTTAGAAAATACATCAATGCACACTAGTAAGTGTCGGCAACCTCGCCTTCCCTTCGGAATTGGACCGAAACAGTCGAGTGCCAGTAGCTCACATGGTTTCTGAGGTAGCAATGGTCTGGGGTACTGCCTCATTAAATAATTATTGGGCTTTGTCCTCTGACACGGATCACAAGTTGTAATGACGTCACATATAGTTGTTCTCATACGTGGCCATGTAAATGCCTCTCCTTTCGTCGCTTCGCACTCATCTACGCCCACATGACCGTAACTTTCGTGCGTATGCCATGTCAATCCTCGTTGTAACGATGCAGGTACTAATATGCGTAACTTGGTGTGGTCATTATCTACCCATTTGTGCAGCAAATTGTTGACATAAACATATCTTCCTTCTTTGGCTTTCGCTTCTCGAAATGCAGGTGTTCCAGTAGGTAGTTGCTTTCTGAAGTATTGAATTAAAAGCATCATCCATGGTTCCGCTTCCTGTTCTCGCTGTATCTCACGTAACTCCTCCAAGAATTCCCGGTCCTTCGGTGTTAACTCCAAGTGTTGTACCATCGCTGTTTCTTCATTATCAGGCTCTGGGTTCCTGCTGAGTGCATCTGGTATCACGTTCATATTCCCTGGGCAATGTTCAATCTCAATGCTGAACTGCTGAATATATATGGACCAACGTGTCACACGTTCGCTTGCCATCGACGTCTTAAACAAGAATGTTAGTGCCTTGTGGTCGGTCCTGACAACAATAGGGTAGCCGTAAATTATTCGTTTCCATTGTTGTAACGCATGAAGTATGGCCAACAGCTCTAGTTCTGTTACCGTATAATTGCGCTCGTGCTTACGCAATTTTCGGCTGACAAATGCCAAATATGTTTTGTGCTGCAGGTTAGCTGGATCCTCTTGGTAAAGCATAGCACCTATACCAATTAGTGAAGCATCCGCTTGGATTATAAATTTGTACTGAAATCTGGATATCCTAATTTAATGCAATTTTCCAATAGCTGCTTTGTTGCTTGGAATGCCTTCTCACACTCCGCATTCCATAACCATTTATTATTTTTCTTTAGCATTTCCTGCATTGGAGCTACAGTCTCCGTATAACCTGGACAGTTTTCCTTAAAGAATCCCGTTACGCCTAAGAAAGCCCGAATGTGCTTGACTCTCGTTGGTGTAGGGAAATTCTTTATCGCTTCGATCTTAGCTGGGTTTGGCTTCACTCCCTCCTTGTCAATGACGTGACCCAAATATAAGATCTCGCTCTTGAAGAAATGCGATTTCTTCAGATTTACTCTGAAATTAGATGCATTCAGGTTGCCTAATACTTTATCTAAATTTTCCATGTGAGTTTCAATGTTGTTGGATGCCAGCAAAATGTCATCAATGTAGCGTACCGTCATCTCCTTAACCTCCTCGGTTAAATTCCGGTCCAGGGCTCGGATTAAAGCACAGCCCGCTGTTTTGACTCCAAAGGGCATTCGAACGAAGCAAAACGTCTGGTTATCGAATAAGAAGCCAGTTAGAAGCTGTGACTTCTCATTCAATTCAATATGGTGGAACGAGCTCGTCAGATCGACTGATGAATAAATGCTCTTGTTTTTAAAGCCTTTTAGTACGTCTCTGACGATTGGCGCTCTGTCATACTCTGGAAAAATGAGTCTTGTGTTGAGATTTCTGGCATCTAAACAAAGTCTAATAGATCCATTTGGTTTTGTGACTGCCAAAATCGCATTTAGATAAGGTGTAGGTGTCTTCCTTAACACTCCAGCTTGTAACATCTCATCTATAATGACCTTAACTTGACCACGATATTTTTCAGCAATTGGGTACAATCTGCTTTTGAAAGGTGACCAGTCCTCGACTTGCATAGAATATTTGAAATTTAATATTTTCCCAGGTACTGTATCAAATACTGTTTTGTGCTTCCTTAAAATCTCTTCGAACTGTTTTCTGTGTTCACCCCCAAGTTGAATGTCATTGAGCCGCTCCTGTAGTAACTCTTCAAATTGTGCATCGCTGTTGTCTCCTTCCGTTAATAAAGACCATATCTCCTGGGATTCACTCTCCTCATCTAGTTCCACAACAGCTCCTTCTATGATGTTATCTTCTGCCTTTCGTACCTCCTCTTCCGTCTCCTCCAATATTGCTTCCAATGCCCAAGAATTTACATCTCTTCCGGTAGTGATTTCATCCATATGCAATCCCACATTTTTCAGTTGATCATACTCTCTAAAACTGACAGTATTCTTGTGCAAATCTATCACTGCTTGATAGTCACAAATAAAATTTGCACCAAGAATTATATTGAAATTCATCTTTGCCATGATAATGAATGTTTGCCCAAAAGTGTGTTCCAATATGTTCAGCTCTAAGTATGCCTGACGTTTACAAGTGACGGTGCGTTCAGGAATAACACCCCTCACTTTGAGCTGTGGTACCGGAATTACAGGAATATTCTGACTCCGTCCCAACTCTCGAACCAAGGCCTCCGATACCAGACTGATCTGTGACCCCGTATCCAATAAACATCTTACATTAATTCCAGCAATCCTCGCGTAAATAATGGGTAATTGCCTAATTTCATCGTTCCGTGGTTTCACCGTCTCCTCCAGGCAGTCTTCTGGCAAAGCAATCCATTCTTGTATGTTCGCTACTATCCATCCATCTTCAACTTCCGACTGTTGCGTTTGTAGCCTGTCTCCTTTATCCAAATTTAATATTTTTGTAGCTCCATTTCGACTCCCATCATCCTTCTGTCGCTCATGTCCTTGATATCCCTGTTGTCTCAGTAGACTTCCAGCTTCCTCAGTATGTGTATCAGGATTCGTCATGTTCCCAATGGCCTTTTCCCATCTTCCTAGCTCTCCACCTTGACTAGCGTGTAACTCCTCTAAGTAATTTTGCGATTGAGCGTGCCTATCATCCCAGTCATCTCGATAGTTACGTGGCTCTCCTTGATTTTGGTCTCTTCTTCCTTTCCATCGTTGATTGGCATTGTAATCACCGTATCTTCCATAAGGCCTGTCATTTCTTCGATTTTCACGCCATTGCTGATATCCTCTCTGTTGGTATCTATTGTTGCCCTGGTATGACCTATTGTTGTAATGATTTTCGTTACGCTGATATGGTCTGTTTTCTCCTTCTTCCTGGTTTCGCCTAGGTGTGGAAGTGCTTGTGTTAGTGCCCTGCGTTTTGGTGTTTGCCTGTTTTGGTTTTATAACCTCTGTAGTATTGACTAACTCCAGCTGTCTTCCTCCTCTATAATGACCATGAGATGTAGTCTCATCTATTTGCCGTAGTATCTGCTCTGCATGTAGGGCCGTACTAACGTTCGCTGCGACTAGTACTTGTTGTACGTTTACTGGCATTTGTCTCGCTATAGTCATCACCAGATCTGCTTCATTTAATGGGTAATCAAGGTCACGAAATTTTAACATTTGCATGTTAAAGAAATCTGAGTATTTTGTTTGCTGGGTGGTTTGGTACTTCCTAGAGTAAAGCTCCATCCTTAGACTCTGTTGTGTTGCGGGCGACCAATATTTGCGCAGAAACGCTGAGTTGAAATCTGACATGTTTCCAAATGTATATTTGAAACTTAAAAACCATGTGAGGACATTTCCTGATAAAAATCTCTCCATCATCCTCAATCTACGTGCTTCAGGTACCCCAGTGTCATTGAAATGGTCTTCCATCTCTTTGATAAAGGCTTTAGGTGTCACCCCGGAATTTTCCGTGTATTTCTGCGGTTTGTAGTCATTTGAGCGAATTACTTGAATAAGTTGTGTGGGCTGATGACCGTCTTGTGGTGTCGAGCTCCTATCGACATTCTTACGAAATCCTTCCGTGTTTGTTGTTAATGGGCTCTCTGCCTGAGTCTGAATTCCTGCTGTGCTGGACTCTGGACTATTTGAGTTATCCGGCTTGTCTTTCAATGTTCCCGTTCTAAATATAGATGATTGTTCTAATGAGCGGAGTTCGGCTTTTATGATCCTGTCCGTCTGCTCTTTAAGTTTATTTTTTACCTCTTGCTTCAAAGCTTGAATACGCGTGTGATTTTCGCCTACTGTTTTAAGAATGGTGGATCTTTCCTCTCTAGAATCAATATTCATTTTCTTCCAATCTTTCCTTATTTGTTCTTTAATCGTGCTTACTTGCCCTTCGATCTGGTTTTTAGTGTCATCCTGAATACTTTCTATCTGGCTCAGCCTTTCGTCTAACGTGTTCTTAAATTGCTCTTGCTCCGATTTTAAGCTTGTCCATTGTTCCGCTGATTTTATCTCGAGACGGTCCATATCTTTAATTATGCCGGATATGTTTTCATCTACTGCTGATAATTGTTGTTGAATGACCCTGCCGCTTTTCTCCATCTCCTTAAATCGTCCTTCCAACTTGTCCTGAGCTATTTTGACCTCGCTTGTGTTCATTGTGCATGCTATTTCAATTTGCTCTAATTTAGCCAACACCGTTTCATCCAGAATGCTAAGTTTTTGATCAAAAATATCTTCCATTTTTTAATCTGCTCTAATTGTTTCTCATTATTTTTGCTAACATCTAGGGCCAGTAATACCATCTGTTGATTTGTGTGATCTTTCATTTCTGCGGTTAACGAAGCTAATTGGTTCGTGTTTTTAATATTTTGCGCCTCTAACTGCGAATTGATAGTGTCATTAATTTCACTCTTTAATAACCTAGCTTGTTCCGCCTGATATTCATTTTGTTCAATTCTACTGTTATTTAATTGTGTCCGCAATTGCTCACTTTGCTCAGATAATTTGTTTATAGACTCACTTTGTTCTAGCCTACTATTGTTTAATTGTGTCCGCAATGATTCACTTTGTTCTAACAGTTTATTATTTAGCGATTCACTTTGTTCTGACAGTTTAGTTTTTAGCGATTCACTCTGCTCAGATAATTTGTTTATAGACTCACTTTGTTCTAGCATAGTATTGTTTATTGCTTCACTTTGTTCTGACAGTTTAGCGTTTAATGCTTCACTTTGTTCTGATATACTATTGTTTAATGACTGACTCTGTTCCGCCAATTTAGTGTCCAACAATGCCTGTGTTCTCCTAGCTGCACTCTCAATGATCTCCTGGATCTGCTCCACCGTTGCCATGTTATACAATTTATATGAGACATAAGGGAAATGGCATAAAGCATTGCCCTTTGACACACACATAAAATCCAATGCACATTTACTTTCTTTATCCAACTCAGTTCATTTATTTTTACATTTACTCCCACTAGTCAATTGCATCTCTGAGTGGTTCTAGTTTTACTCAATTTAATTTTAAACCCAAGCACATATTTAGTCATTAAATTGTTATCCTGATCTGATATTAACACTGACTAATTAACAAAGTATTAATTGTCATTTTAGGCTACAGCCTCCTAATATTTCCATGAGTTTGACTTTCTACACAAATCTAGTTTTAACTTTATCATTGGTCGCCCGGTATCACATATTAATTACTTTAATTTAAAGGGCAAAAACGTGAACCGTATTTTACTTTGCAAACTCCTGATTTTAATTTATCTCTCACACATTTGGCGGTATCCACTTCGCCTTAATTACTTTTAATAAAATATCACTTCCCGGTGATTAAATACTGTCATATCTGCCTGCACTTGCGGCATGTCAGTTTTACTCAAATACGCCACTATTGACATGTGTAATCTCCGCCGTTACACCACAGTAAATGGCCCCACGCTTGGCCGCGCCAGTTTTATCCCTATGAACCCTTCAGAATAGCAGTGTTTTATGCAAGAATCTTGATCAAGGGGTCGCGCTCAGTTCATGGTGTGATGTTTACGTCCGCCAAACAACATGCTTTACTGAGGCAAGGGTCATAGGATTAAAACTATAATTAAGAAAGTAAGGAGACAAGACGTAAGATAATAACATGATTTAATAACTAATTGTGCATAAAAGAAAATAAACAAACTCTAATAAAAATATATCCTCCCTGAAATTTTCCCCTGACAGGAATATCTAACACTTTGAGGAGTCAGACGGATCTCCCCATTTATAATAATATTGTGGATCCTAGTTCCACTACCTTGCATTTGAGTTTTATGTGCGCGTGATGACTAACTACGAGAAAATGAGTACTTGGATGACCGTTCGTTTACAACGGGTTAACAGCCACGGTGCTCACGAACAATCATCACGTAAATCAACGTTTATGGATATGGGCATGACATTAATAAAAACCCTTAAAAACTCTAATGCTGACACACACACTACAAATCTATTATTTACAGGATTCTCTCTGAGATCCTCATTAGCGCGATGACGCACTTAACAACATGAGCTACCAACTGGCCAATTGCTCAATACACACAAGGAAAGATAGCATTGCACATGACTCACGGGTCACAGAAATGAAAATCAACCTGGAATAAACCAACAACAACAAAAGCCTGACCGGCTAAGATTACTTTATATGAACAAAACTGCATGTTAAGGAAACGCTTTGAAGATTATCGTGATTCGTAGGCAACTCCCATTTATTTCAACAATTTTTACAATTGATCAGTTCTTATCTGTAATTCAAGTAATTATGGAGCCAACGAGCACTCCTCACTAATGACCATGCTTTGCACGTTCAGACAGCCTTGTGAAACATCTCCCCCTTTCCTCAAATACTTGTCGTGTCACACTCCAGTGTATATAAATAGCTGACCAGCTGTTCCGTTACCTCACGGAATCAACAGCAACAAAAATCTCATCCAACTCAACATATGGTCAGACATAATCACATATCCACAATTGCCCTCGCAAGGATACAATATGGACCGGGTACCAAGCTGACAGAAATCAGTCTCAGCTGAAATTCCCGCTTGTAATACCACAAAATACACACATACACACATCTGGGACTGACATGACGCTTTTCACACAGGTCTGCTGAATAGGTGCTCGCACACATTTAACACAATATTTAAAACCTACGATAGAGCTGATTACTCTTCGTCAAATTACATTGCTCCAATCGGCAATAGTCACACTGAATCTGATCAATAATAAATCTTAAACAATTTTAATTACCCTCCAATCTACTGTATAATTACATTAATTCAGTCCTACTTCTGAAACACAACAGATCTCCGAGAGACGTTTTTAACCGCATTACGTAACATATGCAAACACGGCCGTTCACATAGCTACGTTAGTTAACACAACACAAAAACAAGAACCTTCCACTAACAACATTTGTGCGAGCTGCTTCCATACAAAAGTGTGTCAGACCAAAACTAAATATACTACGTTAATCACACAAGCAATGTATTTACAAAAATATGTCCCATAAACCATAAGTTAATTTATCAAATAATAAAGAATATTATTTTGTACTCATCTCTCTTGTAGTCACCCGTCAAAGAACGTCTGCTGCCATTTCCCAACTGAATGGTTCTATCTCATCTCAGCCATCTGGACGGATTGTTGAGAATTCCAAACTTCCTCTGTAGTCGTCGATGTCATCTCTGGCGCTGCTTCAAAAATTAGATTATTATACACTTGATATCTGACTACTAAATTCGCTGTTCAGGTACTACTTTCCCTGTCACAGTTCGTTGGCGAATTATCGACGATACTGCCCCTACAAATATAGTACAGTGACTATCTATCACTGAATTTAACACTTTACAATAATTTCTGTCTCCTTAAGACGCACAGAAGTAATAAACAACCTGTGTCCCCGACACACAAAATAGAAGTCGTTCCGCCCGCAGACGAACACAGTAATAATAGTCTACGTCCTTCGACGCACACCAGTAAAGTCGTTCTGTCCGCAGACGAACACAGTATAATAGTCAACCACGTCCGTAGACGCACAGAATAATAGTCAATGTCTTGGCTCTTCATGCCACTTATAAAAGAACTGGCCCTAGGTCTCGATGGGGGGGGGGGGAATTTATGTAAAAATTTCTCGAAATAATCGTAGTACAGGAATTAAATAAATATCACTGAACTCGTAACATTGCATAGGTCAAGAATATGCTCATTAATCCTAGAATCGATCGTAGAGATTTTGTCTAGGCGATTTCCCGCGTGAATGCTAGCCAAGCGTACCCACGCTAGACCTGCCGCGTTAAATAGGCATTCTTCTCTCATTGGTTCTCACATTTTCTGAAATTTGGCGGTTTTTAGCAGATCTTGGCGTCGTGGGAGTGTCTAGCCTGCTCATCAGCCACTCACGTAACTGCATCATATTTCTAGGCGCGAATATCACAATGAACATACCAGCAGCATGTCTCACTGCGCGTCGCTTCTATCTGGGGCGGCCAACACCTGTCCTTCTGACACATCGCCAGGCTATTTCCTTTCACAGCTAAAGTATTTAGCCTATTGTCAATCTGCTTCAGGTATGTCCCCGCTGTCTCCAACCAATGATTGAAATTTCCTCATCTCCGTCTGGCTACTTTCATGATGCTGGTTGAAATATTTATTAATTGGAGAAATAAAACATAGAATCATTTATCCAACAGAGGATAAAGGGTTCAATACCTTGTGTCCTTGTTTCATCTTTTGGGCGATATTACGTATTGAAATTAGGAACCCTGATCACTACTGCACCTCATATATGTGCTAAAGTACGTAATTTATTACTCTTTTAAAACGGCTGCCATGTTCCAACAGCGCTTGCATCTCGTCCAACTGCCTCAACACAAACGAAACTTAAACATCTCCTAAAGAATACAATCTTTATTCTAGACAATCCAACTGATTAATTAGCATGAAGCCCAGTCTGCCTACGCTAAGAGCGTAATCTAAAACCCATCAGGAAAACGTTCCCATTAGAACAATAGCCTAGTGAATTTTAGGAGCAGTCCCATTTATAAAGTTTCCCAATTTGTTCAGAGTTTCCTCAACACACATTACAAATTAAGAACTAACAACTCTTTTAGGAACTCGATCCATTTCTGTGAAACGACTAGGAACCTAATAATCGAAGAATCTTACACAATGCACACAATAGATATTAAATAAATATACACAAACATACCTGTATCCCACACCATTAAAATTATAGAAAGAAAAAAAAAACATCCACAGTTGAAATTAACAAATTTATCCACTTAAGTTACTTAAATTTACCCTACATAATAATCACTTAAGTTCAACTAAAAAAAATTTGAATTTTGGTCAATATGTATATGGACATTATAAAATGCAAAGCGATTGTTTCCGCCCAGTCAATACTGTTTATTCAAATTGAGTAAATTAATCACTCGTCATGATAGAATGGTACATGTTTAGACACCTAGCAAATCATTGGTGTCATCAACCATGAATTGGGAAGCACTAAATACATTACACATGTAGAATTTGGTTGTGGCACAGAAACATGAATGAACACACATAAAAAAGAAGAGGTATATCATGCATATAAAAAACATTAAAAATTCCTTAATTATTTTGTTAATAAAACACTTTAAAAAAACTCCAACGGGTTTAATCAGTCTATCTTGAATCAGTCCAATGTAATTCTTGATGTTGATTGTGGCGTAGTACATTACACTTGATGCTTAAAAGAATACATTTGTAGTCATAGTATGAACTAATGGACACATACGATGTAGTTAATGACCCATGCGGAACACTTCCGACCAGCACGGCTCTGTGACACCTTGCCGCATTGATACTTGGGATTTGACACCCTTCCTGGACTCATTGATGTCAATGGAATGCCCGCTTCTAAATTGGATTACTATGAGCCAGTTCTTAATGTTACGTCTCAATATAAAGTGTGTACTCCTTATGTAATCATACTAATATATAAAAATGAGATGGTGTGTGTCTGTTACTCAATCACGCAAGAACCACTGGTCCGATTTAAATGAAATTTTGCATGGATGTAGCTGATTTACCAGGTTTACATATAGGCTACCGTTCATTTCGATATTTTGCACTATTTAAAAATGGCGACTATTATCGTATTTCCTTTTCAAATAAAAAGAGAACGCTAAGAAATAGCAAACTTTTGATGGCATAATTATACGAGCTTTAAAATTTAAATTTCTATCCTAATGGTGCTTATCACTTTTCGTGTATCTCCAACGGTTAGCTAGTAAAACCTAAATATGTGCTATAAAACACGGTTAACGCCAAGCGATGTTAGTCTATGTTTGTCTCTACATGAACTGTTTTATTTATAGAGGTAATTTGTGGACTCTGAAACGAGACGTGATTTTGAGTCTAATTTTATACTCTTTGTGCCAGTTATCGTATGTGAGTATTTGGATCTTTACGCTGTTTCACAATGTTATAGTGCTTTCTACTTTGTACGGTACACTTCTTTTCTTTTTATAGATTGTTTTTTTATAACTGAATATTTCTGTTGGCCAATATTGATCTGCTTTTTGTAATTTTTTTCCATGGTCAGAAACCCAAATTCACAGACGAATGTGTTGAAGCCTACCGACTGTCACATTAGTTCATTTAGTGCTCATATTAATCTTACTGCAGAACTGGGCAAACTTATTTCAATAAAGTTGGTAATTTGCCTTTCACGGTCAATGAAACCCCACACAAAATACGGCATAAACCTAGAAAAGTTCCTGAGTTTTAATTGCTTGGCCCTGAAATTCAATATACAATCATTTTGGGAGCCTTTATAGGGAGGTGAAAGACTGTTTTAGCTTTAGCTCTTGCAGTAAGCGGAGGTGTTCTAAATAAGAGTTGAGGTATCGCGCAGTTTGTTACTCCTTTGCTAGTGCGCAAATAGACCACAAGACCTCGCTGATGAACCATCTCGGAGTTACTAGGCGTAATCTCGCACAAAACACGGCTTAAACTTAGAAAATTTATCTGTGATTAAAACTGATTTTGTTATTATTACTTGGGATGATTGAAGTTTGTTTCGTTACTGTTACTCTTTATCATGACATGTGAACCACTTTTCAGAATTTATTGTAATTATTATTATTATCATCATGATTATTATTATTATTATTGTCATGTGTTGTGACATCTCTATATTACGCCTCGAGAGTTTAAAAGTGCGCAGTTTGTCTGTATGTATCTCTCTGTCTAACGTTGTGCAACCCCTGGCTACATACTGCCTTGTTCTCTCGTATTGGCTAGTGTTGTTGCTACCTTGCATTTTGTTGTGCAATTCGTTCTGCCATTGGCTCTGACAATATTTGACGCGAGTTTGGGGCCACTCCCAAACTACGCATTTGATTTTTCTGAGAGGCTTCTCTCCCCTCTGGGGGGACAGAAGCTAAGTCAGTCTTAGACGCGCCGAGATGTAAGGCGAACGTGTGTATTCGGGCAGAGGCCCACCCTCATGGCGCAGCGGAATGTGAGTACGGCTCAATGTATTTCTATCTAACGCAATGTAATTGTTTTTGTTAAACGTTCCTTCTTTTGCTTAATTCTCTTTCCTTTTCAAGATGTTATTGTTAGTATTTTAATCCTTGAACCAGATCTCCGGGACCTTGCGTAATGTCATACGGCGGAGTTCTTTTTGTTGCTTTTGTTATGAGCCCTTCTCACAGTTTTATTATTTTGGTTAATACCTGTAAGATTCGAAAGTATTGCGTTTCTGCGTCTTGGCTTATATATATTTCCTGTCGGGCCTTAGTGCTCGTCTTTTGCGTCGGTGTCTCTTTGTACCACAAATGTTTCATTTGATTGGTAGCAATTGGACCTTTGTTTGTGGACAGTATGTGTGAGGTAACGGGACTGATGTCCAACGTCCCACTAATACGTGTCCCTTTTGTTTATAGAATATATGTGACGGTGGTTAACTGGGATTTTCTCCAGCTCCGATGTCATATTATTCTTTTTTTTATATGTCGCGTTGGTGCGGCATTATGTTGGAATATAAGCCTATTTTATTATAGCGTGCTTTCGATTTTTACCGGTCTCTTTCGTCCCAAGTCAATTGTAATGTAATGTATCTCCGTATATCTCATTTTCCTTTTGTTTTGTTTTTCTCTTTCGATTTTCGCCGTATTACATAACTTAATTATAATTCCCCTTGTCTTCTCCTTCCTCCTATCTCCGTGAGATCTCTCTCCCCTTTGTTTTACTCCCCTCACTCCTCCCCCTTCCCTCCGGTATGTTTACATAACATCATGAAAAGCTTCGCGTCTTAGCAGTTCGAAGTTTGACTTTTTGCAAGTTTGTCGTTTCTCTCTAACTTTTGTAAGTTTCGTTTTATTTTCTTTCAAGTTTGTATCTTTTCGTTAGATTCATGTTGTTGAGCGGTACTCAGGTTCTGTCGTGCTTTTTAGTTTTTTTTTAGTTTTTGAATTCTTTATTCTTGGTATTGGGTTTCTTTTGTATTACTGATCTTGTCATAGCTTGCCTTTTTCTTTGTTTTAAATAATATGTTTATTTCGTGTACACGCTCTTTCTTTTGTCCTTAATACATTTTTATATTTTAAGTAATATAGCTCCCTTGTCTTTTCATTTCTTACATTTAAGTTCCCCTTCCTTATCCTTATCCTTATCTCGATTTCGTCAATCTTGTCTTTGTGACGTAACAAAGGCACGATTAACACGGCTCTGGGATTTATTTAATTAATTTTATGGGAATCTCGTTTCTGCACTTTTGATTATTGCATTAAGCAATTATTCGTTTGCATTTGGTTTTTTGGAAATCATCTTTTGCTCGCTCCGAAAACCTTGGGCCCAGCACCGGGTCGAGCAAGACGTCTTTTCCCCATCCATTTGCGACCTTGTTGATTTTATCTTCCACTGCTACTCTGACGCGCATTATTATTATTATTAACAGACCTTTATCGGCGCACATGATACGTAGTTTCCGCAATATTACTTACTGCGGATATAATTTCTACCAAGTTTGATGTATTTTTAGCATAATGTTTATATGTTTAAATATAGTATGAAGACGTTAAACGATAGGTGTTCAATATTTAAGATGGGTATTTAATTTTTACTACAGAGAAGCTGATATTTATTTCCAATATATAACACACTTTCCTACCTACAAAGCGGAGGCAGACAGGCTTTTCTCCGGGTACTCCGGTTTTCCCTGTCACAATTTCATTCCAGCAACAATCTCCAATATCATTTCATTTCATCTGTCATTCATTTAACCATTGCCCCAGGGGAGTGTGACAGGCTTCGACCCGGTCGGTCGACTGAAAGCAGGCTGTGGATTTTCACTTTCCTACCTCTGATTAATAATAGGGTGAGTGAAAATGTGTGTAGTCTACACATATAACATGGAAATAACATAACTATATTACGAATGTGTGATTATATTAATGATTTAGGCCAGCAAGTACCAAAGGCCGTTCAAAGAACGGGTACTTCAGCTAGTAAATTATAAAAATTGATTGCAGAGAGTTATTTACTTGCTCTCATATGTCAAGCTGCTTGTCTCTCACCAAGGCTCAATTCTGTTAACACATGTCAGATTTTCTAAGTGAAATGTCATGTCTTGTGGTTTTTATTCCACGTGGCTCATGATCGTTGGTTTAACTGTCACATAAAACTATAAGGTCCCTTTCATTTTGTGTGTAATTCATGGTACAATTCACAAAGTGGCAGATGTGGCCAGAAGTTAGGTTTGGTAGGTAGCGTTCTACAGCTGGCTATGATGTAAGAAGAGAGACTGGTGGGGATGTCGCTCTCTTTGAATAACTCAGTCCTTAACATGACAATTTGTATTTAAATGTTACGTTTTTCACTATATTTTTAATTACATGCCTTTGTGTTGAGGGCCAATTGGCATTTGAGGACCTTGAGCTGTGTGGGGAAGATGAAATGCCATCCCATAAGGCAAAGGATACATGTACATTTTCTGTTGGGAGCACAGAGATTTTCTTGTTAGTTCGTTCATTTATTTGACCTTTGATAAGGAACGCTTGTGTGAGCAGAACACACAATTTACAGTAATAATCAACTGAATGGCTCCCGTGAACAGTATTGAAATAAAGAAGTAATACAATCCTGACAAGAAAATATTTGATCACATATATTGTATATGGCCTATATATATTTATTTACCATTACAATGAACATTATACTACCTACCGGGGCCCTTTTAGACAAGCACATAAATAAGTTCAAGACTTGTTGCATCAAGAAATGCTTTTGCCATTCAATAGATTTACTAGAGTAGAGAGCACATAAGAAGGCAGGTGAGAGTGAGAGCATTCTGCGCCTGGTGAGACAGAGCCATTCACTGTGATGTTGCCAGACTGCCTCTCTCTCTTTCTCTGTGCGTGCTAGATTCGTCACTTACCCAGCTGTTCCCTCCTCACATTTGCAAATGCTCCACGAACTGCACTCGTGTAAGAGAAACGACCAATTGATCCTATCGTTACTGCCACTGTGCAGTTGGTACATGCTCCTCACTCTAATTGCTTGGCTAATTGTATAACTAAGTTAATGACAGTGTTAGCTTTCATCGGATGCATAAATATTGACATTATGTTCATTCGCTTTATTTCTTTTCTTTTTTCAATGGGTGTGTTTAAATATTAATTTAAAGGAAGCTTGTAGTGTTATGTGATGTTAATCTCGGGATCATGAGCCAAGGGACTTCCATTATTATGTGGAATCCAAACCATAGGACATAGCATTTCACTTATGTATTTATGAATGTATATATTCTTTTTTGCCAGACATATATAATCCAAGAGTGACAATAAGTTATAATAACTTAATTTAAAACAATAAAATTATTCACAAAACAAAATACACATACACAAATAGAAAGGCTCTGCACTATTATCTAAATGAAATACCAATAGGGATTTGATAAATGTATAACACCATACATAGTCAATAAAATTGAATTAATATACATTAACCTTCCGTCGGTCGCAATGTTAATGTTTCAAGAAACGGTCGCAATGTATCATAATGATACATTCAAACAAGACGTCGAGCTACGGCTTAAGCACTGTCATCTTTTGTGGCAGCTATTCTGGATATTTGGCATACTACCTTTTATTTTTCACTGGATAGGCCTACACATTTCCTTTATCATTACACATTTTGTGAACAAATGAGTGACGGCGTCGGTCGCAGTGTATCAGTCTGATAGGTTTCGTAATAGGGTTGTTGAACCCACTACATGCATTTTAATTTCTGTTATTGCTGTTTGTTTTCTTTCTGTATATTCCAGTGTAATCGTTTATTAATTATTTATTTCCAAAATACAGTTTTCTGTAAACATCATACAAAGCGAGTAAAAATATTCACAAGTAACGGAAAAAAAGGGAACTGCAAACTAAATATTCATATAAAATTAGTTTCTGAACAGCTTCTATATCCCAAGGATCTTCCAGATTATGTGTTTGCTTCTGTGCCATCATATCAGATGTAAAATCCACGAAAAAAGAAAGAGATGCATGAATAAATGTTGTGCCGTATGTCGCAATGTATCAATCTGATACATACGCTCTGAGCAGATGACAGTGTGACTGCATGAAAATGGAGGGGGAAATAGGAAGGTACTGTTAAGCCGGGGACTCTGTTGCCTAGCACAACAATGACGCTAGAAAAACGCGCGCTTGTATCTTTCTGATACACATGTGACGACAGAAGGTTAATTAATGCAGCGTATCAGTTTTGGCATTGTTATGGCCTTCTTCAGCAATGTTTGAGGTATGAGTGTGACTCCCCTGTAATTTCTGCACTCCTTTCTGCTTCCTTTCTTAAATATTGGGACAATTAATCCTTTCTTCCAATCTTCTGGGGTCTTTTTCTCCTTCCATATCACCCTCATCACACGGTACAGCCACTGTTTCCCAACCTCCCCTGCTGCCTTCACCATTTCAACACTCACTTCATCCACACCCGGTGCCCTTCCTCCTTTCATCTTGTCTATAGCCATCTCCAGTTCTCTCCAATTCAGGTCCTTTTCCATTCCTGTGTTGTCTTCTCCTTCTTCCAATACATTGTCTTCCTCCCTATGACCATTTGGATTCAGCAAATCCTCTAAGTACTCTTTCCACACTGTCTTGAGTGTTTCTTTGTTGTGTACCTCATTTCCGTTTTTGTCCATCATTACCACATCCTCTCGCAGACCTCTTTTCTTAGTTTTGACCATCCCATAAAGTACTTTCTTATTTCCTCTGCTGTCTTCCTCCATCATCTCTGTCCACTTTACCATCCACTTCTTCCTCTCCTCTGCGACAATCTTGTTTGCTTCTTTCTTCTTTTTCTTATAATCTTCCCTTGCCAGATCAGTTCTTTCCTGGAACAACACTCTGAAAGCCTTGTTCTTCCTTCCCACAGCTTCTTTTACCCGGCTCTGTCAGGGATTTTAAAAACTGACTTGAGGGCTGGAACGGGGTGCACTCAGCCTCGTGAGGACAAGTGAGTAGCTGTATGACAGTGAGGCAGCGCCCCAGTCACGAAAACCAAGATTAATGGCCGAGGGGAGCCGATGCGCTGACCACGCCTCACTCCAATATCTGCAGGCCAAATGGCTGGGCAGCGGTCGCTTGGTCGGCCTAGGCCCTTCATGGGCTGTAGAGCCAGGGGGATTTACATGGTTACCTGTTTGCCATCTCTTAATGGATCCAGTAATTTTGTATTTTGTCAGTTAACACAGGGAAGAGTAAAATGTGTCTTTCCACCTAGGCTTATGTCTCAGTTCCACTTATGGCAGTGATTACATGGAAGGTACTGAGGTATGAGTGGAGCTGATTAACGACATTCTAACTCAGTGAGGAGAGTAATAGCACACTACCTCACTCCTCACCTTACCTAGTACGCCTCATTATAGTGCTGCCTTGGGTTTTGTGGGTTTCTACCATATAACCTACTAGCAGTAATGCTCGGCTGCATCCGGTAGATTTACTTGTTTTATGGATGATAATGAATACTACTACAGAACTGGCACACGATACTTAAACTAAAAGAAAAAAAAATATTTTAAAAATATAACTTTTTGTGGTGGTGGTGGTAGCGGGGGTGCTAAGTAGTACAGTATATCCGTAACATTCAGGTCATTTTCCCGTAATGATAATAATGAATAGGGAAACGGCTATTTATTAACTACAGTACTGACACATGTAATTTACAAAAGAACTGAAAAATATGATAAAAAGAGGAGTATGTGAAACAGCAAACAACTGCCTAGGGACTATTTCTTGGCTGTTAGATAAGTAGAGATCAATAGTGTCGTCTTTAGTCGCATAGCGCCTTAGAAAAATTCTCTATAAGACTACGAAAACATTTCCTTAGATTTGTCACTTTCAATCATTGGGAAATGGCAACATCGCCGGGGTAGAAAAGGACGAAGCTAATTGCAAGACATAGGATTGCGAGTGAGAGGCAATTACTACATTTAATTCCATACTGTCTTTTAAGGTAGACACGCACTGTAGTGAAAGAGCTCATGGCGTACTGCTCAGGTCCCAGCTGCACGGACCTGAGAGGATCGTAGATGATGACAGGCGTTCGGGGGGGAGGGGTCCCGGCCCTATTTACATTGGCCGGTGAATCACTCACTCTTTCGTAACACCCCAGTGGTTTGAGCAACGGCCCTGTATGAACATCAGCATAGTCAGCAATACCAGATAAGACGGTTGTACAGTCCTCTCATGCCACGTCGCGATGAATCAGCGAGCTATTCACCCGCAGGGTCTCACTACATGTGGGACGTGGGTTGGTGACCACGGGACCCCAGCTGAGTCCGACATTGCTTCTACTTACAGGTGCCGGGATCCTTTCAGTTCTCTTTCCTGTCCCCCCCCCCCCCCCCCGGTCAACTTTTGACCCCGACGGTATTAGGGTATCCGAGGCCTAGGTAGTCTTTCACTTTCCCGCCTTAATTGGCCCTTGTCTCGTCTTCCCTGATAACCTCATTCTTTGAGGGGTCAGCTTTCTTTTTCTTTTCATAATATCTCCTGTCTTCTGTTCTAGGCCCTCAAGGAGGCAGGGTGTGTGTAGCCCCACCACTTCTGGTGCATCCTGGATAGTGCTACACCCCCAAGGGCTCATGTCTGGTGAGTTCGGGAGCTGGCATCCCTGAGGGATTCCTGAGCTGGGTCCGGTTTTACCCCTTTGGGGCGGACCCTCTCCTCTTTCCCCTTCCTATCTACCGTTCGTGGCTCTCCTTCCTTCCAAGTCCCTCAATTCTCATTTATCCAGGGTTGAGGGCATTTCATTTCCTCCTGTCTTTTATTTCCCTTATAACTCTATTTTGTCCTTATCTTCTTCTAGCCTGAAAGTTGTGTAGTTAGTTTTAGTTGTAGTTTCAATTTCACGATCTGCCAAACCATTAGGGGCCGATAACCTTAAAACAACAATTATGATCATCATCACAACTGGCATTGTGCAATAGGGTTATTGTGGTTTTTATAACTTCCTGTTAAGTCTCTCACCCTTTTGTGATACATGAATAATTTGTAGCTAGAAACCTTCCCTGGAATCCACGGCCTTGTGCAATTGGGTTACTATGGTATTTAAAACTTCCTGTTAAGTCTCTCACCCTTTTGTGTTACATAAATAATTTGTAGCTAGAAACCTTCCCTGCAATCCACACAAAAACTCATCCAAGTTTCTTCGCAATCGGATTAATGGTATATGAACACATAGGGGACACATACACTACCACTATTGAGCAAGACTTTATGTGGTGAGATGACTACTACTACTGAACTGGTTCATCAAACTTACAAACTAATAGAAAAACATATTCTAAAAATCACTGGCGGGGAGGAGTATGGTTTGTTTAACTTCTGACACGATTGGTTCAAGGGCCTTAAGACGTGATTTTCTGGTCCCGCACAGTTTCACCGAAGTGAACCACTTTAAACATGGTTTTCGGGCACTGAGGTGGGGGTTCCAAAGGATAAGTAGATTTTTGCCAAACGGTCCAGATCGGTGAAACGGTGTAGATTTGTGCCTAACAGCAGGGAATGGAGTGGTCTGTCCGAATTTTAATGTGGACGGTGTTACCCGCAGGGTTTCAAAAGGTAAGTATGTCTAATTTTGTTCAGATCGGTGAAACGGTATAATGAAGTGGTCTGTCCGAAATTTCAAGTAGACAGTGTTACTCGTCTGGTTCCAAAGGTTAAGTATGTAAACTTTGTTCGAGATTGGTGAAACGGTGTAGATTTTTGTCAAAGGGTAAGTATACAAATTTTGGTTCAGATCGGTGAATCGGTGTACATTTGTATAAATAACAGACAAACAGGCAAACATTGAGCTTTATATATTGAACCCTTTATCCACAGGCTGTATAAAGGATTCTAATAAATTATTCATCATCTTTTGATACATTTCTACAGACAGCAGATATGAGAGCCAGACGGTGTTGGGAAATATTGAGAAATCAGTGGCCGAGAGGACACAATGGTTTAAGCTCCTGTGGTATTTTAGGAAGTAGCATAATATTCATGACACATAGAACAGGTGCAACTTTTAGCACGGAGACGGCTTGGGTACGCACAATATGGCCTGTTGCTATGAGTGTTGGCGCCAAGAAGAAAATCGAATGCTACGAGGTAATTGGTCAAACTCCATGTTAACCACTCCCTGTGGCTGAAATACAAGTAAAAGTGCGCAAAGATCTACAAGAGTCTGAACCAATAATATCAAGACGCCCTGTTTTAGCGGCAACTCGGCTTGGTAACGCACCCTGGTAAATTAACGCGGGAGTTATCTACGGATTAATTCCACGATCGATTCGAGCCAGCTACAGCATAATCGTAACCTCCACACTGCTACGAACTCATTGATACCGATCGCATGCTAGTCTGATAATTATTATGGAATATGTTTCCATAAATCCCCTTCCACACCTACCCTAGTTAGTTTCATTTATAATGATCCAGAAATCTTCGAGAGAACACACTTTATTTTGTGCGTCTGAGGACGTAACACACACTTTCATTTGTCGTCTGAGGACGTAACGTTGATTTTTATTTGAGCATTTGAGGACGTAAGGTGTCCGAGGACACGAGGCATACTATGCATAATTTTTCATATATTTGAACATGGAACATTTCGTCAAGTTATAAGTGTAACTTCAGTGATTTATTTGTAGTCCCAGTACTACCAGATAGGACCAGTTCATCGAATATAATTCACCAATAGACTGTCAAGGAATTTAGTACTTGATCGGTGAATTTAATAGGAAATATATCGTGAGTGTATCTGACAAAATTTTATTTAATTCAGCACGAGATGACGTCTAGGAACGAGACCGGATCTTGGAACCAGCAGGACATTTGCCAGAAGATGTCGATGACGAGCTAAACATCTTAAAGGAATGATGGCTGCAGATGTTTCCTTGACGCTGTTTTAAAGGATTGAGTACAAATGAATTTATTTATTTATATATTAAATCAGCTATGGTATTATGGGACATATTTCTGTAGATATTTGTTTGCTTGTTTGGTAATGTAGATTCTTAGTTCTTGTTTTACTGACACATTAAGAATGGGACAAGCCGAGCGTTGTGTAATTTGTAAATATTGTGATTTGTGTTTGGTTCAACTATACGGGGCGACGCGCAGCTCGTGCTCGCATTCGCTTGCGTAAATCGCGGTCAAGCATTGTAATTCGGAAGTCTGCCTTATAACAAAAATGGAACTGAATTAATTTTGAGATTAAAAATAGAATTTGGAGGGTAAAGATTATTTTGTGAGCAGAATTTATGACGGATCAGGATTATTTTGATAGTTGCTTTTTCAGCAGATCTGAACGGGATGGCACTTTGCACCCGAGTTTTCGTTGTGTATTTTTTTATGTGTCTATGGACGCAATATTTTGTTGATCTGTTTTGAGCCGACCCAGTGGTATGTTTATGAGAGAGTCAGTCCAAGCTTTTGGTGCGTAGTGTGATTTTATGATGTGTTAGCGAGAATATATCATTGTGATTATTCTGACTTGCTCGACATCAGCCCAGTTCATAACCTCGCGAGGCTGGACTTGTGGTATATATTTGTGTTTTCTTGCCATCCAGGTGGATGAGTGAGATATGTTGGCGTTTCCAGATGGAATTTGCACCTAGCTTGAAGGACTGAGAGAGATAGTCGACGCAGCGATGATTCATACAAGAGGGGCGCGCTCAAATCAGATAACGCGACTTGTCATTAGTAACAGGCCAGGATCCTGTACTTCAATTTAAGATGTTGTTTAAAATTCACGAAACCTGATCGGTTATAATGTGTAGTTGATTGATTAAATGGGTGTTGTCCATAGTGTAAGGTAGCTCCCGAAACTCCTGTTTGTCTGGCGTTTTATAAAAATGTAAACATAGTTTTCAGCCGTTAGGCTTGTATTTTGTTGCTGTTGCTTTATTTCTTGTGTGTTTATTTTACGCGTTCAATGACCCCGTGTGGCATTAGGAGGTGCGAGGCTATGTTCCCAATTTGTGACGAGAGCGTTTTGGCCTATTTTTGGCATGCTTTTTTTTTATTTTTTATTTTTATTTTTATTTCTGGCACCAGCTAGAATCTCAGGGAGACTCTTCATCTTTTTGTATTATTAGATCTTGCATGTGTCAGTAGTAAATATAGTGTATTAATTAAGGGTGGGTCCCATAGCCGTAGTGTGATTTAAAAGAAGCAACTCCGTGAGCAACTTGACTGTTTCAGTTGTAAACGGATTCGCATCAGTACTCATTTTCTTATTTAACGAGCAGTACACCACGCATTATATAATTTCTTGACCAGGAAAAATGGACTTGCATCCATATGTTGTGACGAGCGAGTTCTTACCGCTCAATTTTATGCTATGATTTATCATTTTGAGTGAAGCTGTATTCACATTGTTTTGTTGTGTGGAGCAAGTCTTACCGCTCAAATATACATTTATTTCTTAAGGGGGTGAAAGTCAGGGAGGATTTCTTTTATTTATTATTATTATTATGCACATAATTTTCAGTCATTAAATATCTTTTATTCTACTTGTTATTCATTTTATTTCTAGTATAGCCTCTGTCATGGACCTTTCTATTCATTAGAGCATGTTGTTTTTTTAAGCGAACTTTGCTGTGTAACGCAGTCAGGACTGAACACGACCCCGTAGATGAATCTTGAGGAAACCACGCTTTATTGAAGGGTACAATATATAGATGGAAGATAGATGATGGCACTTTGTGAGGATTCAGCCAGCCTCCGGGCTGAATACCTAACAGACTACAAAGTAACAAAGGTTTATTAGACTATACACAAGCTTGAATAGACGGGGCTGAAATAACCACGATATCCGAGACCTTAAATGAAACACCACCACCAACAACGATGGTTGGTTCCTCAGTTTAGGGGCTGCGACAACGCGGTCATGTAGCCCAGTGTAGAATCTGTCTGATAACCGGTGTTAATTGTGATGGCTGTATTAGTGTGTGTTATCTGTAATTCAGGTAAGGACTGCAGACGATCAATTTCAAGTAGTTCCTACTTTTGTTACCAAATGCTACCGTCAACGACACCTAGCTGCGAACTTGGCTACTAGATGCGACTGCAACCGGCACCTGGCGACGAACGTTGGAACTTAATAGAGCGTTAATTTAGCTTCAGACAATTGTAGTTAGTGGAAGGTTCTTTTACATGCCATAAATCTATGACATGGACCCGCCGGCTTTACTTCCCCTCCGAAAGAAGGCATACTGAGGGATCATTATCGCTCTTAATCCGCGATCATGGCCATAGAAGCTCAGCTTGCTACCAACTACGCCACCGAAGCCTCCTTCACACCAACTACGAGAAGTTGGACATTCCCGCATCAAATCTCGGATTTTCCCAAGTTAAAGGTGTGAGGGCCGTTGGTTGGGTCATGGAACCCTGTCCTTACTGCGGTCATTGCCCTCACTGTGACACAGCCTATTGTTTCAAAGCTAGCAGATAGCGGCCATGCTCTACAATATTACTTGAACAGCAGGAGACAACTTTGAGATGGGTTTTCTTGTTCCAGAGGCGGCCTGTTGCAAGTCACCGTACCTGTGAATCTAGAAGGGAGCAATGGGTATTATGCCCACATGTCCCTCAAGATGACCTATTACTGAAATTTTGCTGTTTTCAAGAAATAAAGAAAAGAAAGATAGTTTTTGTTTATAAGACAAATCTTCAACCACCAAGGTTTTTTCAAGTTGCACCATCGTTATGACGATGGTACGGATGCTTATAATAACAATAATAATAATAATAATAATCATGTTACTGGTTTTATGTCACTTTTAACTACTGCGGCTTTTAGAGACGCCGGGGTGCCGAAGTTTTGCCTGGAAGGGGATCATTAACGTGCCAATAAATCTACTGACACGGCTTCTTCGCATTTGTGCACCCTCAAATGCCAACTGATTGCGCCAGGATTCGATCCTGCAGCCTTGGGATCAGCAGGCGAAAATGTTACCGCTGTGGCACGCAGCCAGTGTGTATGCATATAGTAGCGTAACTACGGGAGATCAATCCCCCACCCCCAGAGACAATTTTTTTTTTAAAACGTAATTTGATGAAAATTTTATTTAAAGAAATAAAAGCCCATTGTTGACAAACGATTGGATTATGTACGTTTATGATTTGAGAACCTTTTAGGTAGATTTCATTAGAAAGCTAACTATTGCAATGGGTCCCATGTTTCGACTTCCGGAAAATTTCGACATATCTTCGCGTTTCACATCCCCCAGACCCCAAAACCACCGTCAGTTCAAAAGTTTATATATAATTTATGTATGTATATATATATATGTATATAAGTTTCTTGTGGACACGATAACTGCCGTAATTTTGCACCAATCACTTTGAATATTTTACATAATATGTATCCCTATAAAATCTCGGTCGAGTTCGTTAATGGGCAAAATCGGTCGAAGGGGGTGAAAATGGAGGGCTTTTTTCGAAAAAATGAAATTTCGCTATAACTCTCTTAATACGTGAAATATCGAATCCATTCAAAGTTCATAATATGTGTCGGATAAGTGCCAACAATTTATGTCAAATAAGTTTTTTGATAGCACCAACCATTCACCAAAGGGGTGGAAAAAAGTGGGTTTTTCGGGAATCATTAATCATATCTCTCTTAATAGGCACAATATCAAAACCGTACAAAATGGACAATATTCCCCTAATAATTACCTAAAACTTTTGTCTGAAAGAATTTTTGATATGACCCACCATTACGCCAAGGGATGAGAAAAATGATTTCGGAATTATAAGAAAATGCCAAGAGCTATCAGAGGTTGCCATGGCAACACTACTAAATTGATGAGGGATGAGCCGTTGCCATGACAACGCACTTGCACGAGATCAGATTCAGTATTTCCATCTGACTAAGCGGGCCCCCTGGTGTTGGGGTAGCGCGCCTGCTTCTCACCCGGAGTCCCCGGGTTCGATCCCCGGCTCCGTCAGGGATTTTAAATCTGACGTGAGGGTTGGAACGGGGTGCACTCAGCCTCGTGAGGACAATTGAGTAGCTGTCTGACAGTGAGACAGCACCCCGATCACGAATACCAATATTAACGGCCGAGGGGACCCGACGCGCTGATCACGCGTCACCCCAATATCTGCAGGCCAAATGGCTGGGCAGCGGTCGCTTGGTCGGCCTTAGCCCATCATGGGCTGGATGGTGCCAGGGGTTGACTTTGACATCTGACTAAGTGGGAAGCGGCTTCGGTGACGTAACTGGTAGCATGCAGAATGTCTATGCCCAAGGTCGCGGTTTCAAAGCCGGCCGAAGTCGTCGGATTTTCTAAGAGCGCCAAAATCCCTCAGTATGCTTTCCTTTGGAGGGGAAGTTCCAACGTTCGTTACGAGTTGCTGGTTGGGGTGGCATCTAGTAGCCAAGTTCACAGCTAGGTGTCATTGACGGTAGTACCTGGTAGCAACATTAGGAACTACTGCTTGAAATTGACCGTCTGCAGTCCTTACCTGAATTACAGACTAATACATCCATTACAATTCACACCGTTTATCAGACAGATTCTACACTCACCCAAAGTACACGGGGTTACATGACCACGTTGTCGCAGCCCCTAAACTGAGGAACCAACCAGAGGTAGATTTCATTAGAAAGCTAACTATTGCAATGGGTAGGCTACCATGTTTCGACTTCCGGAAAATTTCGACATATCTTCGCGTTTCACATCCCCCAGACCCCAAAACCACCGTCAGTTCAAAAGTTTATATATAATTTATGTATGTATATGTGTATGTATATATATGCATATCAGTTTCTTGTGGACACGATAACTGCCGTAATTTTGCACCAATCACTTTGAATATATTACCGAATATGTATACCTATAAAATCTCGGTCGAGTTCGTTAATGGGCTAAATCGGTCGAAGGGGGTGAAAATGGGGGGCTTTTTTCGAAAAAGTGAAATATTGCTATAACTCTCTTAATATGTGAAATATCGAATCCGTTCAACGTTCATACTATGTGTCGGATAAAGCCCAAAAATTTATGTTTGAAGAGTTTTTTTTTAGCACCAACCATTGACCAAAGGGGTGGGAAAAAGTGGGTTTTTCGGGAAACATTAATCATATCTCTCTTAATAGGCACAATCTCAAAACCGTACAAAATGGACAATATTCCCCTAATAATTACCTAAAATTTCGTCTTAAAGAATTTCTGATATGACCCACCATTATGCCAAGGGATGAGAAAAATGATTTCGGAATCATAAGAAAATGCCAAGAGCTATCAGTGCTTGCCATGGCAACTCTACTAAATTGATGAGGGATGAGCCATCAGACGTTGCCAAGATAACGCACTTGCACGATATCATATTCAGAATTCCATCTGACTAAGTGTGAAGCGGCTTCGGTGACGTAACTGGTAGCAAGCATGCTGAATGTCTATGCCCAAGGTCGCGAGTTCAAAGCCGGCCGAAGTCATCGGATTTTCTAAGAGCGCTAAAAATCCCTCAGTATACTTTCCTTTGGAGGGGAAATTCGAACGTTCGTTGCGAGTTGCTGGCTGCGGTGGCATCTAGTAGCCAAGTTCACAGGTAGGTGTCGTTGACGGTAGTACCTGGTAGCAACATTAGGAACTACTGCTTGAAAATGACCGTCTGCAGTCCATACCTGAATTACAGACTAATACAGCCATCCCTAAGTACACGGGGTTACATGACCGCGTTGTCGCAGCCCCTAAACTGAGAAACCAACCAAAATCTCTGCGGGAGATATAATTTTGCGTGAAGAAGTAACAGACCGTTACATAGTTACACATCAGTGTCGAAACCTTGCATAAGGACAGTGTGACCACAAGTATAAAAATGGACCCCAAATGACAAGAAGGTTACCGTTCCCATAAGACAATAAAATGTTTAAAATAAGCATAAAATGACGAAAAACAAAGTTAATTAAGCTCCAATTATAAAATACCTTCTCGCAATAAATGAGGTCTGATCCTTCTACGAAAACCTGCATATTCTTCCTTTTTTTTCTCCTATCCCCAAGTTTGTCCGGTGAAATCTACCTCCGCCTTCCGGCGTGCCGAGAGGACTTTTTTATTACTTGTATAGTGTTACGCACATTGAGAGATACAAATGTTATCGAGATCAAATGTGTAGGTTTTTTTCTTTTATTGATTGTCTTATTCTGTATCCCGCACAAAGCAAAACGCAAAAACAAATACATGACCAAAACAGAAAGCAAAAATCAAAATACAACAATAAAAGCAGAACACAACACAAAGCAACATTCAAAAAAGAATGTAAAAGCAGGAAAAACACAGAACCAAAAAAATAAACACGAAGTAAAAAGCAACATTCAAAAACAATAGTAAAAGCAGAAAAAACACAGAACCAAAAACAAAAAACAAAGCAAAATTCAAATACGAAGTCAAAAGCAGAAAAAGCATAGAACCAAAAACAAAATACAAAGCAAAAAGCAGAATTCAAAAACGAAAGCAAAATCAGAAAAAACACAGAGCCATAAACAAAAAAACAAAGTAAAAATGCAAAATTCAAAAACGAAAGCAAATGCAGAAAAAACACAGAACAAAAAACACAAAGCAAAAACAAACATTTAAAAACAAAAGAGAAGGGCAGAAAACAAACACAAAATCTAAAATAAATAACAAAAAGCAAAATTGAAATGCAAAAGCAGAAAAAACACACAAAAGCGTAGTGGTCAGCATGGTTAGCTGCCGCCCCGGAGGTCCTGGGTTCGATTCCCGGCTCTGCCGCGAAATGTGAAAAGTTTATGAGGACTGGAACGGGGCCTACTCAGCCTCGCGTGGCCCAAATGAGTGGAGGGGGTTCGATTCCCACCTCAGCCATCCTCGAAGTGGTTTTCCGTGGTTTCCCACTTCGTCTTCGGGCAAATGCCGGGATGGTACCCACTGTGAGGTCACGGCCGCCTCCTTCCCGCTTCCTTGCCTATCCCTTCCAATCCTCCACTCCCTTCACATCCCTCATAAGGCCCCTGTTCACTTTGCAGGTGAGGCCGCTTGGGCGAGGTGCTGATCACACCTCCTCAGTTGTATCCACTCTGATCAGATGTTCCCAGCTCTAGGACACTGCCCGTAGAGGCGGTAGTGGTGAGCTCCCTCGCTGAGTCCGTGGGTTCCACCAACCTGGAGGGTAAAATCGATAAAAGAAAAAAAAGAAGCAGAAAACAAATACAAAACCAAAAATACAAACCATAAAGAAAAAATATAAAACAACAAACAAAAAACCAAAACTCAGTTAGTTCAGATTTGACTCCACTCCACTCACACACATTCTGGTAATGCCCCTGCTGCAGGACAATTGCATTTAGACATCTGTGTGAACTTCCTAGCAATAAGATTTACACTTAGTAGATACAGTATTACTATTTAATACACCTACTGTACCTGTGTAAGTGCACTGTACTGTTGTGTACAGTAAGGAAGGAAGATTGTAGTTTTACGTGACCGTGAATCTTGTGATTATGAGCAGGGGCGTATATAGGGGGGGGGGGGTGATCTGTGAGGGCTCCAGTCCCCCCCCCTTCCCCCCAAAAAAGAAAAAAAGCCAATCAAAATAAGAATCTGTTGCTATGGTAAAAGCATAAAATAATTGTAAATTTGGTTGTACGCTAATTTTACTTATTGGCTAAGTTATAAACAAATTAAGATTGAAATTAGACTACCACGTGGTGTAGCAGCTAGCATTCTTGCCGCCCCGGAGGTCCGAATTCGATTCCTGACTCTGCTAAGAAATATTAATTCTGGTCCGAGGGTTGGAGCGGGGGTACACTCAGCCTTGTGAGGCAAAACTGAGAATTCCACAGTACGGTACTTTTGAGAAATAAATTATCAATTTGTAAAAAGAATAGGCTAACTGTTCACGTTTCTGCTTAGTAAATTGACAAATATTTAGATATTTCCATTCATACTCCATGGGCCATAATAGAAAATTCATTAAGTAAAAAATTATATTTGTGTGTTGCATTGTATTTTACAACTTTTTTTTTTGTGTTACAACTAATCGTAGGCTATATAAACTTAGAATTTTACAGTTAACTCTTATCTAAAATAATTACACAAAGTTATATGATCTAAGATATTGGTTGATATTTCTGGGTATTTTGCTGTGATAATCCCCTGAGAATACACACAATTTTCCATAATAAACAGCCCCCCTCCCCGAAAATATATTGTATATACGCCCCCATTTCTGTAGGCGTGTTATTCTGTGATAAATATATTATGTGAAATTGTTCTTAGGGTACCTAATGTAATTGGGCACAATTTGTGTTGACTGAATGAAAAGCTTTCTAAAACTGATGACTTTTGCCTTCCTCTTCTCCCAATGAACTCACTGTGCTGCCGCTTGTACTCCTGTCCATCTTGTATCATCCTGCTACTACAGAGGTACTGAAGATTTCTCGATTTTTCTCCCCAATGTTCAAACTCATTCAAGTGCCCCCTTGGTTGGTTGGTTCCTTAATTTTGGGGCTGCGACAACGCGGTCATGTAGCCCCGTGTACTTTGGGTGTGTGTAGAATCTGTCTGATAACCGGTATAAATTGTCATGACTATTACTGTGTGTTATCTGTTTTTAATTCAAGTAAGGACTGCAGACAATTTCAAGTAGTTCCTACTTTCGCTACCAAATGCTACCGTCCACGACACCTAGCTTTGAACTTGGCTACTAGCGGCTTTGCTGGCGTAGTTGGTAGCATGCTGAACTGCTGTGCCCAAGATAGCGGGTTCAAACCCGGCCGAAGTCGTCAGAATTTTTAAGAGCGTTAAAATTCTTCAGTGTGCCTTCCTTCGGAGGGGAAGTAAAGCTGGCGGTCCCATGTCATAGATTTATGGCACGTAAAAGATCCTTCCACAGACTAAACTTGTGCGAAGCTAAATTTCTAGGTTAGATTTCGTTAGAAGCTCTATCAAAGTTCCAACGTTCACCACAAGGTATCAATGACATCTGATAGCGAAAGTTGGAACTACTTGAAATTGAACGGAACTTGTAGCTCACCCTATGGGTGTCCGCTTGAAGCAGCTACAACCTACTACCTCTGGCGAGCCGAACATGTCCTCGGACACTCCCGGCACTAAAGGCCATACGATAAATACATAAATCTGTAAATAAAATAATTTTATGTTCGACCCTGACTATTATACTATGTGTCAGAAAACGGTATCATAATGATGGTCATTATAACACTATTTTTCATTATGAAACAGTTTCTTCTACCAATCAGAGCTCAAGAAACAGTTGTTTGACCAATTAGATAAGGTTAGCATCGCACCTACGTGGAGCTCCAAGGCCTTCTAAACTGCGTTGCCTAGTGTCAGTGGGGTAATCGAGAAGGCCATGGTCAAATACAAGGCATTCTCTGCGTCTCATGCGCTCTGTTCAGTACATAAAACTGGTGAAATCTCGACAGATATTTATGAATATTTATCTTCGAACATAAAATAGTTATAATAATTATAGTCAAACATAAACAGTCGTATGCAACTCGCCTATAATGGCAATTAAGACACTCGTATGGGAATTATAAAACTCGCATACGCTCGTTTAATTATTATATTCGTGTCTTAATTATAACCATTATAGGCTCGTTGCATAATGTACTATTATTCCCCTTTAGGCCTATAATACATTAATTCTTAAATCGATCAATACGATCGCTGTTCGATACTATAGATTGATCGATAATTTTCAATCAATCGTTATCAATTTACGATATTAGTGCAAGAATGAAACTCCAGTAATGATCGATATTTAATATCGATATTTGATATCGGTTATTGCCATAAGTTTTTTTCGCCTCAGCTGTTAATGACTGTATATTATATTATTTGAATATTAGAACCTACTTGTACTTCAATGTGATGTAACAATGCAAGTAATACGGTTTCGTTGGTTTATTCATTAGGGCCCTGTCCTGGCATACTGTGGTTTTATTAGAATTTTCTTAGGGAAAACAAAAACAGTGGCCTGTTTTGTTTTGTTTCACAGGTAGGTTAATGAGATACCGTTCATAAACAATGCTCAACTGCAGTGCATCTTCTAGTGTATTCAACAGTGAGATCGGATACGTTCTGTATAATGGTACTCACTCTGATTGAAGGTAAGGTATTTTACGTTTTTTTAGGTTATGTAAGAGCCCTGGTGACTCGGTATGCAAGGTGTTTGATTCACAACTGGAAGGACTGGATTTGATTCCTGCTAGTGGTGGAGATTTTTAAACTGCCCTCCACTACCAGGTGAATCCTGGTCGACTCACTTAGCCAGCTGTAAAATAAAAAAAAATGAGTAGCCAATCTGAGGGATTTCCTCTGGTTGAGGCGCCGTGTACCCTTTAGTAGGGATGGACATGACTGAAGCCTGGAATCGAGAGCGTCGACTCCGAACACCGGGCTCGGTTCGCATGAAGCCTCGCGAGTCCAAAGTAACCTAATGTGTATTGCGGGACAGCACAGTCGCTTTGCATGAAGCCTCGCGACTCCAAGCTAACATGCCTCATATTGCGGGGCCGCTAGCATGTCAAAGGGCGGACAATACAATGTAAGATCACGCACGGCCACGGCCGACTTCCTTCCCTCATCCTTTCTCCATCCCTTCCTTGACAACAAGACCCAAGCTTGTGGTCGTCTGGGCAAACGGCTTGTCACCATACCCAGTTGTAGCCGACAATATGACTTCAGCTCTCAGGTACCGTCCTTGCGATGGTAGAGGTCAGCTCCTCCGCACAGTCCAGGGGTGAAGCCGACCTGGGATGGTAAGCAATAAGAAAAAGCATGTTCCATATGGGATAGTAAGGCATGTCCAGTCTATGAACGATACCACCAGCTTCATCTACCATTTTTTCTCATGGGTCACGGGTGCAGACTGTGTCGCACAATGGACTTGGCCATGTTTTACGGCCGGATGTTCTTCCTGATACCAACCCTGTGTGGAGGGATGTATTCACTATTGCTGAGTAATCTGTCAGTCAGAATATATTATTACTGTTACCAAATAATTGGTTGTAATCTTATACTCTGTGCCTGTGTTTTGTTTTATGTAATTTTATGCAATTTAAGTCCAAATTATTGACTATTTGAAAGTTTTGTCGTCATATTACAGGGTCTTTTTATTTGCTTGGCAAGGACGTTCTCGCTCATGTGCTCCGCCAGCGACGGCTCAGTTTCCGGCACCGCGCGCGCATATGTACGGCAGAATACGGTGCTTAAAATCAGTATTATGCATTTTTACTCACCATGTTTACAGTAGATGCTGAAAATGTTCCTCACTCGCTGCCAAACATAAATGGCATCTCCTTATGAAGTTTGCGGTCACTCCTGTTAATTTAGCTTCAATAAGGAAATAACGATCTTTACGTCTAGGCTATTTCTATTGTTTACTGAACCTGTACATTTGAATCTCTTAGGGAATTTAACTCTAAAATTTTGTCATGTTCTAGTGCACGATTTCCTACACTTTATGTACGTATTGTGCAGATATACATGTTCACGTAACGAATATTTCACATAAGGCATTACAGCACTATACATAATCACTATAAAACACTATACAATAGGTACAATATACAGTACACAGTAGCATTATAAAACACCCAATTAGCTCGGAGCACACACGTCTACTACAACAAGAGCGTGGGAATACGGCCGGAGACCGCGCGCACCAACAGCCGGCTATTGGCCGGGGACTGCCGGCCAAGGTCGAGTGGAATCGCCTAGCAAAGCAAAAATAAAGATCCTGTATATTATTATTGCTATTGGGGCCGTGCGAATGGAGAGTGCTGCCATCTGTTGACTTAATCTGAATTAACTAGTGGGAGTGGTAGGAGTATCTTTCACCATCGAGTTAGTAAATAGTGGGTTCTTAATTTTTAACTGTGTGTCTTTGACTGTTCACATTGTTTACTGAGATATCCTACGTTTTGATTTGGTTCTTTTAGCATATTCTGTAAGCATGAGTGAAATTCCTAGTACCAGTAAACGCAGTAAATGTCACGTGAACTGTTCTGTGTACGGCTGTAATAACACCTAAGAAAACAGCCCGCCAGGAACAAAATTTTTTAGTTTTCCGGCCAGAGCTGCCCATAAGGCTCAACCTATTCTCAAATTTTAAATGGGTGAGATCTGTTTTATTGGCTACCTCTTCTAATAGATTGATTTGTACTGTTGCATGAGCTACGTTTTCAGAAAGAATCATCAGCAATTGCCTGACAATTTACTTTAACACCACTGTTTTTTCTTCCTAGTGTTATAAATGATATATTCTGCTCTTTCAATTTCATATTCCAAATTCCTACTATTTTTTCCAGGATACAATTATTGACTAGAAGTGGAAATAAACCATCGCCTTGCCTTACCCATGCATTTATTTTGAATGGTTTTCCCGAAATGTTACCTATGAAATAGTGTCTGTGAGGGTTTCACGGATTAGGTTTGCCAGTTTAGATTTAACTCCAAATTCTCTGATTACTTTATCTAGAGTTTCCCTGTCGACAGAATCAAAAGCCTTTTTAAAATCTATGAATGTCACTATTATGGCTCATTATTATTATTATTATTATTATTATTATTATTATTATTATTATTTACAATATATGTACCAAATTGTTGTAATATTACACTTTAGGCAGGATGTTTTATTATTATTATTATTAATAATAATCATAATATACACAATATCAGTAACAATTACACCAACAACATTAATAACCCCTGGAACTACAGCCCATGAAGGGCCTAGGCCTACCAAGCGACCGCTGCTCAGCCATTTGGCCTGCAGATATTCGGGTGGTGCGTGATCAGCGCATCGGGTCCCCTCGACCGTTAATCTTGGTTTTCGTGATCGGGGTGCTGCCTCACTGTCAGACAGCTACTCAACTGTCCTCACGAGGCTGATTGCACCCCGTTCCAGCCCTCACGTCAGTTTCTAAAATCCCTGACGGAGCCGGGAATCGAACCCGGGGTCTCCGGGTGAGAGGCAGGCGCGCTACCCCAACACCACGGGGCCAGCACCAACAACATTACTGATGGTAATAACCCGAAGCAATCTTTCATGTTTGCTGGCTAATAATCCATTCATCGTAACACAGGGTATCAAGGGAGGAACGTGGAATTATAAGTCCAAGCAGTTCCGAAAACAGTTGTTGGATGGTGTTAGTGCATCAGTGGAGTCGACACTGGAGTCGAGTGTATCCGTTCCAGCAGGCGCGGATCTAGAGTTTGACTTCTGGGGAGGTCACAGAATCGAAGTTAAGAAAAATGGTATAACTAACAACGCAATCACAAAATAACCAAACATACAAAACAAGACCAATTTTTTGCAGGCTACATGGATAGAAATTTGATGCGTTTAGCGCACCAAAAATATTCGTACAAATTGCAACGGCGTGTTTTGCGACTTTTACATTGAGCTTCGAGAAAAGTATCAAAGTACGTAACAGTTTCGGCAAGTCGAGTTGGTACCGACAAAGAGAGAAAGTCACAGCTTAAATTGCCAACCAAGCTTGCAGTTTGGACGTCGGCAAAATTTTTTGGTGCAAAAAAAAAAAAAAGCCCCAATTTCCTATCCGTGGATAGCTGCACATTCATCGTGACATCACTATAGACATCGATTCGGTAATCACAAGGTTTGCTAAACAAAATAGACGAGTTGATTTTGTTATATAAATAATCACTTTTATATAACAGGTATGAAGTTGTAAATATGTACAGTTATAACAGAACATAATAATTGCAATAAAGATATTTTCAGTTTTGAATAAAATTAAAAAAACTGTTTTTCAGTTAAAATTCGTTAAGTTTTATTTGTCTGGTTATTGTGTTTTCGTTTTTTGAGTTTGCAAAAAAATTGGTCTCCGTTTGAGGAGGGGTCATGACCCCCGTGACCCCCCTTTGAATCCGCGCCTGCGTTCCAGGGGCAGTACTCTCGACTCTTTCGCAACTCCGTTTGCAACCCATCCCTACTCTTTAGGGTTGTGTTTATTCGTATCGTACAACAGGTCAAAACAGGTGAGAAGCATTACCTTCCTCAAACCCCATTGGCCAATAAGCTGGGTGAAAATTGCTGTCATCTGGCCCTATCAGCAGGAGGAGAATGTAAATCTTGTCTGTAAATATCTGCTACTGTTTGTCATTGATATGTGATACTGGTTTTAAATTGTATCTGGTAAATTTTTAATTATGTGGCTTCATCAACTATATGCATATTGGAGGCTAAAACTATTTTACAGCTCATTTGGGAAGTGGTTGGTTGGTTCTTTAGTTTAGGGGCTGCGACCACGCGGTCATGTAGCCCCGTGTACTTTGGTTGTGTGTAGAATCTCTCTGATAACCGGTGTTAATTGTGATGGTTTTATTAGTGTGTGTTATCTGTTTTAATTCAAGTAAGGACTGCAGACAATAATTTTAAGTAGTTCCTAGTTTTGCTAACAACTGCTTGCGGACTTTGGCTACTAGATGGCATCGCAGTCAGCACCTGGTGGCGAACGTTGGAACTAATAGAGTGTTATCAATTCTAACCTACAAATTTTGGCTTCACACAATTGTAGTTAGTGGAAGGTTCTTTTTCATGCCATAAATCTATGAGATGGGACCGCTGGCTTTCCTTCCCCTCCGAAGGAAGGCATACTGAGGGATTTTTTAACGCTCTTAAAAAATCCGACTACTTCGGCCGGGTTTAAACCCGCAACCTTGGGCATAGAAGCTCAGCATGCTACTAACTACGCCACCGAAGCCGCCTCATTTAGGAAGAGGATAACTTCATATGGAGTCTTATGATGTGTAAATACCCAAATGCCATTTAAGATAATCACTTGGAAGTTTATTTGTTTTTGTTTTTTATTCAAAGGCGTAGGGGCTACATAGTAGACTGTATACTGAAAGGCATAACAGTCTACAAACAATTAATTTCTTTTATTTCCTTCTTCAATATAGAATGCCCATTAATTGGGTACAATCGTGTTGACCGACTGAGAAGCTCCAAAAAGTCAATTTGTATAGGCAACACTGAAAAAATAATGGCTTCAAATCGCTACAGATAATTCCAAGGAAGTTAACTACCGTACACAATTTGTTAGGCAATATTGTAATCAACACTCCTCTCGTAACTAAACTATTGTAAATTCTGGAAAATAATGTCAGGCTTTCTTTAGGTTAAAGAGGTGTGCGAATTATTAGACTCGACTGCAGTTTTCCAACATTTACTTTGTAGAATTTATGACAACATAATACAGTAGAAATATTTTGCAATATGCTGAAATTATTTGAAATGTTTAATCAATATTCTTAATAATATTCTTTTAAAGAATCTGACAGTAAGCTAATTGTTTACAGTTTCCACTAAAGGAGGAGCCTTGGTAATGCAGAATGCCACACATTTTGTTTTGATTACTATATCGTGTGAATTTAGACCTGAGAGATTGGAAGTCTTTTATTACTGATTGTCCACTCTTGAACTATTCAAAGATTGGTGGACAATGGATTGAAATCACCTGATTTAGAGGATATGTTCCCAAGTCAATGAAAAAAAAACCCATCTCTGGTGTCCCTCAGAATCTCCAATTTCGAAAAAAATTCCAGATTTAATTCCTTATGGGAAAAGTTGTAAGTCCACAGGAGAGAAAACATTACTAAATAGGGTAATAAAAATAAAATGAAATGATTTTGAATAAAAAATTGTTACTTATTTAAATTCATTTGAGTCATTGGTACTTGTGAAAATACACATCACCAGGGAACGGATTTATATGTACTAATATCATCTTCATCTTCTTCATTTCCCCTTTTCCAGCTGACACTGGGTGGGGGGCAAATATGGTTCTTCTCCACTTGGTTCTGTCGTTCCACCATTCCTCTTCCGACACGGTGTTCCAATCCACGTTCCGTTTACTAATGCATTCTTGGTCTTCCTCGTCCTCTCTTCCCTGTCATCCGTCGTTCCAGTGCTCGTCTTGGTAGCCTTACTTCATTCATCCGTTTGACATGTCCAAACCATCTCAATCTGTTTTGCTCCAGGTTGTCATTTAGTTTCTGTACTCCCAGTTCTTTCCGTATATCTTCATTTCTCACTCTGTCTCTCCTCGTTTTCTGGACCATACTTCTCATGAATCTCATCTCAGCTGCCTGTACTCTGCTCTCATCCCTCTTAGTCATTGTCCAACTTTCTGCTGCATATGTCATTATAGGAACATATGCTTTGTACATAACTTCTTTAGCCTTAATTGGTATATCCTTGTTCCATACTAGTCCCCGTACCTGTTGGTAGAAAGCACTCCCGAGTTGTATTCTTCTGCTAATTTCCAAATCTAGTCTTCCATCTTCAGTCAGTTCACTTCCCAAGTATTTGAAGTGTTTCAACACTTCCAATTCCTTATCTCCTACTTTGATTACTCCTTCTCCTTCTTTCTTATCTCTACTCATCACCACTGTTTTACTCTTCACATTTATCTTCAATCTCCATTGTTCAATCTTTTCATTTATTATGTCTAACTGTTCTTGTACCTCCATCTCATACTCGCCCCAGATCACAACATCGTCTGCAAACAACATTACCTTCATCTTTGCCCTACTATAGTCTTTCATTGCTGCCTTCATGATGTCATCCATCACCATTAAGAACAATAATGGTGACAACACACTTCCTTGCTTTAGTCCAGTGACAATTCCGATGTCCCCTCCTCCTATTTGTTAAGCTTTCGCAAACTTTTTTTTCTAGGGATGCTATCATGGGCCTTCTCTAGATCAATAAAAGTCATTACCATATCCTTCCCATATTCCCAACTCTTTTCTATGTTCTGTCTCAGAATGAAAATGGGTTCCACTGTTGACCTGCCCCCTCTAAATCCAAACTGCTCCTCCTCTATTTGGTTTTCTACCTTTACTCTAATTCTTTTTCTAGGATTCTTTCCATTACTTTGGCAACATGCGAGATGATGGTGATTCCTCGATAGTTACCACACACCTTCCTGTCTCCTTTCTTGAATATTGGCAATATTATTCCCTTTTTCCAGTCTTCAGGAACTTTCTTCTCTCTCCACACACTCCTGAGATGTATGTCTACTGCAGTCCCACTCGTCCTGCCACCTATATCATTTCTATTGCCACTTGTATTCAACAGCTCGCTGAAATATTCTTTCCATCTGTCCGTTATCTCTTCTAGTTTTGTCAATATTTCATCTTCTTTGTTTTTCATGAACCCAGTGTTCACCTTTTCATTTCTTCTACTTTTTATAATTCCAAACAGCAATTTCTTTCCACAATTTAAATCCTCCCTAATTTCCTAAGTGAATTCTTCCCAGCCTTTCTTCTTTTCCTCTGCAATTACTTTCTTGCAATCTCTGTTTGCTTCTATATATTATGCTCTACTTTCTTCGGTCTTTTTTTGTTTTTCGTTCCACCATTTTGTCGCCTTTTCCCGTACCTTTCCTGATGTTCTACCACATGTTTTCTCTGCACTGCTTACAAATGTACTCTTGAACTTTTCCCATTCTTGTTCCACATGGGTAATATCTGTTCTTGGTATCTGTTCTTGCAATTCTTTCTGAAACTCTTCCACAACCTCATTTTCCTTTAGTCTCCAGACCTTAATCTTTCTTTCCCTTTTTTCTGGTAATCTCATAAATTTTCCTACTTTTAATTTTGGAAAAGTTATGAGATTACCAGAAAAAAGGGAAAGAAAGATTAAGGTGTGGAGACTAAAGGAAAAGGAGGTTGCGGAAGAATTTAAGAAAGAATTGCAATGTACTAATAATTCATGAAATATGAACCGGTACATAATATTTAGATTTTTTTATTGAAATATGGAATTATGTATGGACTTAAAATTCCAATAAACTATCATTTCTATTTGATATTAAAGTTCAAAGAAGCTTAGAAAGTAGATCTACATGAACCATAATTTTGCTGTACTTCTCATTTTAATATGATCTTTGAAGAACACACAATATTTTAATCTCTGTTACCAAAACAATGGATCACAAAATGTTCTTTTAAGTGCTGGAAAGTGAATCTTCTCCTATTGTCTCTAAGTACCGATTTATATTGACTGAAACTTCGTTCAACATCAGAAGAGGTAATGGGGGCAACGTCTGCTGGGGTTAAATCCAACGTTAACTTGACACTTAAATCTCCACACATAATTGCAGCAAAATTTCCCATTCTTTCATATTCAGGGTTCTTTGAAAGTACAGTGTCCATCTTCATTTTTGCTACTTCTGCAACTTTACCTGTACCATGATTTAGCTGTTCCACAGTTCTAGTCACAATTTCAAAACTTTTAGAAAGTGAGAGATTCGAGTTTTGGAGACTTTTGAGTGTTTTTGTGATGCATGAAAAAATTATGCTGAATGTAAATCAAGTCATTCTTCACTCTTGTGTCCCAAACAACTGTTTGTGTAGCTTCAATTGAGGCTGAATCTTCAGTGTCCATAGCATGCAGAACATTCTTGATGGAGTCTATATATTCAGCATAGTATTCAACCGCTTGCAGCCACGTACCCCACCTAGTTAGAACTGGCTTAGGTGGCAATGGAATTTCTGGTTACATTTCTTTCAAAAGATGAACTCTTTTGTGGGCTTTGAGAAAAACATTTTTCACTGAGGAAATCAATAGATCTACTTTGGGGTAACTGCCTCTTACCACTTCTGCCACACGATGAAAGGCATGTGCTACACCAGTTAAATGAGTCATCTTAGGATATACAACACACAATGCTTCTCTGGCTTTCATCATAAAAGGTGCGGCATCGCTAATAAAACGTAACACTTTATCTAACTGAATGCCCTGTGGCCAGGGTATACCCATAGCTTCATTGAACAGTTTTGGTATAGTTTTGTTATTGCACTTTTCTAGAACATCACAGTGTAAAAGAATCCGTTTACAATAATCTTCACTTAACAAACCAATGATTACGTTGCCAATTAGCCTACCTTCTTTGTCTGTCGTCTCGCCAATGGAAACCCATATCGGACCGTTTTTAATTTCTTATCTTCTGAACATTTTCATCGTATATGGCTGAAACACAGGTTTTTCTGAAAGTTGACTCGTCCGGGATAGTTCGGTTAGTATATTTCTCGAGGAATTCCCTGAAGTACTGATTATTCAGAATGAAGAGAGGGATGTCAGCTGAGATGAGAGCGCGGCAGAGATCGGTGTTGAACTCGGACTTTACACTCAAAGTTGATGGTTGTGTCAGAAACAACTGTCTCAGCTTGGAATTTCGTAGTTTGTTAGTTGATGTTTACTGGTTGAAATGTGTTGTTGCACCAGGAACCTTTGAGTAGATGGCACTGAACATTGACACAAATTACAAAATAATACCTTACTGTCAGTTGAAAAACCTCTTCTTCCTCCTCGCCTTTTCCCGTTACGCGGGGTCGGCTTTCTTAATCCTGAGGCGCCAGTCATTTTGTTGTAAAGCATCATTAGCAGATAAGCCCAATACTCTCATGTACCTCTGCACATTCGTCATCCATGTTGTTTGAGATTTGAAAAAACATCTTCTCTAAATTCTGTTACGTAACTTTTTAATTTTAAACTGGTTGACTGCTACTTTAGGCAGCTTGTAACAATGTTAAAGTCTTCAATGAATGTCAATAGACAACTGAAAACACTGCACTTGTAGACATAGCGGTATGTACAAGAACACTACGATCCGTCTCGCTGCTAATTCAAAGTGTGAATCACTGGTAGGAACTACAGTAGTTGGAGGTACTGAGCCATCAAGGGGAATGCTCGAATTACGAAATAATCTGGAAATTACTGGCATATCATCGATGAATGGGATTTCCTGAGTAACGAAATTATGGGACAGACATAGTCGATGTTATGTGTGATTCTGATGCTCAGCTGATTTCACCTCCTCCGGGTTCACTCATTTTTCTTTCACCACACCGTTTATCACCTTACCTTATCAACTCAGGCGTGGACAGGTGTGATGATGAGTTGCACCCCCAGTTAAAATATTAAATGTTTCTCCATTATTAATAGGACTGCTAATTTAATAGAATTTAATCCTTTTTTGGCGAAATATGGACTGTATTGACCTTAATGACTAAGAATATGGAGCATTATGTGCTAAACTCCAAAATATGGAAAAATATGTGCTAAACTTCAAAATATGGAGATATATGGAAAATAAATACTCCCATTTTTCAACTCCACACACCATGATTTGTAAAGATAATACAAAATATAATTAAGGTTAGCTTTACAAAGAGATATGTATTTACATATAAATCCGTTTCCTGCACATCACCATTGTGTTCAGTCTGGGTGCATGAATAATATTTAGGTTGGACTGTGTAATATCGGAGTGAAATAGGGTGCGGTGGGATATTGAATACTGCCAATGGCCGTCATTACATATTCTGTTAGATCCAGAGGTGGATGACCTATTGCAATGTAGTGGCTAAAGACCACATAGAGTTGCATGCAAAATAGATGCACTGAATACAAGTGCATAATATTCTTGATTAGGGATGTACTTTGCCAAGTTTGGTTATACTACCTTTTTTTCTTGCAGGTCTGTAATGTGTGGTGGCAATGCAATGGAATGACAAATCTATGTTGAAACGATAATTTGATGAAATGAAGTACACTTCTGAATGTAGGCTATCTATGTAAGAATGAGAAATGTATAAAATATATAGGCTACCATAGAATATGGACTTGATTTTGTAATTGTTATTTTTTACTCCTAAGTTCCTTATATATATCCTGATTTCCAGTATTCCATTTAGTAAAGACAAAATATTTGTGTAATTTGTATTGGCGATGATTTTATTCGAACTTATTTATTTCCTGTGTTTTTTTTTTCTTAATCTGTTTTTAACAGTGTAGGCCTATATTAACTTGTGGGCCGACAACGTAGATGTTAGATCTCTTCAAACAATCTGCCATCATCATTAACTTTTATTCCTCACAGGCAAGGGCCAAGTTGTGCAAGTTTGCTCTATGAAGCCATAATAAATAAATGACATTGATACAAACTATCGAAATATACATTCGTTTCATATACAGTCTGTCAATACGGGAAAAATGTGCGACTTTAAAAGTCAAAAGAATATACATTCTCCGGAAGACGGAACAGGGACCTGAGCCACAGTGGCTAATTTCAAGCAACTAGCCAAAAATATATATTTTCCACCCCTGTCTTTGCTGTGCATTTTCTGTGAGTCATGTTTATAAGAGCCTTAGGTGCAGTAATTAAGTGATGAAAGGTTGCGCTGTCTGGTTATCTTATCTCACCGAAGGCCTGAAGTTGCTCTTCTCTGTTACGGTATAATATCCTGGGATGGCGAGTGCTCAGTTCTTTTTATGTAAGGGCTCACTCAGTAAGGAAGTCAGAACTAAATATTTCTTTGAGTGCAGTGTCATTATATTAGATGAAAGTATGTATTTTTATATAGTTTGTATTACTTACTGTAAATTACAATATTATTGCCCAGGGTGTATGTTTCAAAAGTCGGGTATACTGTGTCCATGCGCTATCTAATCATAGAAATCTGGGGTGACTTTTGAATAGTGTTGCCTTCGATATTTGTAATGAAAATTTTTATAGAAGTTATCTAAACCTTATTGAATAGGAAACTGTGACTTTTTGCTGCAACCATGACAGATATTAATTATTTTTCAGAAGTAATGTACTCTGTAACCCGGAGATCGGTTTTCGAGCCGTTGAGGAATAGCCTAGCAGGGAAGATAAGCATAACAATGACATTGTGCATGTTATAATTGGACATTTAGGCCTTCTGGATTGTCCTGAGGAAATATCTAAGTCAATAAGGAAATCGGTCAGTATTTTGTGTGCAAAAATTCAATCACGGTGGACAAAATATAGTAGAAAAAGGAACAAATTGCTGAGATACAAAAGAACTTGCTTGGAACAGTAAGTTAACCTTGCAGGAGGGGTAAATAAATCACTGCTGTGTGCATCAAGGCAATGTCAGGCCGAGACTGCCAGTACTAGCACTCGAGGTCGTCCACGTAAACTGTGTGGAGAAATAAGGGTATGCTCTAAGAGCAGGAAAACGAGATCACTTCTTGAAAAGACATCACAAGAAGAAATGTTTCTGCCACTCGTATGAGTCTTCGAGCTTCTGAAAAACTCTTTCTTGTGGGTATGTCATTGGTAAAGTAGCTTTTGGCATGTACGCAAAGGAAACAATAAAATTGTACTTACAAAAATACAAGTGGTACTACATGGCTGTAACTTTACACAATCTCTTGGTTCATAGAGAGGAGGTCATTGGGCACTGTATTATACCTATTGGACAACTCTCCTAGGAAGTTCAGGAGACTGGGAACAAAGTTAATAGGTGTTTCAGAGAAGTATTCACCAAGAAGACTTCAAGAAAAGATATAAATACTGACCTTTTCCATCATCATTTACTAAAGGCAATGCCTTGTCGCTGCAGCCACATTTCACGGTTTTCAGGCAGTCTCTTCATGCTGCCATAAGAACCAATGGAGTTCTTGATGTACGACATCCTTGGACATCCCCTAGGTTTCTTTCCCAATACTTTGCCCTGGATAATGGTTTGGAGAAGAGTCGTGCGAGAGTACATGTCAAAGGAGCTTTTGTTTTCCTCTTCTTTATTGATTTTAATAAACATCGATCCTCCTTCAAATCCTGCTGTACAAGATCAGTTGTTTCCCTGTCCATCCAACTTGTTCTTGTCATTCTTCTCCAAAACCACATTTCTGCAGCCTTAAATTTTGTTTCCTCCAGTTTCCCTAATGTTCAGGTTTCCCATCCATAGTGACCCTTTTCATAGGCTGCTTATATCCTCGGACCCATATGTTGCCAGTTTAGGGAAATCGTGGAAGAGAAAGTTGGTTGCGCTTTCAAGCGAAGTGCTAAACTTGTCGTCTGAGCCTCCTGCATCTGGCTCTTCCCAAGGAGATACCTACAGTGAAGATGCTGATTCTGATGGAACTGCATCTTTTAGATATTGTACTCAATACGGACTAAAAGGTAATCATGACCAAGTTCATGGATATACACTGCATCTAATGTCTAAATTGTATGGTAAGTAGGCCTACAAGTATTACAAGATCTGTATTCAAATATTCTAAACCGCATGTCCCATAATTACCTTTAATTAAAATTTTCTGAACCTATATCGAAATAAAATTAAAATTACTAGTTGTATTTTTTGATGCAATTATTTGATATTTGTTATTGACTGACCTGACATGTAATTATCTGCATAATTAGTTGCATACTATATTTCATGTAAATAGGTCCACTTGTTTTCGAGATACGACTTTTGGCCGGCTAGGCTACACCTGGCCGCAGGTTACGGTTCAAATTTCCCGCGTGAAAACCTAAAAGTTCCCTGTGTCGCCTAGATAGGCGCCACTATGCAAGCGTGCTAAGCGGTGTGTAGGTGGTTCCATATGTCGCCTAGAGAGGCACCGCTATGCAAGCGGAATTAAATTTAAACCGCTCTTACAAATTACCTTCTTTGGTGGTGAAAACTGGGGAATATATTGTGCCTTTCTATGATTATTTTCAACGTTTTAAAATGTATTTTGCAGAAAACCAGGAATATAAAATCCGCTCCAACGCCCATTACCGTAAAATAATATGTCCTGGGAAAAGAGGTCTTGTGGTAGCCTTGTCCGTTACGACTTCATTTACATAACTCGTGTAAATTTAAATACGGTCCCCTTATTAATGGCGTTGCCCGCTTACTTGACAAGGAAAGTAGCATCGATGCTTTAATTGATATTGATGGGAACGTATTAAATGTATATCATGGTGGCCATCCTGCCTTTATGTTGGCTATGTAGTATTTAACAGCCAATCAAAATTTTAAAGTGGATTAGTACAAAAATCTAACTCCAGAGTGCACTATTGTATTTGAACAGCCAATCAAAATGTTTCAAGTTGTTTACTACAAAAATTTAACACACGAGTGTGTCTAGAGCTGTGAGAGCCAAGGGAGCGAATGATGTGGGGTTTGGTGGAGTTGGTATCACTGCTCCACTGCACCGTCAGCTGAAAACACAAAAACAGATTTGTTTTTATCAGTACTACACATGTCTTTGGAGATGGCGGGATTTTAAGCATGTGTAGTACTGATAAAATTAGATCTAATGATGAAAGATAGTTGAAGGTGCGGTGGAGCAGTGCTACCAACTCAACGGTACTTACTCCATTATCTCTCATAGCTCTACACAGCAGCTCTCATAGCTCTAGACAGAAGCGATGATGCGTACTCTGGAGTTACATTTTTGTACTAATCTGCTTTAAAATTGTGATTGGCTGTTCAATATTAAATATTATTTGGGGTTGACCACCATAATCTCTCTATATATAAGAATGAAAGTTTCTGTTTTTTCTGAATTTCTACGGAAATTTGCGTTATTTACGCGTTTCAGACTGTTTTATGACGGATGCGCGCGAAAATAATTTTTTTGTCTGTCTGTTTGTCTGTGGACAAAGTGGTTGTTCCCTTATAACTCGAGAACGCCTGGGTGGATCAACGTAAAATTTGGTACAGATATCCTTCAGAGGCACGACACTAATCATTGATGTAACTCTTCTCTGTACCTCTCATAAAAGGGGGCCTACCCCCTTAAAATACTTGCTGAAATAGGCGTAGACGGGCGAGACAAAGCTCATTTTCAGCCCCTCAATGTGAGAAACGAAACTCGGGGGCCCTAGGGCCACCGAAAGCCACATTTTAAGGCCCTAAAACCAACAGTTTTTGAGATATTTCCAGAAAACTAATTTCATTTAATACAATAACGAAAGAATGCAAGCCGGTTACCATGGCAACGGAATCTCACAGGTCCATCTGTTGCTGTACGAGACAAAGCTTATTTTCGGCCCCTTGGTGTCAGAAACAAAACTCAGTGCCCCTAAATAGCAGTAAAGGGTCCCCGAAAAGTACATTTTAGGGCTCTAAAACCATCAGTTTCTGAGATATTCCCAGAAAACTAATTTCATTTAATAAACTAATGAAGGAATGCAAGCCAGTAACCATGACAACAATATCTGAAAAGGTGACATACAACTTTCTATCTATTTCTGCAAGCCACTCCATTTATGAAATTTCTGTGAATGTTTGCAAATGGCTAAAAGGTTATTACGGAATCAACTAAAACTGTAAAATTCATCAATGCGCTTAAGGGGGTCAAGGGGCACCCTAGATTTTTTTCACACAACTTAAATGTGCGTTATGTCGTACAGAAGGTCTACTATATCTCCAAACAGAAACATTATTTTCAAAAATTCCTGAATTGAAATACGGTAGTTTTTTTTCTTTTCTTCTTTTAGGAATTTGGGCCATTGGAGTCTAAAAAACCTGAATTTTCATGCACCACAAGCCTTTATAATTTATTAAAGGGGTCTTCCTCTGGATGGGGACTTGACTCAACAGTGAAGGTCAGTTTTATTTGACGTGTATTGCGTTTCGTCTACGAGGTTTTCATTTTTTTCACGTCGGGAAGTACACGTTAGGTAAATTTAGTTTCAGAGCATATTTTAACTAATCATTTTTCTTTGTCGAGAAACAGGTTCCAAGTCTCTAACCATTGCAACAGTAGCTCAATTGATTACGCCTGGTTATTAATACCGATGACCGTTCGAAGAATGGGTACTTCTGCTAGTATACACTATATACGAGTTAATACGGGAGCGTACTGAAATTGATATTAGTTTGTCGTGTAAATTTAGTGGTATCGGACGAGATTACCACAAGACATCTTTTCCTAGAACATATAACTATTTAACTATATAACGATAATTTTTATTTATTTATATAGATTTATATAGATTTTCTACTCTGAGAATAAATGTCTTGGCTTTCTACAAACATTTTTAAACGTTGAAAATAATCATAGAAAATCACGGTTTAAATTTAATTCCGATAACGAGCACCGCTTACGCATGCATAGGAAACACATGAAAGTTTCAGCGCGGGAAATTTGAACCGTAACCTGCACCTCCGCAGCTCCCTATTCCCCTCCTCCAGAGAATGAGCATTTCGATGATTTGTATCAATCCCATTTATTTATTTTGGCTTTATAGAACAAACTTACACAACTTGGCCTTTGCCTGTGAGGAATAAAAGTTAATGATAATTGTTTTAAGAGACCTAACATCTAGGTTATTGACCTACAAGTTAATATACAGTAGGCCTACACTGTTATAAATAGATTAAGAAAAAACATAGGAAATAAATAAGTATGAATAAAACCATCGCCAATACAAAACACACCAAAATTTTGCCCTTACTAAATTGAATACTTCAAGGAAATCAGGATGTAAATAAGGAACTTGGAATTTTAAAAAATTACAAAATCAAGTCCATATACTGTGGTATATTTATTACACATTTCTCATTCGTACATAGCCTACATTTAGAGTAGGCCCTACTTCATTTCATCAAATTATCATTTCAACGTAGATTTGTCTTTCCATTGCAATGCCACCGCACATTACAGACCTGCAAGAGAAAAAAGGTAGTGTAACCAAACATGGCAAAGTACATCCCTAAAGGAAAAATCATGACAGACAACTGCAGTAACATTGGTCATGAATATTATGCACTTGTATTCAGTGTATCTATTTTGCATGCAACTCTATGTGGTCATTAGCCATTACATTCCATATATGTATTGAAGGTTGTCCGCAATTCTAGGCGGGCTCGTGTTGAAGGACAGGCAATTTTAGATGCCAGACATATAATTATGTGTGGGGAAAGTGCTAAAAACACCAAGATTTTATGAGACTTGAAGATTTATGCTTACAAACTAGTAATTAGAAAAATTCAATTCAGATTCAAAATGGAATTCGGTCTCCAGTTACCGAGATAAAAATAATTTGTTCAGGAATCTAATAAGCATGTAGTCGGTATATTGCTATACATATATTTAAATTTGGAAGATATAGACTAATACTGTTGAAGTCAATAAATCAAAGACTGTACAAGTTGACTATAGCCTCAAGATGTTTTAATTTTTTTAATAGGCACCTGATTATAAACTTAGGAGAACTGAGCTTTTCAGTTTTGAAGTAGCAATGGGGCAAGTTAAAGAAAGACAACCACATGTAGGCCTACGATAAAGCGACCCCTAAATGTAATTTTTGCCACATGGGAAGAACAGCTGTCAAATCGACCCTGCATTTAAGTTGCCTAGTTTGTAGTGCAGGGCAGAATGTAGGGTACTGGTTATTGTAAGAAATTCATTAGTATTTATTAATAAATAATTCTCCTTTGTATAATGCCAGCCACATGCGATCATATACTTCGAAATCGGTTTTGCGACACGAAGTAATCGACTCCATTCCATCTGAAAAGCTTCCTTTTTGTGGAAGTAGTGCATTGATATGGCAAATGTTGAATTTGAAGAGCGCAGTGGAATTGAGTAATTATATTACTCATCTTTTAGCTTCAATTATTATGAAAATAACTGAAAAAACTAAAGAATAGCACACCCATCAACTCAAATCACATGGTTTCAATAGGTCCACGGCCGATTTCCTTTCATAATCCTTTCCCTGACCCGTCCTGAAAAGAAAAATATATGGCCATTGGCTGCATTAATAAAATTATAGCATCTGTTTGTTTATGTTTCCATCAGATAACGGCAGCACAGTCGCTTAAGTTCACGAATGGGGAACACCAGCCTTTACTCGGAGCTTAGCCTCTAATAATACAAAGCCTACCCAATCATGGCGTTCTCTGCATCAACACTGTCCTCATAGCAGTGCGCGTATTGACCACTGCAGCGCTGAGTAACCACCTAACATGTAACTTAATAGCATTGCTATCGCAAGCTAAAACCAGCAAAAATGTACCTATACACTATATTTACAGTACATGAATATAAATTGTTGAGTAGAATGAAGTAAAATATAAGAGATGTTCATCTTTTAGTAGTAGAAGTTTGTTTCAACTGCAGATTTTCCTTATTAGATAGCACGCTCACAGTTTGGTATGCACAAGCGTAAGGTACTGTATATCGTTCCACTGAATATTTTTACTAGTGTACCATGATCGAGTTTCAATGAAAAGGAACGACTTTTCTTAATTATTGTGATTCTTTTTTTTCACAATTTGTTTCTCTTCTCAAGACGTAGTCAATGGTGTAGTTAGTGACAGACGGGTGCAGAAACTTCTGCAATATTACCCTCCTCAGTTACTCAGAATGATCACTTACTCCACACTATAGAATATGATTTTTAGCAACCTGTGGCAACAGTGTTCTAGTTAATGTTTGTGCTATTCCTGGACTGCTCGACATAACCGATATCATTTTGTCCGTTACTTCAATTCCAGCAAAACAAAACCTGGCTTATGATACCGGAGACCACCTCTGTCTTTGAGTTTTATTAGTGATATTACTGGAGATGAGCTCTGGATACCGAAGGGCAGTTGACCTCGATGTTCCGTCCCTTAAAACAACAATACCTAACTAACTCCGGATACTACTAATTTTATCAAGGACTCTTGCATGGTGTCCACAGAATTTTCAATGTCAATTTTCCTGACTTTTCCTGACCATTTTTCAACAAAATTCCTGACTCATGAAGTCTCATCGTAATATCGGAAAAAAGGTTTATTGAGCAAACAAATATCATTTTTTATTTGAAGCCTCCACCATTCCCACAGCTGCCCCAACGCTCGCCTCTTTATTCATTTAAAATACAAAATAAAGTAAATTATAATGCAATAATACATAAACCAAAGTACTCTGCTCGGCGTGCAGGACAGTCGTTCAATACATAATACATGTCTCTCAAAAATAATTGAAGGTCCCACTTTACAGAATGCATTCCTGTTTGTAGGGCTCCATTGACAACGTGAAGGCCGCAAACACCAAGGTTAACGAGTTGTTTGCCATCTGCATTATCTTCTATTATTTGGCCACTGAACCTTTTTATGAAACTCAAATTAACATTCGGTCCATCCATCTTTCTAGCAAGAGGAGAGATTCCCTGGTTGAAAGCCTCTAAAATGTCTTGAGCTGTTGCGTGTCCCATAAAGATACTGTTGAAATATCTGGTGTTAACTTCATTGCAGTTGATGTCAAGTTAACGCACAAATAGGTCCATCTGACCTCGCTGAACAACTTTGTTCAATGGGGGCAGATGACCTCGTAGTTCCACCCCTTAAAACAACAATAACTAACTAACTTTGTTCAATGCCTCATCAAAACAGATAACATTATCACATGAAAGAATTTCATCTTGCAGTAAATTATGAAAGTATGGAGCTAATCCATAATTGATGACATATGAACATTTCGTGTTCCCCAATTGAAATTTTGTTGCAATTGCACTATCAGGAAACATTTCCCTGAAGGTTTCTGAAATATTTATACAAGAATTAAGAGAATTTATTTTGGACGACATTAAGGGCCCACTTTATTTCGGCACTTGTGACTTCATCTTTATAACAGAAAGATTCTACAGATGTCACACACAGTTCCTGAAGTAGAACTTGAAGAGTTAATATGGTTAATATAAAATTCCTGACTTTCTAATACTTTTAGACATTTTTCCTGACTCACGCTATATTTTCACACTTTTTCCTGATCAAAAACAAAATTCCTGACTTTTCCTGCCTGTGGACACCATGTCTTGGCATGATATAGATAGGTTATGGTCTTCAGCTCGTTGTTATTGTTTCTTTAGGGGCATTGCAACATCGTGGTCATGTAGCCCCATGTTCATAGGTGTGTGTAGAATTTGTTTGATAACCTGTCTCACTGTAATGTCTGTATTAGTGTGTGTATTTGTAATTGAGGTAAAATTTGGGTAGGAAGCGGCCTTGGCTTTAAATTAGGTACCATCCCGGCATTTGCCTGGAGTAGACTTGGGAAACCACGGAAAACCACTTCCAGAATAGCTGAGGTAGGAATCGAACCCACCTCTTCTCAGGTTTGCCTCATGAGACTGAGTGTACCCCACTCCAGCCCTCAGAACCAGGAATCGAACCCCCCGGGCCTCCGCAGTGACAGCCAAGAATGCTAGCCACTACGCAACGAGGCGGACTCTACAGCTCTCGTCATAGAAATTTGGTCATTTAGCCCCGTGTCTGCTACCCATGTTATTGCGGCATGTGCATTTGTAATTCCGGTGATGATTTGGAAGGTGACCTTAAGTTAGGAACTATCCCGGCATTTGCCTGGAGTAGAAGTGGGAAACTACGGAAAACCTGTCCAGGAAGGATAAGATGGGAATCTAACCCACCTCTTCTAAGTTTTACCTCATGTAGCTGAGTGTACCCCGTTCCAGCCCTCAGACCAGAATGAAATTTATTGGCAGAGCCTGGATTCGAACATGGATCTCTGGGGGCGACAGCCAAGAATGCTAGCCACTACTTGACAAGGTGGTCAGGAGATTATCATCATCAGAACTGGAGCAATAATACAAGATCACCTAATTTTCAGTCGCATGGTCAGCATAGGCTACATACTTTGTCTGCTTATTGCTTTAATCCATAATTTCCTAGTTGGCTCTCGAAAAAGAAATTCATGAAAACTATTTCCAGTAACATTATTTCTATAGCCTTGTTTACTAAACGGCACGCGACAGTATACCACCATAATACAATAACCTTATTTCAGTAACATAACTCGAGTCGTGCGTACACAATGCGTATAAATACTGCCAACTGAACTGATCATGTAGGGAGGTATTCAGCGCCTCTAGCGGCAAACATAGCATCTGCAGGGCGGACAGCTCCCAGAGGCTATTGGCCAGGCTTTTTATTATTGGAGGCTAAGCTCCGAGGAAATCCCTCAGGCTATTCATTATTTTACAGCTGGCTGAGTTGACCAGGGTTTACCTGTTAGTGAAGGGTAGTTTAAAAATCTCCACCATTGGCAAAAATCAAACCCAGTCCTTCTAGTTGTGAATCTAACAATTTGCCACTAGGGCTCTTACATAACCTACAAAAAAAATGTAAAATAACTTACCGGTACCTTCAATCAAAGTGGGTACATTATACAGCATGTATCAGATGGCACTGCTGAATAACTGTGATAGACTAGAAAATGCACTGCAGTTGAGCAAAAAGAAACAGGCTACTATATATTGTTTTTGCTTGCCCCATAATATTCTAGTAAACTACAGTATCTAATAAGGACTGAACAACCACATTACTAGCATTTTTTACATCACAGTGAAGTACAAGTTGGTTCTATTATTCAAATAATATATATTAGAAAGAATTCTTACCTTGTTAAAGAACAATCCTGCGAAATATCACCTTTATACCATTAATATTAACAGCTGATGGCAACAGCAAATTCAAATTAACCAGAGTACCGCCATGTTGAAACCCCTAACCAATAGCGACAAAGAATAATGAATAGCAGGGAATATGGTAATAATCGATATCTTATAAAAGCGATCATGCACACTCTGGAGTACGTGTTTCATTCTCATTGATACTATTACGGTATTATGAAAAGCCAATAATATAACCATGGCTGCCCTTGTCCTTATTCAAGAAGTTTAAAATATTGAGTAAATTAAAACCTTAAGTCAATAAATAACTAGTTGCACTATTATATTTTATAAATCTCCGAATTTGCAACAATCGATTGGAAACTATCGATCTATCTATAGTTTTGTACAGCTGTTAATAATCGATTCATTAATTAATGTATTATTTACAGTCTGTCTGTTAGGTAGTCAGCCCGAAGGCTGGTTAGATCCTCAAAAAGTACCGCCGTTAGGTTATGTGGGTAGATACCCACAAAACCTCAAGGCAGCACTATACTGAGGCATACTAGGCAAGAAGAGGAGTGAGGTAGTTTGTCATTACTTTCCTCACTGAGTTACAACGGCAGTACTAACCCTATGAATAGAACCTTTCACAGCATTCACAGGCACCAACTGTGCCCTGAATGTCATTACTAAGCACCACCCATACCTCAGTAGCTTCCGTATAATCACAGCCATGAGACTGAGACATCGGTGAAAAGTCACATTTTACTCTAGCCTGTGCCAACAGACAAATGCAAATGTACTGCATTCATCAAGAAATGGCAAACAGCCCATTTTTTACAGTAAGAGACAGAAATGTAATTTTTCATTAAAAAAAAGTAAAAATATGTGTCGTAGTAGGGGGTGAGGTGATACTCCGGCGTGGCGCGTCCCAGGTGACGGATACGGGGGTCCTCACCATCTTGCCGGCGGACTTGAACAAAATAAAATAGCTCTCATGGACCAAACACACAACAACCTCTACGGTTAACAACCGCAGTTGTAACTCGGAGCTTCCTCCATACCTTTGAAAGTCAAACATGGAAGGAAATCGTTTAAGGAATATTCCACCACCTTGCAATTGCCAAGGCAGTCTGCATTCGGATACGGTGGGAAGTCACCTGAAAGATACCCTAGATGAGTCGGAGCATCTAAAAATTGAAAAAACAGATAGAAAACCCAAATTTAGACTGAAGACAGGACAGATAAACTATATAGCAACACACAATATAAATTCCATCATACAGCCAGGGAAACTCAAAATTTTGACAGACGAAATGGATCGCAGAGGGATTCTAATAACGGGGCTTCAAGAAATGAGAAACACCGATCAAGAACCAATAGAATCACAAGGGTATAGAATTTACAAGGGAATACCAGGAAAAAGAGTAATGAAGCAATGTCCACAATTCGAAACAGGATTTGTAGTCAATCTCAAAATAATTGAGTCCATCATAGAATTTAAAGCATTATCCCCTAGGCTCTCGACACTAACTCTAAAAGCTGCAAATAGAACATATACCATACTAAATGCCCATGCCCCAACTAATTATAAAAATAATAAGAAAGAACACAAAGATGATGTGGAAGGATTTTGGGAGCTTTTGGATCAGACAGCAACAAACATAAATAAAAGTCACACCAAAATTTTAATTGGAGACTTTAATGCCCAGTTAGGAAGGGAAAAAAGATATAGAGGCATAATAGGAAAATGGCCAGCACAGAGAAGAACAAACAGAGGAATGGCATAAGACTGGTAGAATTTTGCAGGAACCATGATATGATCTCCAAATCGACTTACTTCAAGAGAAGACCAAATAAACTCAAAACTTGGAAACATCCAGATTGGAAAAAAGGTGAATGGCAACTAGATCATGTTTGTATGGATACGAACTATCACAGGGAGATCTACAATGTGAAAGTTCTGAGAGGAACCAATACTGGATCGGATCATTACGTGATAAAGATTAAAATTAAATTCACCCCGTTGACAAAGAAAAAAACTCACCTCAAAAGAAAGAGAACATACGACCCTCATAAACTAATAAATAATAAGGGATACAACAAACAAACTAAATATTTATTTATTTATTTATTTATTTACATATGTTACGCCCGCATTGGGGCACTTAACCAAAACAAGTATATACATATCTCAAAAACAATATTAAAGATTCAGCTTCTTATTTTTCTTCTTTTCCCAAAACATTTTCATTCTAGTTGACCTTGCCGCTCTCTCTGCATCGCTTATAGTGTAAGTTTTGCGGGTAAAGGTTTTTAAGGGAAGTCGGATGTTCTTGTTTTTCAAGATATTCTTCTCATCTTTGTTAACAATTTGGGACATTGTCAAGCAGAGTTCATCCAGATCATTTTGAATTTCCATAAACCAAGAGTTCTTTGTTTTACTTTTGAAAAAATAATTAAATAATACTTTTAATTGTCTGGTATCCGGCAGGCGTGAGAGATGACAAAAAAAGGCAATTCGCCTTTTTCGCATAGTATTGACTATAGACTCTGTTTCTTTATAAACCACTTCATTTGGTAATAGACGCCACTGACCATCCACCTGATGTTTTTTATTAATTATAGTCTTGCGAATTCTTCTATCAATCTTCTGTAATGTGTCAGTAACTGATCGAGTGTTTAACTTGAAAAGTGTTTCACAAGCATATATTGCTTCCGGTTTAATAACTGATTCGTAATGTCGTAATTTGGCATTTATGGAGAGTGATTTTTTTTTTGTAACTAGACCAAGTAATATATTGCGCTTGTCTTAACTTTGTTGTTCTATTTTCGATTGACGCTTTCTTATTCAAATTCCATGTTAAAATCTCCCCTAAATATTTAAATTTATGTACAACTTTAATTTCTTTATTGTTGATCAATGTAATAGCTTGTGTTTCCACATCAAAGGATGCCATTATTTCAGTCTTTTCAAATGAAATTTGAAGTCCTACTTTTGCTGCAATAGACCCAAGTTCTTCAATTTGGTGTTTAGCCTCATCTATACTGGTTGAAAGCAGTGCAAGGTCATCCGCAAAGGCCAAGCAATTCAGTTTTATATTAGTACCAATCTTTACATTTGGAGGACAAGTTTTGTTCCACTCACGCATGATCTTTTCAAGAACACAATTAAATAATAACGGTGATAGACCATCTCCCTGTCGAAGTCCAGTCCGGATATCAAATGGTTCAGACAAGGTGCCTCGAAATTTAACCTTTGATTTAGTATCTTTCAAAGTAACGCCGATGAGGTTGATAAGCTTTTGATGTAACCCAAATTCCCTAAGGATATTAAGTAATGACCCTCGATGGATACTGTCATAAGCTTTCTTAAAATCCACAAAACTAATGACCAAATCCTTTTGTCTCATTCTATGATATTTCATTATCCATTTCAGACTGATGATCTGATCCAGACAGCTGCGACCTGGTCGGAACCCTCCTTGATATTCTCCTAGTTCTTGATCGAGTTGTTGTTGAATTCTTGTCAAGATAATTCTAGATAGAATCTTGTATGTTACATCAAGCAAAGAAATCCCACGGTAGTTGTTCGGGTCTAATCTATCACCCTTTTTATGAATTGGGTGGATTAAAGCCATTCTCCATTCCTCTGGTATTTGTTCCGAATTCCATACATCGATGAGGCGTTTATGGAGGTTGGAGATGGTTTGTTCATTTGCATATTTCCATAGTTCTGCTACCAATGAATTCTCTCCTGCTGCTCTATAATTTTTGAGCCAATTAATCGCTGCACATACTTCAGTCAAGTCAGGAGGAATAATGTTCTGTAAATTTGTTTTATTTTTTGGATTAGGCTCAAAATCAAGATATTCCTTAGGTTCATCAGCATTTAGTAGTTCTCTAAAATAATCTGCTAGAATTTTAGCATTATCAGTATCATTGTGGGCTAGTTTACCTGATTTATCTTTCATTAATAGTGTAGCAGGGCTGTATTTAGAATGATATTGACGAAATGTCCTGTAATAGTCCCTTGTTTTGTGTTGCTTAAAGGAATCGTCAATAATTTGTATGGACTTTTTTGGATTTTCTCTTTTAATTCTCCTAATTTCTTTGGCAGTTTCCCTTCGAACAATGGTTAATTCTTCTCGCGATTGTGTGGTCCTCTTTTGCTGATCATTGAGCCACGCTGTGTGTCTTTTCCGAATTGCAGCGTCACATTCCGCATTCCACCATGCATGCTTTTTCCTTTTCCCAATAGGGGCAATTTCGACAGCAACGGTTTTCAGTGTGTCAACCATCGTTTCTAGCTTGTCACTTAAGAGAGTTTTAGACTTTTCCTTATAGGACACATTATTTATTAAATAACTAGGGTCATATTGCCTTTGCTTGGTCGAGTTTGACGATTTTTGTTTACGTCGTGGAGTTAACTTGATCTTTATCTTGGATATATAATGATCAGAGTCAACATCGACCCCACGTAATACCTTCACGTTATATATTTCTTTGTAGAACTTTTTATCCATTGCAACATGGTCTATCTGGAATTCCCCTAGTGCACTGTTAGGGCATTTCCATGTCATAAGTTTGTGTGGTCTTCGCTTAAATCTAGTAGTTTCGAGATGTAGGCCATGTTCTTCACAAAGGGTGATTAATCTTTGACCATTCTTGTTAGTGAATTTGTGAGCTGGCCACTTACCTACTATTGGACGAAATTTTCTTTCTTGACCAATTTTTGCATTAAAATCCCCAAGCAAGATTTTAACATGAGTGTCTGGAATGTTTGATATTAGTAAGGCAAGTTCTTCCCAAAAATTGTCCGTTTCATCTCTAAATTTTTTGACATTCTTGTCATTAGTTGGGGCATGAACGTTTATCAAAGAGTATATTTTGTTTCCTGTCCTAATTGTTAAAGTTGCTAACCTTGATGAGTTCGACGAAAAGTCTTCCACTGAATCAATAATACTGGTATGTACTAAAAATCCCATACCAAATTGGGGGACATTTTTCATAACTCGTGGTCCTGGAGGTCCCTTGTAGAGACGGTATCCTCCAGATTCAATGGGGTCTTGATCTGTGTTTCTAAGTTCTTGAAGTGCTGTTATTAAGATCTTGTGTTGGTCCAATATATCGGTTAAATGCTTAAGTTTTCCAATTTTAATTAACGAATTTATGTTTAATGTTGCAAAGAATGAAAATTCCCCATGTTTGTTAATTTTGAGTTTGTATTTGGACTTTCGGGTTTCCAGGCGCTCCGACTCACCTGACTCTTCTACGCGGCACCCCACCGTATCCGAATGGTGCCTTGCGGTGGAAGAGTTCATTAGAAGACTGTTCACACTTGAGTTGATTGTCTGGTCTAGGACCCATGATCTGACCGTAGTCAGGGATTACAATTCCAGATGTGATCTGGAAAGGTGATGAATGGAATATGATAGGATGATTGATGAGAAATGGGAGTGTGTTTGGTCCGCGAGAGCTATTTTATTTCGCTCAAGTCCGCCAGCAAAACTGGTGAGGACTCCCCTATCCGCCACCTGGGACGCGCCACGTCGGAGTATCACCTCTCCGCCTTCCTACGACAACGTAGTAGGTTCGTGGACAAACTAAATATATTAAAATAACAGATGATCTAGAGGAAATAGTTCCCCAATTGAAACAAATAGCTGAACAAGTAGCCCCAATAAATCCAAGGAAGAAACACCAATGGTGGAACGATCATCATCATCTTGCACAGTTTCCAGCCACTGGCCGGGTCTGTTTGGAACACAAGCCTCTCCAACATCTTCTGTATTCCCACCATCTCTCAGCCTCCACCCTTGTCCAGTCTTCCCCTCTCTTCTTCACGCTTTCTTCCACCCCCTTCAGCCACCTGTCTCTCGGTCTTCCTCTCGGTCTCTTTCCTTCCCACTTCGTCTCGTGTACTCTCCTGGGTATCCTCTAGTGTGATAAAACAGTGGAAGATAGACATCAAGCCTGGCTACGGTATCAGAGTAAAAAAACAGATGAATCACACTTAGAACTCATAAAACAAAAGAAGATAACTAAAAAAATAATACGAAGGGTTAAACGTCAATACCAAAAGGATATACTTCTGATGATCGAAACAAATAGCGCGAAAACAAACTCAAGAGATTACTACAAAATTTTTAGCAAACAACTACAAAGATATGAACCTCCACCATTAATGTTAAAAGACAAAAATGGCGAGTTAGCTCATAGTAAAAAAATACAGAAATTTTTGCAGAAACATTTAACAAGTTGTTAAATTGCGAAGATCCACCAGAACTGCTTCAAATAAATACAGACGCGACTATTAAAATACCATCAGAAAACATAAATCCACCCACAACACAAGAAGTCTACAAAGCTCTGAGAGAGCTCAAAAACTACAAAGCGAGTGGAGAAGATCAAACATTTGCAGAATTGTGGAAATATGCAGCAGAACCAGTAAAGATTTCATTACACCAATGCATAGTGAACATTTGGACCAAAGAAGAACTGCCAGACCTTTGGACTACAGCTATAATACATCCGTTACACAAGAAAAGAGAACAAGAAGTTCCGTGACGAACTAAAGAGCCTACTTTTCTTAAAATTAAAGGTCCATGGCAATGATTAATCTATATGGATCTATCTAGAATAATGACGAAATTAAGTTGGTAATATCGAAATTTCGAATTAGTTCGAAATACTATATACCTGGCATAATGTACCCTAATAGAGAACTACAGTTGGCAGCCCTGGTGACTGAATATATTCTTAGTTCCATCTCTTAAGGTACAGAATACAAAATTTGGTTAAGTCCAATGGATAGCATGGACGTTACATGCAGTTATACATTGGATCTAACAGCGCGCGTAAAATCATGCTGGCAACAATGGCATACATGTATTGGTCAGAAATAATCTGAAATAATATGATCTATTGTTGTGTCAATTTTGAATGAAATCCATTAGTTAGTATAGAAGTTACATGCATTTTAAAATTGGACCTATCAGCAGGCTTAGAATCATGTTGGCAGCACTGACGTGTATAAGTTACTCCAAATTAATCTAGAATGTCAGGTACTATACGTGTGCAAAGTTTAGAGCTGTTGGCTTACATACTTTCTGATATATTGATATTAAGAAAAACGAATAGAGACAGCATTTATTAACAGTTGGCAGCCCTGGTTGCTCCTAAGAATGCGCATAGTAATATTTGTTATGGTACACATTGCACATAAGAAATTTTATTGAATTCCAATTGATAGTATAGAAGTTACATGTATTTGAAGTCGGACCTCTCAGCAGGCTTAGAATCATGTTGGTAGCACTGATGTATATAAGTTACTCCAAATTAATATAGAATGTCAGGTACTATACATGTGCATAGTCTAAAGCTGTCGGCTTGCATACTTTCTGATATATGAGTATTTGGATTTTTAAAAATGAGAGCATTTATTAACAGTTGGCAGCCCTGATGGCTCTTAAGAATACGCTCAGTCATATCTGTTTATGTTCGCATAGCACATACGAAATTTGGTTAAAATCCAATTGATAGTGTAGAAGTTATATGCATTTAAAATTTGGACGTATCAGCAAGCTTATAATCATTTTGGCAACACTGCCATGTATGGCCTCCTGGAAATTGAACTGCAATATTATTATCTATACGTGTGCCAATTTTGAAATAGCTCCCATTCATACCTTCCAAGATATCCAACATGGAGCTCAAATTTCAATTGCGATTTTTCAGCAGTTGGTAGCACTGACATCATTTTCAAATTTGGTCGTGAGATATTCAGGTATAGATCTTTACTCCTACCAAATTTTGTTTCGATTGCTTCAGCCGTTTAGGAGTTGGTAGGGGGACACACACACACAGCCAGACAGACAGACAGAAGGACAGACAGACAGACAGACAGACACACATTTGCCCGATCTCATAAGTCTACTTTTTCCTCATTTTTGCAAAATGTGAAAAGTAGGCTAAAAATCGTATCCTGACAACTATCGAGGAATTTCCCTTTTGGATATCACATATAAAATCATGTCACGAATTCTATATAATCGTTGTAAAGATCAATTAGAACTGAAAATAGGAGAATACCAATGTGGATTTTGGCCATAGAGAAGCTGCCCTGATCAGATAATCACCTTAAAATTAGTAATGGATTACTACAAACGTAGACAAAAACAGCAAGTCATAACCTTCGTAGACTTTGAAAAAGCTTATGATTGTATACATAGATCTTCACTGCTGAAAATACTAAAGAATTTCGGACTTCATCCCAAATTAATAAAAATTATTAAACTAACTCTAACAAACACCAAATCTAAAGTAAAATTCAGAGGAGAAATATCTGAACCGTTTACGATTAAAACAGGATTAAGACAAGGAGATGGTTTATCGCCTCTACTTTTCAATTGTGCTTTGGAATATGTAATGAGGGAATGGCACAGGGAAAATCCTAGGAGCATAAGAATTGGAACCAAGAAAGATCAAATAGACTTAAATTGCTTGGGATTCGCCGATGATTTATCGTTACTTGCATAGTTTCCAGCCACTGGCCGGGTCTGTTTGGAACACAAGCCTCTCCAACGTCTTCTGTCTTCCCACCATCTCTCAGCCTCCACCCTTGTCCAGTCTTCTCCTCTCTTCTTCACGCTTTCTTCCACCCCCTTCAGCCACCTGTCTCTCGGTCTCTTTCCTTCCCACTTCGTCTCGTGTATCCTCCTGGGTATCCTCTTCTCCTCTATTCGTTTTACATGTCCATACCATCTAAGTCTAGATTTCTCTATAAGGTGAGTTGGGGCAAGAGCATTTTCAGGGCAAGAGCATCACTGGTCCATGATATATTTGTCCGTTTGAAACTCGTTCTGACATCTCTTGGGGAGTTAGGGTAAGTTGTCTTGCGTTCATTTAACACTAGATGTCGCGGGTGAAGTCGACTAACAAGCGGATGTATAGGCCAGTTCCGAAAGTAATGCCGTCAACGAAGCATCAGAGCTCACCGTGCTTCCCGAATCCACGCTGTATCTAGACCATCGCTCATTGAAATAACTTCATTTATGGAAAGTTTAAAAGTTATAAGTATACTCTTTTCATAAACATATTTAATCATAGAAATACCACGTAACTAATTACAAAAACATGAGGGGTTGCTCTTGCCCCGTCAGAACAAGTATGCGGGGTAAGTTCGTCCCTGCCCTACGGGGCAAGTGCGTATCCAGACAATATTATCCCTCCGCCATCTGTAGACCGCAGGGGAAAACTGTTGTTTCCCATTTCCTTTACTCAGAACAACATTCAGTGAATGGGTAATAGTGAAACTTAATTTGAAGATTTTTTATGATGGACCACGAATGAAACTTACTTTTGATTTATTAATAAGGAGATTTAAACACATCATGTTGTTATTTAAATGAATATCTACTGTTAGTGACAATGTTTAATTTTCGTTTCTTTATTTTAAAAATTTGATAAACAATTTTTAATGTGCCTTGATACAGTGTATCTTCTGTCGACATTTATTTTCCTTGTACTTATTTGGTATAACTTGATTTTACAATTTGTTTTTAGTTACTGTTACGTTAATAAATTGCGTTGAACCCTAAGCAACTTACCTACTAATAAAATGTAAGTAAACGCCAGTTTTTGTGTTTAATTTTTATATTCTTGTGATGTTTTCCAATGGCTGTAATTTTGCATCTTACACACCCCAACATTCTAAGGTGAAGAATTTAATAGAAAACATAACTTTATAAATTCTGAAATATGCATCTAATAGATTAATAAGTAGAGAACACGAACTTGCCCCGTGATTATGTGTAAAACATTTAATGGAAGAATATAGGCTAGAGTTGCACTTGCCCCATATCACGGGGCAAGTGCGTACCCTGGACATTATAGTGATATTTAATTTCCTAATGGAATATACATTCTTGAAGCAAACATTCAAGATGCATCAGTCACACACAATTAACCAGTCAATATGCAGAAAAGTCTTGTTTTGGTATTGCAACTAGTTTAGATGCATTTAAAATTCAAAGTTGCACTTGCATTTTTTGGGTATGCACTTACCCCAACTCACCTTACCATCTTGTAATGGTTCCTCCTTCATTAATTCTCAGGTCCTCTCATTTCTTATTCTGTCCATCTTTGTAGCTCCAATACTGCTTCTCAAGAACCTCATCTCACTGGCCTGTATTTTGCTCTTCTCCCTTCCTTTCATAACCCAGGTCTCCGAGGCATACATCAGGATTGGGACATAGTACGTCTGATATATGATCTTTTTGCTGTTCTGAGGGACATCCTTGCTCCATAACATGCTTCTCACACTCCTCCGGAATCAAATAATAAGCCTACAAAATATAACACAAAAATTGGACTTCAGATATCATTTGAAAAGACTGAGATAATGGTAGAAAATCCACTTGTAATCAATCACATAACAGTAAATAACAAGAAAGTTAGAATAGTGAAGGAATTTAAATACGTAGGAGAAATTATAACTTACAACTTGAATGAGAAACCTGCATGGCTAGAAAGAACTAATAAAATGATAAAAGCCCAAAAATTAACATGGTCTACATACAAAAGAAAATGTCTATCAATCGCAACAAAATTAAAACATTACAAGACGGTGGTTCAACCACAGGTGACATATGGAAGCGAAACTCTTTTTAAAGTTACTCAGAAAAACAGAATCAACAAAATTTTAAAAGTAGAAAGAAGAATAGCTAGAACATGCATAAATAAAAAATATCAGAAAGATGTACAGTGGCAGATAGTACCAAATGAAGTGATATACAGATACTATACGGAAGAAACGGATTTCTTTTTTTGGTCTCATTATGAGCCGAAAACCAGATTATCTAGAAAAATTGTAGTGAAACTTTGGAATATGAAACAACAAGTAGGGTGGATTAAGGAAATTAGAGAAGATATAAAAGAATTAGAAATAACCTTGTATGACTTGCAAAACAAAACAAAAAATTTTAAAAAACCTGAAAGATATAAAAATTAGATTTCAGGCAAAAATAGACAAACCTAATACAATAAAAAGGGTATTTACAGATGAGGAACGCCTGAGAAGTTCAGAGTGAATGAAAAGCTACTGGGCAACTCGGAAAGGAATTACTGAAGAAGAGGACCAAGAAATGATTGACTGAAGTGGTCCAATGAGGCCATAGAAACAGAAGAAGAAGAAGAAGAAAATCTCATTATGATCAAATATGTAAAATAAAGAGACAGAATATGTATTTTTTTACATTTAAAAAGGCAAAAATTTGTAAAAACAAAATGTCATTATGATCAAATTCGGTATGTAACAATAACATTAAATTAGGCCGGTCCCGTGTTGTTGGGGTAGCGCGCAATTCCCGACTCCGTCAGGCATTTCTGAAACGACGTTAAGGCTGGAACGGGGTGCACTCAGCCTCGTGAGGACAATTGAGTAGCTGTCTGACAGTGAGGCAGCACCCCGGTCACGAAAACCAGGATTAACGGCCGAGGGTACCCGATGCGCTGATCATGCATCACCCCAATATCTGAGGCCAAATGGCTCGTCGCTTGGTAGGCCTAGGCCCTTCATGGGACTGACAGAACTGTATTATTTTGTAACATTTGTGAGGAACCTGTAGCGGCAGACATGCGTTTGCAATTTACACAGCAAAACGTGAAATGTGCATCGTTAAAGAAGCGACACAACGTTTGCTTCCCAAACTGCGAGATGTGAGACATGGTCCATCAAACAGCCAGTTCTAACAAGATATTTGTCATGCATTTCTTGCGGCTGATATACCACTAAATAAATTGCAGCATCCAGTACTACATGGTACGTTAGAAATGTAGGCCTACGTCGAACTTCCTCTCCCTGACGAGTCAACACTGCGTAAGAACTATTACTCTGACACAGTACACTGTTAAGTGGGAATATTTGTACTGTCGACTGGATTATTCAAGCAGCTGTACGTTTCAACTATTTTGAGTAACTGGGGGACATAAATATGACAAATTTACAAACATATTTTGGATACCCCCATCATATATTTTCCACTAAGCATATAAATACATATTTATGAAAAGTTAAGCACAAAATTATCCGGGCCCAGCTTATACAGAAGACTTCACGTGCTTGCGCACAACTCACCAAATTTAATTTGTTGGAATAATTTGCGCAGCAACACTCACTTGTTAAAACGACTCGTGCATCACCAATTGAAAAATGGATTTACTAACTCAGAAAGCTTTGTGGGCATGAGCATAACAATTCACCAAAGTATCATCGCAATCGGAGGAATGGTATTGGAACGCATTGAGAAAATCATACAACGAAAACACAGAAACTGCCGCTAAACTGTATGAAATAGCCTACACTCATTTGTTAAAATGATTCGCGTGCTACTTATTATGAAATGGATTTACTTCGCGGGTGTGCGCGCAATTCAGAAAAGATCATTTGTTGAAACAACTCATGCGCCATCTATTGTAGAGTGGATTTCCTTGTTCAGAAACCGTCATGGGAGTGTGCACAACAACTCACTAAAGCTTCATCACAATGGGATGAATGGTATATGAACGGATAAAAGATGAACAAACAAACATTCTTTTGTAGCCTATGGATACCTAATGTACTATCAGGTAACATTCATTTCTATAGAGATACAGTAATTTAGCTATCAGGTCTTACAGAGCTACGCAGCCAGCCTCAATTTTCTATTGGTATTATGATAAAGGTTGTACAAAAACAATCTTACATAATAAGAACAAGACAAACACCAAGTCTATTAAGCAGGCCTCAAACCGGTGGTTTGAGGACTAGAACGAAATACGCTCTACCTTGATTGGCAAAACCGAGAGAAGTTCCCATCTCAGATATCCTAGAAGTGATTTTCCATGGTTTCCCCACTTCTACTCCATGGAAATGTCGGGATGATTCCTAACTCCTAGCCTCAGTTACAAATACACACACACTACAAAACTTTACAAGAATAACATATGCTATTGGACAAACACTACACATAACGATCTTGGCATTCCCCAAAGTAGAATTTCTATAAACTGCCATCCCAATTGGTTGTTTCTACATTGACATGTACTGTATTATAGCAGAGATAAAGAGTAGGTCACTACCAGTGTTCTGTTTATTGCAGCGTAGGGCCGCTGAATTGTCTCAGCTGCAGCTCGGACTGAATATTGCTATTTTTATAGGCCAGGACGGTCAGGACTGACTCACTCTTTGGGAGAATAGTTATTCTACCGTTAATCATACCATATCATGAAAAGCCCTAAGCTCACCTGAATCTTATTACTATTTACGGTCAAGGTATTTCAGTATGCTCGCGTCTTTATAAGATCCATATCCTAACAAACTTCCTACACATCTCCCACATTCATATCTCTTGTATCTCTCCCAAGGGCTAAAAAATAGTAGGGCGTGGGTTGGTGACCGGGGGACCACAGCTAAGCACGGCATTCCTTCCACTTCATTGTGCCAGGCTTTTATGCCTCTGTTAGAGGCGGGATTAAAACTTTCGATCTCTGAACATCCAGCTCCTCCTTCTGGTAATGGAGTTCAATGAAACGCTGCGGATTACTCATACAAGGACAACTACTACTACTACTACTTCTCCTAATAATAATCATCATTATCCTATGGTCTTAGCTACCTGCTGTAGACCTTTTGACTTGAATCCATTCAGGCGTTCTAAACTCCAATGTCAACGTTCTGTTTAACACTGCCATCTGGTAGTGAAAACCTGAATTCTACTGAGCTACATGTGACTGAGATTTAATTAATTTTAGACCCTAATCACCAAATGTAATACGAGAGATCTTTCACGATCCGACATCGTACAACTTTGCTGTAGATTTTTGCCGCCCTACTTGTAGCAGCTAGCATTCTTGGCTGTCGGTCTGGGTATGATTCCCGGCCCTGTCAAGAAATTTTAATTCTGGTATCAGGGCTGGAACACTCAGCCTCGAGAGGCAAAACTGAAGAAAGGATGGTTCGATTCCCACCTCAGTCATCCTGGAAGTGGTTTTCAGTGGTTTCCCACATCTACTCCAGGCGTATGCCAGAATACTTCCTAACGTAAGCCCGGATCCACCTCTTTCCTAACCCTCAGCATAATGACTACTACACTACCACGTGCTGTGTGTGTCTTCAGTCTTTTGACTGGTTAGATGCAGATCTCCATGGCGTCCTCTCCTGAGCTAACCGTTTTATCTCTACATAGCTACCACACCAGGCCCAACGAGAGGGTGGATGTATTCATTTATCCTAAATAAACAATAAGAAAATGTATCCTACTTTGCTTCGAACAGGTAACAATCATTGAACCGTTGTCATTATATCGCAGTCAAACTTAGCGTGGAAATCCAATTCTGGAATAAAAAGCCCACTGCAGGCTACTAACATACCTGTAGTATAGTCAGAGATAGGCAAAATACTCCCAAAATGTATTTTAGATACAAAATAATATTTTAAAATACTTTCAATAAAATATGCTTTCTTCCATTCAAAAAACAATATACAGTGTTACTATCCTAGATATTATTATTGACCTGGACTGATGGCTCGTTAATGTGCAAGGTAGAAGGGTTCAAATCCCACAGTTAGTCTCCTTGAAATGTCTTTTATTCTTTTTTCAGGAGAATACTCCCTGTAGGAGGGGGTGGGGGGGGGGCAAGGGGAAGGAGGGGTGGGGAAGAAGCGTGGTGACGCAGCGGTCAAGCCCTTGGCCTTTCACCTTGGCGAACCGGGTTCGATTCCCAGTCAATGCACGTGAGATTTTCAAAGTTTAAATGCCATGTGTTGTGGTTCGGATTCCACGTAAAAAGAGGGCCTTGTGGCTCATGATCGCAAGATTAACGGTCACGTAAAACTACAAACTTCAACTTCATGATCAACACTTATAATTACTTATAATTTAAATGTATTTACAAATTATTAAATTGTTCATTAACTTCAGTACTGTCCGTGCATTTTATCTCTGCCTCTGACGACCGTTGTATTTCTAAGAATATGAAGTGTCATCGACCTGTCAATTTCTCTACTCCTATTTACGTGACATTATCCCTCATGTTGGGGCTCGGGAGTTTTGACGATACCAGGTGCGGATCTAGAGTTTGGCTTTGGGGAGGGGTCACAGAATCGAAATTGTTCAGAAAAATGGTATCACTAACAATGAACGCAATCACAAAATAACCAAACGTACAAAACCAGACCAATTTTTTTGCAAGCTACATGGATAGAAATTTGATGCGTTTAGTGCACCAAAAATATTCGCACAAAATGCAACGGCGTGTTTTGCGACTTTTACATCGAGCTTCGAGAAAAGTATCAAGGTACGTTACAGTTTCGGCAAGTCGAGTTGGTACCGACAGAGGGAGAAAGTCATAGCTTAAATTGCCAACCAAGCTTGCAGTTTGGACGTGGGCAAAATTTTTTGGTGTGTAAAAAGCCCCAAATTCCTATCCGTGCATTGCTGCACATTCATCGTGACATCATTATAGACATTCACTATTTTGTTAAGTTGGTTGAAATCTGTTCTAGCTTGTACTTTCTATTCTTGTGTCCTTGCATTGTTAAGTCTTTTCTTATATTCCTTCCTGCTGTTCACTGTTTCCCATGTCTCAGAAGTAACCCATTCCTCCCTTCCTCTCTCTCTTGCCTAAAACCTTTTCACATGTATTGATATAGGTAGTCTCTATGTTCTTCCAGTTATGTTAATATCCTTTCCTTCTTCTTCCTCTCTCAGCTGTTGAAATGGGTTTCTCAACTCTTGTGACAAATGTTGTTGCACCTCCTTATCCTTTAATTTATCGAGGTTGTACCTTATCCTCCCCTTTTGATGAATGTGCCTAATATTTGCTATCTTCAATAGGAGCGTAGCTATCACTGAATGATGGTCACTTCCCACATCTGCTCCTCTCTTGTTCCTCACGTCCAACAGGGAAGTTCGCCATGTCTTGCTTATAGTGAAATAGTCAATCTGGTTCTCCGTTATATGGTTCGGGGACAACCAAGTCACTTTATGGCAGTTGTTATGAGGAAAGATTGTACCTCCTGTCACCAAACTATGGTTGCTACAGAATTCAATAAGTTTGTCGCCATTCTCATTTCTAGTACCTATACCATATCTCCCCATTATATTTTCTATTCCTTGATTATCACTTCCGACTTTCGCATTCAAGTCTCCCATCACGAGCACTATAACCATTTTCTTCACTTTTATCAAGGTTCGATGTAACTGGCCGTAAAATTGCTCTTTTCTTTCTTATCCTGTCTCTGTTGTTGCATAGCATTGCACCACTGTGATTGGTCTAACTTTTGATGCAAATCGGGCTACTATTATCCTTTTTGAGACTGGATACCACTCCATCATGCTCCTCCTTGTCTTTTGTGTGATCAGTAAAACAACACCCTCTCTATGTTCTCCTTCTGTTCCTGAGTAGGCCTACAACAACGTGTCCCCTTCCTGGGTCCTTATCTCCCCGAACCCACTCCATCTCATCTCACTCAAACCTAGTAAGTCCAACCTGTAGCGCTTCATCTCCCTAGATACTTCGGCCTGTCTACCTGTCACCCACATTGTTTGTACGTTCCAAATTCCAATTCTTGTGTCTGATTTCATGCTAAAGGTCCAATCCGTTTTATCCATCCGGCTTCTATTCATTTCTGTTTCTGTAATAAGGGTAATCTCGGGTTTGTAGGTTATTGGCCTTCAGCACCCAAAGCCTGGAGAAGGGGCTGCCTTCTAAGTATCCATGCCTACTGATTTTCTGTCAGGGTTTCTTCCCTTAGACTTTGAAGTTCCCACTTCTGTTCACAAGGCAGTGGAGATCCTGATCTCTTAACCCTGGTCAGCTGGGCTGCCTCTTCCGTCAGCTCCGCCGTACCTAAGACCATCTTCTCCGCCTTCGTTGCTGTTGAGGACTTGAGGGTTCTGGGTTGCTTTTTAGTCTGGATCTTCACCCTTGGCCTGTCCGGCAAGGAAGGTCCTACCAGTAGCTATGCTACCACCGGCATAGCCCAAAGGATCATTAGATCACGCAAGCACTCCCACCACGTCAAAGTCATGCAACCCCTAGGGAGTGATTGGAGCACTATAATCAATCTATATACAGTCAAGTCTTAGGAATATTAGTTACAAATTTGGCTTCTTCTTCCTCTTCTCCCAGAACTGTTTCATTCTGTCTGACCTGGCAGCCCGTTCTTCATCCGTTATGGTGTATTGTTTGCGTATAGAAGTTTTTAGACTAGGTCTGTCTTTGTTTCTCAGGATCCTCTTCTCTTCCCAGTGTTCAATTTGTTGCATTGTCAAGCCTAATTCATCTAGACCAGGGCCATCCACACAGCGCTCCGGCCGCGCTCTAAGCCAGTGCTCCGAGAGCTTTGGTGGATGGTAGTTTCGGTCGTGGTGGGAGGAGCTTGGCTAAGCGAGCGGTCTGCCCGTCGCGCCGAAGTGAGCAGCCGATCCATCAGTCGGTAGTGTTCACTGAATCAGTCTAGTCCAATGCACTTTGTTAACAGCGTGTAAGTAAATCAGTTTTGCAGTGGTCATGAATGAACATCATACCAAAAAAAAGGAGTGGTGAAGCAGCAGCTTTCCGCAAGAAGAATACCCCCTTTTGTATAAATATGCATGTTAAGTTCTGTCAATGTTCGGCTCAACTTACATTTGTGGGCGTTTCTTTGCGGTTCTTAAGCTTACCAAACGTAAGCATCGTGTGACGTTGAGCGATAGAAACTAGCGCAATTGTTTACGAATAGCTGTGTCCAGAAATATTGTACCCAAATTGGAGAAGATTGTATTCTCCAAAACTAAAAGCTCGTAAAAACGACGGAGAAAAAGTCACTCAAGGTCTGTACTATTTGTTCATATTGGTAAAATGTTGTTGAATTTTCCTCTCTAATATGTTCGAATTTTAGTTTGGAATAGATCACAATGTTCTTTACTTAACACTTGCGTTCGTTTCCTGCACATTCCATACATCGGAGTGCCATTAGATTTGTATATGCGGTATATTTTTAGTGGCAAAAGAGCAGTATCAGTATGATGTCAACAATCCCACAAATGGCGTCGGTCGCACGACTTTACGTACATATTCAGTCAGCGCCCGTCTGTCTCATGCCTCCTCGCTGCCACAGTGTAGTGGTGGTAAGGGGAGGAGTGCTAGTCTGATTGCCCAGTGCTCCCCGAGCGCGGCCATGCTCTCAGAGCACAATGACTGGATGGCCCTGATCTAGATCATCTAGGACTTCTTTGAACCAATGATTTTTGGTTTCACTTTTCCAAAAGTATTGGAATAGCTGTCTGAGTATCCTGGTCCCTGGTAATCGTAATATGTGACAGAAAATTACTTTTTCTTTATTATAGTTTGGAGGTTGAATTTTGACAAATGCCATTGAAGAGGCTTTTAAATGTTGTACGGGTTCAAATAGGTTCCTTTATATCATGGGACTTTCTTTCATAAGTCTTAGCTGAAGACGAGCTATGAACCCATGGCCTTGGAACACTAGTTGCAAGTAAGTCAATCATCTGTTCCACAGTAGTATGTTATATTATAATACCAGACAGGTAGAAGTGTGGTTTAGTTGCCACCAGTGTTAGCAGTGGTGAGATTGCTTCTAGCCCATTGGCAGGGATATAAGATATGCAATCCCTTAATCCAATGGTACGAGAACATAAATGGCCTCAAGTAAACAACTGTTTAGGTCACCTCAGGTATTGACGAAACTTACAGATTACATTATTACACTGTATTTCAGCGTATCAAGAAAGGAGCACACAGCAAACTAAAGCCCTTGCCAATACTACACATTAATTTTAAACTGTTTTGCCTTTCAGCATCCTGTCTAGCCTGCAAGCCTTTGTTTGCGGACATGTCACCTCCAAGATCCCCTATTAGCAGTTAACACTGTGACATTCTCTGCTTCTACACCATTCAACACTGAATCTAACCACACCTACTACCTCTACCTCTCTTACCCTCAACAACTGAACTCATTAACCTCTTAGGTAATCTATCCTCTCCCCCTTCTCTTCATATGACCCCACCATCTGAGTCAGCTCATATGAACAGCTTCATTTAGCGTGTCCATTTCTAGCTTAGTCTTTATCTCTTAATTATGAGTACCTCCCTGCCAATGCTCACATTTGTCCTAGCAATCATTCGTGCTACCCTCATATCAGTTACCTCTAGCTTATGCATGAGCTGTCACTTCCATCCAGCAAGGTCGGTCTAAATACTGAGCGATATAGGGATAGTTTAATTGCTCTACTAACTTCTTTCTTGCAGAATACTGTGGATGGCAACCAAGAACTCACTGCATTGGCTTTTCTGCATCACAACTCAATTTCTTTCACCATACTATCTTCCTGAGAGAATATACAGTCCAAGTACTTAAAATGGTCTACCTACTTCAATTTAATTCCTATCTAGCATTCTATTTTTTGCTCTGTCATTAATTTAATCATTGCCCCAGAGGAGTGCGTCAGGCCTCGGCAGCCGGCACAGTTCATATCCTCGCCGCTAGATGGGGGCTTCATTCATTCCATTCCTGACCCGGTCGGAGACTGGAAGCAGGCTGTGGATTTTCATTTTTCATTCTATTTTTTGCATTTCTTCCCTACAGACGTAACCTGTTTTTGAAATGCTGATTTCCATGCCATTTTCCCTACATTTCAGCATAAGCCAGACTACTTACCTGGTTTCCACCTAATTGAGTCCCGCCCAGTCAGTTAACGCCCTTCAGCAAATGGTCCATAATAAACAGTAGAGGTGAGAGGTTACAGCCTTGCCTCACTCCTGTAATAACTTCAAATCAATAACTAATCCTACCATAAACACTCACTGCATCCTGATTATCAATATAAATACTTTTGATTGCCTGTAGCAGCCCTCCCTCGATACCATAATCCCTCAGGATGCTCAGCATCTTCTCTAGATCTACAAAACACAAACGTCTATTCCTCTCATAGCATTTCTCAATAACTTGGCACATATTAAAAAACTGATCTTGACATCCTCGTTGTGGTCTAAAGCCACACTGGTTTTCATCCATCTTACTCTCGTCAATTATCACTCTCTCCTTTCTACAATACCTGTGTACACTTTGCTCAGGACACTTATCAAAGAAATGCCTCTATAATGGTTGCAATCTTTCCTGTTACCTTGCTTTAAATTGGGTTGATTTCTGATTTTGTCCAGTCAGAGGGTACCTTTACTAATTCCCATGCCAATTCTATTATCCTATGCAACCATTTCATCCCTGCTTTCCCACTATACTTTGCCATTTCTGGCTGAATTTTGCAGATCCCTGCCGCTTTGTAACCACCCTCCCTAATTCCACAACCGTGAATGCTGTTCTTATTCTCCTCCTGCATAATCTCAAAATCTGCCACATTTACATTTAGCAAATTTTCAAAGTACTGTTGCCCTCCTCCCAATGCTACCTTAGTATTTACGAAGTGTTCCCCTGAATTATCCCGACACTTTTCACTTCTCTTTTCCTTCCATTTCTAAGATTCTTTATAACACTCCAAAAAAGCTTTCCTGCCACTTGGCCTAGAATTTCCCCCCTCATTTCCTTTTAGCTGTACTACTATTTGTTTGGTCTGTTCCTTTCTATTGCATAAAGCTGTCTGCTGGATTCCTAGTTTGGAGCCATTTTTTAAAGAATTCTTTGACATTTACAAGCCAAATTCACTATGCCATTTCACCAGGATGTGTGCTTTTTTCTGTCTCTACCCAATTTTCCCAAGACATCCTTGTTCTCTGACCTCTCGTTTTAATTGTGTTGTAATTCTTTACTCTTTGGAATATTTCATCAATCATATCAATATATTTCTGCCAAGTTCCTTATCCCGAAGATTTCCAACTATAATCCATCTGCAAATAGATCACACCATATCAGTTTGTGGTCTGTTTCAGTAAAAAATACCCTGCAATTCCTTAACAATTTCCTAAATTGAAAGTCAGTTGTCATGACGTCAAGAGGCTGGAGTAGGGCAAACTATGAGTTGCGACACATGCCCACCAGGCTCCATGGTTTGCATTACAATGTCGAAAGAAGACTTACCAAAACCCAGCCAAGGACTGCGAATGTGAAAAGTGCAATGAAAAATGTGAAAGATATCACGTCATGAAGTGTCATAAACGAGGAGAATCCCTAAGAGTGTTTTGCACAAAAGACTGAGAACTTTGTATTGAAAAGCAGTAGTGCTGAAGATTTCTTTTACGACTTTGTACTAACTGATTATGTATATTTTGGCCATTGGCTGCTCTCATTACATTATAAATTGAAAGTCAGTAATGATATAATGTATTATCGACTTGGTATCTGTGAATCTCCTTGTGCTTCGTGAATGAGTTCGCAACAGCTAACCCCATGTTAGCACATAAGTCTAGTAAATATTCTCCATTGGTGTTCGCTTCTCTATCATCATCCCACTTACCCATTACCTGCTCATACCCCTCGGTCCTATTTTCTATTCTAGCATTGAAATCTCCCACAAGTACTACACTATCTTTATTGTTCAACTCTCACTACCATATCACTCAGAGCCTCATAAAATCTGACTACTTCGTCATATTCAGCCCCTTCATTTGGAGCGTAAACTGAAACAATCCTGTCATTTCCAAATCTATCCAAATTAATTGTTCATTTACATACCTCACAAAAACTATGTTACGCTCTAAGGTTCTCTTGACATACAACCCTACTCCCTACTTTGCCCTGTCTCGTTTTACACCTGACAGGTACACCTTGTAATCTCCTACTTCCTCCTCTCTAGCCCTCTTTATCTGAACTTTACTAATCCCTAGAATATCCAATCCCTTCCTAATTGCTGACTCAGCTAGCTTTACTTTCTTCCTTCCATAAGCCCCGTCGATATTAATAGCACCTCATCGAATACCCAATCTATTGCTCGTTCGTTTCCAAGGAGTCCCTGATCACTCCCTTAGGTCCGAGGCATTCTCAAGACATTTTTAGCAGGTTTAAGAAGTGCACGTGAAGCAGGTTGCTAGCCTTACTTACACAGGGCCTCACGAGTTTCACCTCAGGGAATAAACAAGGGAGTTGGGTAGTCTAGCCACCTAAGCACAAGGAGGGCCATGACTCAGAATATGTCCAAGATGCCCACTCATTCCATAGTAACTGGTATCCAGACTGTCAGGACCCCTTACAAGGCTACTCAGCTGTTGCCCATGGTTCACGAACTAGGAACCGTGAACCACTATACAGCATAAAATAATTAACTACTGTTGAATGAAATATGATACTGGAAGGAATCAGGATGTGCATAAGGAATTCTGAAGGAATGATATCAGGACAAAAATAAGTGAATATGCTGTATTACACATAGTATATATTCTTCTTTTCTATTTTTTTTAAGAAATAAAATCCACATAACATTTTCATAAAAAGAGCAACATTGAATTTCATGAAGTCATTTTCCCAGTAGAGAACTGTCATTGAATGGTAGAGCCACGTGCATTGCAAACCTGTGAGAGAAAAATATTAAGTTAACATACCACTCTTAATAATATTGTTCATTCATTAAGGGGCCTTGCGACATTGTGATCATGTAACCCCATGTAGTTGGTGTGTAATCTGTCTGACAACCTGTGTCATTGTGAGGCTGTAAGTGAATTTGTATTGGAGGCTAGGGTTTGGAAGGAGGTGGCCATGGCCTTAATTTAGGAACCACACCAGCATTTACCTGCGGTAGAGGTGGGAAAAAGTTTTTAGGTTGGCTAAGATGGAAACTGAACCCATCTCTTCTCAGTTCTGCATCATGAGATTGAGTTTATCTAGTCTCAGCCCTCAGACCATATTATGTCTTGGCACAGCCAAGTCATCTGGATCTAAAGTCTCAATACGTACACAGAAGGCAGAATATGAATTATTTTTAATAATAATACATTCTTCATTGCTCTGGAGGAGTATAATAGACCTTACCAGCCACCTCAATGCACCTGAAGCCTCGATTTTAGATACTCATATTGAATGCCACAAAGAAAAATATGACTTTTCATTGTCCACTCACAAAGAAAGAAAATTCCAACAAGAATATTTTCCGCCCAAGAAAAGGCAAGACGATCAATACGCATGAAGAAGTACTGGGAGGACCGCAAGGCTCGTACAGTTCCTACAAGTCGACGAACGAATGGTTGGTTAAAGTGATCCTATGTGTATCAAAAGGCGAAGAAGTAGAAGAAGAAAAAGAATGCCACGAAGTGGGGAATGCCATTAACTTAAATTAGAACAAATAGGCCTACACCATAATTTAATGCAAGCACAATATGCAGATATCCTCGCCGCTAGATGGGGGCTTCATTCATTCCATTCCTGACCCGGTCGGAGACTGGAAGCAGGCTGTGGATTTTCATTTTTTCACAATATGCAGAAAGGTCCTTGTGCACCCCATCTTGCTGTGATATTAGACAGACCACCTTAAAATTATACCGAGGGCATGGAGGTGCAGCAATCAAGCTGTTTGCCTCTCACCAAGGAGGACCGGGTTCGATTCCCGGTCAATGCATGTGAGATTTTCAAAAACAGAAGTAGAAGTTTGATAGGGTCAGATTGAGAATTAATGTTCACAAAAATTCATGTCTCATCCCCTTGCAGTCAACATACAGTTTGATCAAGAGTAACAGGACTGCTAATATTCACTTTGGCTCTCCGTCAACTGATATGAGAAGATGAGCTGTAATGTTTTGTAATGCATATTGTGTTCATTTCTATTTGAGTTTGATTGGTTTGTTGTTATATTGATTGAATATGAGGAAGAATGAATAGTTGATTGATTTTTCGATTGAATGTACGAGCGAGTGAAGTAATGCAATCTTTTGTTTTTAGATCCTCGAATGTCACTTCCGTATATATAATTTTTCCCATTTCTGGAAGTACTTTTTTCTAGCTATTCATTTACTGTATATTTTTCCCCTTTTGTACACATTTTATGTGTCTCCAGGTTTCTGTTTACTGTAGATAGTTTTTAATTTTCTGTAAATAATGTTAATGTTTCTTGAACATTTGGGACTGTATGGATGACTGAGAGCTAGAGGTAATTTTCTTACAGGATGTTTGAGTATCTTTGTGAGGTTGAGGTTGTTCATAGATAATAGTATCAAGGACCGTAAACATTTCCATATCACTTCAAAATTTCCATTGGAGCAAGAAGATAAATAGAGTACATATTCCAACCACTCCGCGAAGAGCCTTTATTCATCTCATAGACCATATCAAGATGTTTTTAAAGAAAAATATTTTAGACTAATTTACAGGAATATACAAATACCAACTATTTAGAAATATGTAATTTTCACAAAATTATTTTTATATTATACTGGCTATACCCGGCATGCGTTGCGATGCCAATCAAAGACAGATAGAAAGAATGGAAGATAATAATGTTATTGGTTTTACGTCTCTTTTAACTACTGCGGCTTTTAGAGACGCCGGGCTGATGGAATTTTGGCCCAAAGTCTTTATCGTGCCAGTAAATCTACCGACATGGCCCCCTCACATTTGCGCACCCTCAAATGCCAACTGGCTGCACCAGGATTTGATCCTGCAACTTTGGTTGCAGCAGGCGAGAACATTACCGCTGAGCCACACAGCCAGCCCAAGAAAGAATAAGAATAAGTGTTTGAATTGCAATTACGTTTACTGGAGTGCCGTCGGATAAACAATATTCTTTGTTTTTCTGTCTGGTGCGTATATAAATAAATCCGAAGGTTTTCCGACGCATGAGCACGCCACATACAAATGACCATGTCAGCATTTGTTGAAACTACTCGTGTGCCATCTAATGTAAAATGGATATACTTTTTCAGAAAAATTGGTGGGAGTGTGCACAACAACTCACCAAAGTTTCATCGCAATTGGCGGAATTGTATATGAACGCTTACAGGACTCTCCTGAAACGATTCGCTGGCCGACAATCATTTATTGAAACTACTCGTATGCTACCTACTACCAAATGGTTTTTCTAATTCAGAAACCTTTGCGGCAGTGTGCACACAGGTGCAGTGGCACCATCTTTTTGAAACAACACAGGAGGATTCCATAAGTCGTACGTAACGTGCAGATGTTACTGTCACAGTTTTGGCCTTCTCTTCAGAATGGTAAGGGCCTACAACTCTAAAATATATGAACGCTTACAGGACTCTCCTGAAACGATTCGCTGGCCGACAATCATTTATTGAAACTACTCGTATGCTACCTACTACCAAATGGTTTTTCTAATTCAGAAACCTTTGCGGCAGTGTGCACACAGGTGCAGTGGCACCATCTTTTTGAAACAACACAGGAGGATTCCATAAGTCGTACGTAACGTGCAGATGTTACTGTCACAGTTTTGGCCTTCTCTTCAGAATGGTAAGGGCCTACAACTCTAAAATCAAGGACAGCGCACCAAACAGTCACACGTTCGCTGTGGAGGTTCTGTCTAGGATTGGTTGCGGACCAGTACCGAAAATTTTGTTTACTAACGTAGCCCGACAAATGAAAGTGCGCTTCATCACTTTCCAGTAGCCTGGAGTCAGCTGACACAGCTTCCAGGATAGTCTCACAACACGCTCTGCGGTTGGCCCAATCACATTCACAGAGTTCCTGCACACCCACCATTTTATACGGAACTTCATAGCGGTGTGTAAAAGTCTCCGTACGGTGCGATCTGAGAGTCGCATAGCACGTGCGTGCTTACTTTGAGGAGGGAATGCCTCACTGCATGGATGTTCTCTGGTGCCACGAGGCCTACCACATGGATTCGCTTTAACACTCGAACCAGTTCCTTTCAAACACGCCATGCTAGCGAATGATGAGACGAGGCGATGCACGTATTCTCCAAGGCCACACACACATCGACAATAATACCTGCTTAAGCACTGTGGCCAATAAGGGTGCTAGATATCATAAATGGCAAACATTCCTCTTTTAAACTGCGCAATAAATTTGTAAATTTCGTGTTGCGTTGCTGTGTTATTTATGTTTGAAATTCGAGAGTTATTTCTGCTGCTCCCAGTACTTGAGCTCTGGCTCATTGGGACCTATGTAAATAAGTGATTAAGCCTACAATACTATCATATGAAAAATTTACATGTATGAATAATTTAACTGCTTAGAATTCCCTTTATATCTGTTCCAGCAGTGCTTCTGCTGGTCTATGGTGATGTCAATGCTTTTGTTATTAATGACTATCAGTTCTAGAAGCATAATCATGGGGCAAGGAATTGCCTTGAAATTATCCTTGAATTTAACAACATATTGGTTTCTCCATGACAATAACAAAGAGGTAGGGAATTTCATGTAGATATGTGACATCACTTCAGAGGGATTATAAAAACAACCTCATAAAAACCAGAGACAGGGCTGGAGAGATTACATACTGCTATTTACGTCAAAGTAAACGACTTCTGTATTTCTTGTATTTAACCGCTTGCCACGGTGGGTGAGTGGTTATAGTGTCGGACTACCAACCTCAAGATTGCAGGTTCGCTCCTGGCCATGGTAAGTGATTTTTGAAGGCGACAAAAATCACGACACTCATGTAATACGTTGTTGGCATGTTAAAGAACCCATTTGAATTCAGTAGGCCGTGTTCAATGGCAAAATTAATCTTGGGATTTTCCGCCAACACAAAGTTCCTCCATTCTCTACTTGAAAGCGCTGTAGTGTCCAAGGAGTTTAGATATCTAACCTCCTTGACTTTCATAGCGTTCAAAGGAACGACGAAATTCGACATGCAAGCTACCCTCTGGGTGTCAATTAACAAAGCTTGCACCAGGCACCCGAGGCCATACGATATTATTATTGTATTTAACCCTGCATAAGTGTGGCACGGTCTCTTGTTCCGGGCCTCACAACAATGCTATTTAAATTTCCGACTGTTGAGGCTAAGAAGCTGTACTGTACTTTGTTATACCGTCCTCTGTTGCGACCCCGCACGTGCAACTAATATTGCCAGTCATGGGAAATTGACCATTGTGACAACTCACTACGACATGGTTCCTGAGACCAGCAACACTTTTTGCGTTACGTTCAGTGTACCTATGAGGTAATTAGTATATTTTTATTATGGCTTATTTCTTGAGATGATTTTTGCTTTCATATTGAAGAGTTATCGAACTATTTGTTCAAGCCTATATTTTACTGTATTTTAGGTAAAATGGGCTATGAAAGAGAACAAAAATGATTGCAAAGGCTACTTGAAACTGTTTCCACTGATTCTGAACCAGAAACATGATGATTCTTCAGAAGATGACGAAGAGGACGTGCTGGAAGTTCGAGAAGAGAATTCGAAAAGTGAACGAGATTTGAATCCTGATGAGGATGCAGAATCCTTGCGACGGCATTATTATCACGGAGGTGAAGACTCTTTACTTTTATTATGGTAGGGATTACACGAAGCGGAAAATTTATCCCCCTCCCAAAAATATTAGAACAAGTCAGAAGAATATTATAACGCACCTTCCAGGTGTCAGAGGATCAGTTAGAGGAAAGACCTATCCTCTCGAGGTTTGGAGACATTTCTTTGATCGAGAGATAACGGAAATTATTGTAAAATTTACAAACCAACATATTACCACTCACGAAAAAGAAAATATAATCAAGAATATCACGTTTGTGAGGTCGACTGTAATGACATGGAAGCTCTCTTGGACCTTCTAATTTTGAGTGGAGTAAAGAAGTCCAATAGGTTAAATTTAGAAGAACTGTTCTTTACAGATGGAAACTTCCCAGAAATATTTCGGCTAGTTATGTCTTAGCAATGTTTCTCTTTCCTACTTAGCCATATACGTTTTGACAATATTGAGACCAGGCAGCAGAGGCTACTGTCAGATAGATTGGCTCCAATTCGTGATCTGTTCGAATTTGTTCACATATGTGTACAATATTTTAGCTTGAGTCAGTTTGTTACAATTGATGAAATGCTATTAGGTTTCAAGGGAAAGGCTGCTTTCCGGAAGTACAGACCTTCGAAACCTAACAAGTACGGCATCAAGGTATATATGCCTTGTGTGATGCAAAGGTATTTTAGAATTAAAAAATGGAAGTCTACGTTGGAAAACAGCCAGAAGGATCACAGTATGCTGTAACAGCCCGAAGAATGCAATGGAGAGACTAATACAGCCATTTTCGGGACGAGAATGAAACGTTACAGCGGACAACTGGTTCACCAGCGTTGAGCTCTGTGAAATCTTGACCAGTCAATACAAACTCGTGCTGCTAGGCACCATTTGAAAAATCAAGCGCCAGCTTCCACCTCGATTCACTCAAGGACAGTCCAGTCCTACCCCATCCAACATCTTTGGATTTCATGAAGATTGTACTCGTCTGTCATATATTCCTAACAAACGAAAGAATGTGTTACTAATTTTATCTATGCACGATGATGACTTCGTCGATGAAGAAACAGAGAAATCAGATATGATTTTGGACTACAATAAAACTAAAGGCGGTGTCGATGTCGTAGACCAGCTCTCTGCAAATTATGCTGGCCAGAAATACAAGACGTTGGCCTATCATTGTGGTATTTTATTCTCTGATAAACATTGCTGGCACAAACAGTCAAGTTATTATAAGTCAGAACGCACCAACCCAGAATATAGTACGGCGAAAATTTATCACAGGGTTGGGAATGAGCATTTTACAAAGCCACCTTCTGCGTGAGAGGATTGCTGTCGTCTGCAAGCTTGAAAGGGTACAAGATGATTGGCCTGTACGTCTCTTTGGACGATGTCAAACGTGTACTTGGAAGCAGAACAGAAAAACAAAATAGTATTGTAGATAGTGCAATAAGTTCATGTGCCTAGGGCACATAGAAGTATTATGCGAAGACTGTGAATGAATTTTCAAAATAAATGTGCAATGTTTACGGGCGACCTTACTTCATAAGCCACAGGCTTACACAAGATTTATTATGTGCCACATTTCCAAAACTGACACAACTATAGGTATGATATATTTGTATCAAATTATTTTTTTGTCGTTCTTGCTATTTAAATAATTTGATTTTACTTGGGATTCCCTTTTCTGATTTTTCCTTTGTTTATGTTATCTCTATGGGTCTGATTTTACTTGCAAGTCTGTTTTCCATCTGTGAGTTTGAATAAATACATTTTGTGTGAAATCTGACCTATTCTTACAATTTAATAAATAAACAAAATAAAATACCCGGTCTTAGAGACCGGCCACACGAATCATGTTCAATATTTCGCCACACTTACGCAGGGTTAAGAACTTAGCATATTAAACCTGAAAGACCACAGAGGATTCAGTGTATGTAAATAGTGTTACATACGAAATATATATTAATTTCAACCATTTGACTAATTGGTGCCTTAGCCCAAAGTTCGTAATATACCATACGTAAATTTAATGTATTATTAGTATTAAGCATTAATTCAATTATGATAGTATTCTAGGGTTAAATAAATTAAAAAAGCCTGTCCCATTCTTATAGGTTAAGTTGGGCTCTCAGAGTACTTCACCGGACTATTCTAATAATCTAGCTAAAAGATATATTGAATTAAGAATACTGCAACGGAATGAAACAATAAAGCTCATGAGTATCAAAATCTGCTAATAAACACAAGCACACATGACCATAAGCAGAACATGTCTTTCTGCCATATGACATGTCGAACAGTAAAAGCGATGGTCGACGAGTTTTCTTTTATATTACATTTATAACAAGTTGAGAATTCATCACCATGGACGTTTACAACAGAAACAGAAATCAGTTGGTGACATTGGTGTTTTCCTCTCTCTCGGCTCTCAACATTAGAATAAAAAGAAGAAGACAAATCTAATGCTAATGATAACAGTACATCGCATATTTTAAGCAGGGTTGGCGACAATGTGCTCGCACCTGAAAACAACTTACCTTCAAGAAATGCAACCATAAACCAACATTTACGTAGGCATAGGGGACGGCTGTTAATGTTGCCTACCCTGTCTTGATCTAGTAACTCATTTAAGCTGTCCCCGACTATAGATTAATTTACAATATTTCATTGTCGAGGATACACAATGTTAAATGTATAACTAGAAACTTCTTTATGACGGCAGTTATACAAGTTAACGAGTGATAGTAGTAATAAGTTGGTAAGCATAGATACATTTTTCAATCTATTCCATTCTGTTGGTGCAAAGAGGGCGATGTGTTGTGTTTGGTTTGAAGTGGGTTTCTTGTAACCGAGAGGTGGAACTAATGTCTTGTATTTTCTGAAACTCATTGTATCCAGTTACTGCCAATTTGTTAGTATTCGAGGTGTAACTCAAGCCATCTTTCACATTGATAGGTTTGTAATGTACTTTAGTGGAATTTATTCCCTGCCTCATCATATTGTGCTGAGGTTTGTGTGTAACCTATTAGGAACAAAGAAGCTAATATAGGACGCTTCATTTCCGTCACTGCTACCAGTAATTCCTCATTCAATTGCAATGATAGATATTCATATTTTACTCGATATCATTATCTATATGTGATAAACTCGAGCGTCATAGTCGAATAAGTTTTTCGTTACAGTAACCTCTTTTTCTCACTGTGCACAAGGTGGGTTATATTCTTATTACTAGTAGCCTTACTTGAATACTGTAATGAACTTTCCTCGTTTGATGTGTTATACGGGGTTAATCACCTAAGATGATACCGTACACGGAAATAACGTTTATAAACCATTAATGATATCGGTATTCTGTTTTCATTATTCGTAAATAACACCCAGGGGCCTAGAAAATAATGTGCTACTTATTCTCATGGGGTGAGTAATAAGAGAGATATTGCTACCAACAACCTATTTTTAAAAGGAATGACACAAATTCATACAGCTGGCCTATAAGTTTAACTGCGTACAAGTTAAAATATGTAAGTATTTTCAAAATTGGACTTAAAATATGTAAGTATTTTCAAAATTGGACTGTTACTTTTTGAGTTATCAATAAGAACAGAATGCGCACTTGTGCATGCCGCATCAGCCAGCGTGCAGTCGTGCAAAGACTTACGATATTGGGTGTGATTCCAGCCACAGATCGGATACCAGGCTTGTAAGCATACCGTACATATGTGATGGGTTTGCAAAGTGTGTATGACAGGCGAATGCATGACAGGAAATGGAGGGGGGATATTTTCAAAAGGAATAAAATAATTACTTCGACTTCAAAGGAACATAACGAACCTATAATTAATTGTCATTGGTTTGAGTGTAGAGTACCTACTACTGTATGAATTGAGAAATAAACATAACACAGGTCACCTGAAGAGCTCCTTCTAGAAAAGCAAATTAATAATGTCGTAGGTAGATTTATTGGAAATGATCCCAAGGGCGTGGGCACGGGAACATAACATCATCTCGTCAGTGTAATTGGTATGAACCCAGGAAATTGCTTGCGCCTCAATATGTCTTTGCCCGACTGCACGCTGTCTGAAGCAGCATGCACAACAGCGCATACTGTTCTTATTTATTTTTCAAAAGGTAACTGTTCAATTTTGAAATTACTTACATATTTGAACTTGTACGTAGCTGAACCAGCTGTACGAATTTGTGCTCTTCCATTTGAGAATATTGATTTAGTGTCAATATCTTGGTTATTGCTCTCCACATGAACACATTATTTTACAAGCCCCTGGGTATCATTTACGAATATGAAAACTGAGTACCGATATCTCGAATGGTTTAGATGTTATTTCCGTGTAACATTTTAGGTGAATAACCCTGTATATGATAATGATTTGGCGTACTGGAATAAGTACGACCTCTCATAATTTTAAAGCGCACTTTGTGTGTTCTAGTTTGCTGAATATTATGGAGCAAGAACCATTCATTAAGAGTGAGCCAGAATGGCTGCCTCAAGCTGATGAATTACCTAATATTGTAAGTTGTATTTATTATGTTTATCATGTAACATAACAATCTAGTGATGTGCGTAACAAGCAAGGTTTATTGACTTAATACCTGCTACCAATTAGTACGCTGAGCAGAATGTCTTAATATTTTATTGTTACGCGTAACTTAAGTACAGGTATTCTGTGTGTGTGTTTAACGTTGGCTCATACGTGTATAATACTTTCTAGGAATCAATTGACCTGTTACCCTCTTATAATCTGCTGGATGATTCTGGTGTTATATATGAAGATAAAAGTGGGGTCGTGAAATTTGAACATCAAGTACAGGTGATTATAGATTTTATATTTCCTCTCTTATAAATGGTTCTTATTTTAGCAGTCAGTAGTTGCTGATGTCATCGTGTTCATAATGCGCGTTCACTCTGTTGCCACCCTGGGCCCCATTGTATGTGAAGTCTACACCATATGCTGTGCTTCCAGTAGCTAATTTACTTGTAATGCAGGTTCACTGATCATTATGATCGATGACCAACTCCTGTTTCCCGAGTGTGGTTCACTCTTTTGGTATATTTGTCGGAGGATAAAACACTGATTTAGTGATAACCTTTTTCATCAAAACTTCAACATTTGAAACCTCAAGCAGTTTTAAAAAATGTTTAACTCTTTCACATCTAAGGTGTATTTTTATAAAAATCAAACGAGGGAGATATTGCACCTCCTTCCACCTTGATGCCTCCCTCTCCAGTTAGCTATGGCTGTCAATATATTGATGTTCCGTCCTTGAAAACAGCCACCACTCCTAGCTTTGACTATCAGTATATTATCGACTTAACCTTCATCTCCATTATATCCTCTATTGTTGCATAAATATTTAATGGTGAGGAGTTCTTGGTGTTTGTTGGAACGTTGAACAACCTTCATCTTCATTATATCCTCTATTGTTGCATGAATATTTAATGGTGAGGAGTTCTTGGTGTTTGTTGGAACGTTGAACGAAGGAGGAAGAGTGTTTTTTAATGTGTAACATCTTTCCACTCGGTAGCTGGACATTTTTGTGGGAGTGATTTTGGAAAAGGGACGGAAGTGAATGGGACGGAAATGGATGGGACGGAAAGAATTAGCGTGCGTGTTGGCGGAGATCGGTACAACGACGTACTGTAGGCCATGTGGCTATGGGGAATGTATATCGCATACAGTTTAGTTCAAGGTTTGGAGACCCCATTTAAGATATTCCTACAGTAAATCATCTTCAAGTTGTCGTTCTTTGGTGTGAAAATATTCATTTTATCATATTTGCTGAAAACAATAACGATTTATTAAATCTTCAAACTTTTGCTGTATTCTTATTAAATGTAAACACTTGATGTACTGTCGGCCATGTGGGTATGTGGAATCTATATCGCATCAACAAACACTCCAAACAACGTAGGAATTCAGTATATTAATGCCGACTACTAACAATAATTGAAACTTCGTTGGTCTAAACATATCACCGGGAGAAGCACATTTAATATACCTTCCGCACACCTAATTTTTAATCGCGCCTATACTTGGCAGTGCGCTGATCGGCAAAACGAGGCCATTTTCAATAACATCGCTGGCATGGGTTCACTAACTGGCCAGTATTGAGCACAGCTCGCATCAAGTAGGTAGTGGATTGCTTCCGCCACGGCAAAGAACAATTATGATTCATTACGGTCAGGATTTGGCACTGGAGTTTTAAAAGTAGTTATTTCAATGACCAACAGAGTTCACTGTCAACAAGGGATTTGTGCTACCGGGACACACATAGTAGGATAACATGTCACATGTTACACATCATATGCGACTACTGTAAGGATCGTATAAATTTTTTATTTTTTTTATTTTTGTTGACTGGCACGAAGTCACCGTTGAAAACACCCCCAGAGATGGTCTATGCGAGCGGCTTCGGTGGCGTAGTCGGTAGCATGCTGAGCTTCTATGCCCATGATAGGGGGTTCAAACCCGGCCGAAGCCGTCGGTTTTTTTAAGAGCGTTAAAATCCCTCAGTATGCCTTCTGTCGGAGGGGAAGTAAAGCCGGCGGTCCCATGTCATAGATTTATGGCATGTTAAAGAACCTTCCACTAATTGCACCAGTGTGAAGCTAAATTGGATAGGTAAAGAATGTAAACAACGCTCTTAGGTTTCTACGTTCGTTGCCAAGAGCCGACTGCGGTGGCGTCTGGTAGCTAAGTTCTGAACTTGGCCTAGTAGTCGATGACGGTGGCGCTTGGTGGCCAAAGTAGGAACTATTTGAAAAATTCTAAGTTGCTGTACTTATATTAAAAAAAACAGATATCACACACTAATACAGTCATCACAATTAACACCGGTTATCAGACAGATCCTACACACACCCAAAGTACACGGGGCTACATGACCGCGTTGTCGCAGCCCCTAAACGTAAGAACCAACCAACCGTTGTCTATGCGGTGTTTCTCGGCCTTTTATTTGTCCATGGTCTTCAATTTCATTCTCAAAAGTTATTAAGCTGCTGTTTATTAAAATAATGTCACCCACTTCTCTGTTTATTAACAGATTGCGTAATCATCATGATAGCGACAAGGGCTCATGTATTATTCATTACAAGTGAATTTGTATAACATGAGATTTCAAGTAGCTGCCACTGTACTTACAAATCATCCCCTATTTGTTATTCGTTCCCGTTAAATTACCTCCTAAGTTAGGTTTCCATGAGATCAAAATTGGTTTTAAATTGCCAACGCTTGGTACACGACTTCTAACATAAAATTTATCCACGTTTCTTGTCCTTATTAACGTTATATGGTACCGTATCTAAAAGTAACTGCATCTACGCTGCGAAGTCGCAACACACACACACACTCAATGCTGGTGACAATATACTATGCCCACGTTTTGCCAGGAATGTATACTGACTGAAATGCTTTTTGATAAAGACTGCACATTAACTGTTAGTTTTTTTTCCCATATAGTCATTCACGAAAGAAAACTATGAATGCAGGGTTGAATTACCTTCAGTAGCCTATGCTAATTTATTCCCTCATTACTCCAGTGCAAGTTGATAAGCCATCTGTAAGATACAATCCCACCTACGGAAAGGATCACATATGTAATGAATTTATTAGAGCACAAAATATGCAATTGAATTAAACATGACTTATCTTTTCCTAGATCATCATCATCATCGTCATCATCATCATCATCATCATCATTAATTACTTATCACTAGTACAAAACTGTGACAGAGGTAACTTCCTCTCATCACACTGCATTACATGATATCTGTCACATGCTTTGCCGCAGAGGGCACACACGCACCAGCAATCCGGCTGATGGTACATTTTGTTTGCACACACCCTGAAGTGGAATCCATGCACCGCGAATCTGGTTATCAAGTGTCTCATCTCATAGAAACCCCTCGTCCAATCCCGCGATGTCATCGCATCCGTGATATAAAATTCCTGCCATATGATACCTCTCTTTAACTTCATTTCCTGCATTAGTCTCTCATAACCCGATGTAGATGGCAGGAGCAGCAGCAATCTGAGGTCTTCAACAAAAGGAGGCTCTTTCGCAGGTTCATACACCAACCGAGAAAGAGTGAATTTCGAAAGACACATAACCATTTTCAGGTAGGTAGCTTTCACCTTCTCCAACTCTACGAGGTGCTTATACTTAAGATGATGTCAAATACTTTCCAAACCATATGCAACTACAGGAGTGATCTTCAGCGGGAAAAGTCTCATCGCTGCTTGTAATGACAGTGTTTGGAGATGTCGTATGTCACTCATGGCCTTTATAGCCGCGTTTGTTCTGTCCTTAATGTGAATTGTGATCACATATGTGAAACAAGTCATTTCTTTGCAGGACGATACCGACCATCTCACAGATATTAAGATTGAGGATTCTTCAATTCCGGTGATCGTTCCATGCATCACAACAGCAGTATTATTTTCAGATCTGAAAGAGGTAAGTATCTTCATGGGTATTTGCAAGATATCTCTTTATCACCTCATTGCATTTAGGGATTACAAGTTGTATTCTGACAGCTACGTTGATGATAAACGGAAGTGTTAATACCTACTCCAATCTCATCCTCAGCCTGTATCTCCTTTGCAAGCAGTGTGCTCCCGTACCCTAGCTGACACATAATGCTTTTAGTTACTAGCATGCTCTAAAATAGACTTCCCATACAGGCATTTCATTGACTCAATCTAACTTTTTTTGATCATTAAAATATTAAATTGCAGCGAATTGTGAAGAAATGCCTTGTATAATATACTGCAGGTTGATTGATTTATGCCTTCATTCTCAGAAGCAATGCTCGTAAGGCAGTCTTGTTGCTTATTACTCAATGATATGTACACGTGTTGGACCGTAGGAGCTGATATGGTCTATTGCAGATCTTTCCAAACTTTCTTTTTGAGCGACACCTTATTAGCACACATAATTCTACAAGACGCCCAATTAATTATTTTAATTACAATCATAGACTAATTTAACAAAGGAGATTCATTAAAAAAATTGTCATAGCTTATATATGATTTTCCAAGTATATTAGGCTATACTAAACGCCCTTCTCATAGATACAAAACGTGCACCTTGATGTTCCAATTCAGTGACTGCTATGGGCTTGGCGATCATTAAAAATCTGCTTTTATATCAGGTCGGATGCAGGACAAATTGACAAGCATTTCCTCATCTATCATTCTCAAACCTCCACGTTTAACTGTTTTTGTATTAAACATAACAGGAAACGCACTTTCACACGAACATGTCGTTGAAAACTGCAACAATACAATGAGGGCTCTTTAACTTAGGTGAGGAAGATCCTGTTGAATAGAAACCCAGAAGCTGTCTAATTCTGACTCGTGGTTCTTAATTCTTAAAGCCTGGCTGTTTGTAAGCTCCGCCAGTTCCTTTTCTTCGATAAGTTGAAGTTCACAAGATCTAGAGGGTGCGAAAGGAATTCTTATCCACTCATATTGGTTTGTTCTTCTTCTCCTCCTCCTGGCGGATGGGTCACTTAGGACTACGCGGAATCAACGTAAGTTGGCCTTCCTCCTTGCCCAATAGCTCTTCATATGCATGGATTGTTGTAGTTTCTGTTCCTCGACCTTGCACGTCGTGTTGGTTTCTTCTGATCTTCCTCATGTAGTGTTGGAAAATATCCAACCGGCCTCTATTTCAGTTGCATTAAAGTATTATGAACCAGTGGTTGTATTTTGTCACTAATTGGATGTTTGGATATCAAATGAAACTTCTCAATATTGCTCCCATTAGTTTTTCTCAACCATACACCGACATTGTCCCTTTAAGTGGCAATTTTGTCTGTAGCGGTAAGAAGTTAGTTATTGTTTTTTGAAGGGGTGGGATTACGAGGTCATTCGCCCCTTGCGGTAAGGAGTTTGGACTCTTATCAACATCTCGAACACGCGGTTACTACGCCGAATGAGGGGAAGTAGGTTTACTATTTTCTCCCATGTTCTTTATTCGTTTTCTATCCTGAATTTATGAATACGACGAATCTCACGACACCCTTGATGGTTTGGAAAGCACTGCCCCTCTCTTATGGTCTCCTGGCTAAAATAATTTAAAGTAAAAGTTCATTTATCCATTTAGGCACTGATCTTAGTATTTTCATTCGCTCTAAGTTCACCTTGGTTTCTGAAGGTGTATTATAATTTCCAGAACTGGGGATTATCACCACTTATCTGTATAATTTTGATCTCTAGCACTAGGATGTGAAGGACAGTAGAAAGTCAGTCAACGAATATATCTTCACTTGAGCTGAGCAATGCTGTACAATTACATGGGTTGTAATTTGTGTAAATGTATAAGGTGATACCACTAAAATGAATTATTCCATCTTATCCCCAGGATGTAAAAGAAGAAAATCAGAATAAAGAAGCAGATGAAAGTGGAAATCACTTAAATGAGTAAGTGTTAAACATACAAACAACATAATCTTTCGTTTTATATTGACCGTCTTTGTAGGAATGTTTAGGCTTTACCTTTTTAAATGCGGGCGCTAAACTTTCAGCTTCAAAATGAATTTCGCGCAATTCCACACTAATAATTAAGCGTTATTCAGGGCAAACTATAAAATATTTGTATAGAGTGACTAAATAATACCACAATGTTTTGAGTGAGTTGCATTTTGTGGCTAAAGGTAAAACACTTAATTTTAGTTTACAAAATGACACTATATTACTTTCGCTCTAACGCAAATACTTATAAAATGGCAGCAGACTAGTGGTGTATTTTGTATAGTAGATGAAAGTGGAATATGCCGCGGCTGTCTCGCTAATCGCTCCTGTGGCTAACTGTAATGTTTACGGTTTTGTTTATTCCGTAAGTGGTTAGTTAACTTAAAATTACATATCCACCGCGGAGAATGAATTTTGGAAATTAACCTTAAGAGATTTCAATACGTCAAAACCCAAGCAACTGAAGTCAATCACGTCCCGAAACAAATGTGTATACCAGGTCAAGCCATCATTCATTGGCATCCACTAAGAAACAAAATCACAAAAACTAAGCTATCACTTCACTCCACGGCGCAAGGATGAAATGCAAGGCTGACAAAGGTTAATTTTAGAGGCTTAGTCATTTCTGTAATAAAACAAGATGTTCAGTAATGAACATATAGCCAACTTTCTCCTAAATGCATGGGTATTGTTATAACTCTTTGTCCTTTTCAAGGAGTTTAGTTGAATGTTGGTTATAGTAGCTTGTTGAAATACAACGTGTTATACGGATATTAAATATGAACATGAGGTGCCCTTTGATAGTGCTACCTCTGTACAAAATTTCATTCAATTCGGTTTCACCGTTTGAATTGATATGGTGAATCGATTTGCACACATACATGGCTGCTATCTGCAAACTATTGGGCTGATGACCTTGTATTTCAGTCAAAAGATGCTTCCCACAAAAAGGTAATTATGTTGTTGCAAAATTTGGTAGAGATCAGGTTATTAGGTTGGTCGTAATTTGATTTAATCTTTTAACATTTGGGTGGCCGCCATTACGTTTCCGTCTAGATGGCGACGATATAAAACATGAGACTGAGTTGCCTTTTGCACGTGCTACCTCTGTACCAAATTTCGTTCAATTCGGTTTCCCCGTGTCTGAATTGATCGGGGGAATCGACTTGCACACATACATAGGCGCTATCAGTAAACTATTGGGCTGATGACCTTGTCGTTTGGTCATACGATGCTTACCACATAAAGGTATGCTGTTGCATGATTTAGTAGAGATCAGTTGATTAGGGTGGTCGTAATTTGACTTAAGCTTTTAACATTTGGGTGGCCGCCATTACGTTTCCGTCAAGAGGGCGGCGATATAAAGAAAAGAATTAGGTGCCCTTTGCTATTGCTACCTCTGTACCAAATTTCGTCCAATTCGGTTTCACCGTGTTTGAATAGGGGGAATCAAGTTGCACACAAACATGGCAGCTGTCTGCAAATTATTGGGCTGATGACCTTCTAGATTGGTCAAATAATATTTAATATGAAAATCTATAATGTTGCGAAAATTGTTAGAGATCAGATGATTCGTTTGGTCGTAACTTGATTTAAGCTTTCAACATTTGGGTGGTTGCCATTACGTTTTCGTCAAGATGGCGGCGATATAAAACATGACACTGAGGTGGCCTTTCCTAGTGCTACCCCTGTACCAAATTTCGTTCAATTTGGTTTCACCGTATTTGAATAGATAGGGGGAATCCATTAGCACACAAACATGGCCGCCATCCGCAAATTATTAGGCTGATGACCTTGTAGATTGGACAAAAACTATTTAATATGAAAAGGAATAATGTTGCAAAAATTGTTAGAGATCAGATGATTCGTTTGGTCGTAATTTGATTTAAGCTTTTAACATTTGGGTGGCCGCCATTACGTTTATGTCATGATGGCAGCGATATAAAACATGACACTGAGGTGCCCTTTGCTAGTGCTACTTCTTCACCAAATTTCGTTCAATTCGGATTCACCGTGTTCCAATTGATAGGGGGGACAGACACACACACACACACACACAGACAGACACACAATTTTTCGCCCTGGGTTGATCTCATAAGTCTACTTTCATTTTTAGCAAAAATCGAAGGTAAGCTAATTATTAATGACTTATCGTGACGCCCACTTAACTCGCATTTCTACACAATAATTGTCAATAGAGGCCCAGAAATTATTTTGGAAATCATTGTTTCATTAGACCGTGATGTGTGAGGGTGCATGTGAGAGAAGGATGTGAACGACAGATTCAAAAAGTGTATAAAGGAAGGACTAATGAAAAACCCTAAACAAACTTCAATTGCAGACGAATGGGCACTTTTGAGGAATGAAATAACAAAATCCGCAGAAGAAAACATTGGTAGGAAAGAAAGAATAGGTAGAAAACCGTGGATCACACAGGATATACTAGAATTGATGGACGAAAGGCGGAAACACCAGAATGTAAGAGATGAAAAGGGGAAAGCAGATTACAGACGTCTGAGAAATGAGGTTAACAAGAAGTGCAAGGAAGCGAAAGAAGAATGGTTGAAAGAGAAATGTGCAGGTATAGAAAATTGTCTGTAATTAGGAAAAGTAGACACAGCTTATCAAAGGATTAAGAATACTTTTTTGGGAAAGGAAGACTAAGTGCTGTAATATTAAGGACACAAATGGAAAGCCTCTAACAGATAGCGAAGAAAAGGTTGAGAGATGGAAAGCTTACATTATTTGTATAAGGGAAAGGAGATTGAGAATCATGTAATGAAAAGGCAGGAGGAAATTGATGAGGATGCGAAAGGAGATTTAATATTGAGATCAGAATTTGACAGAAGCAAGAACAAAGCACCAGACATAGACGATATACCGATTGAGTTGCTACGCTGCATAGGAGAAGCAGGTCTGATCAGGTTATATCACTTGGTGTGTAGGATATATGAGACAGGTGAGGTACCCTCTGATTTCAAGAAGAATGTTATCATCCCTATACTGAAAAAAGTAGGAGCTGACAGGTGTGAAGATTACCGTACAATCAGCTTGATTACTCATGCTTCAAAGATCCTGTCTAGAATAATTAACAAGAGAATGGAAAGCCAGATAGAAACGGAGTTGTGTGAAGACCAGTTTGGTTTCAGGAGACATGTATTAACAAGGGAAGCTGTACTAAGTCTTAGACTGATTTTGGAAGGTAGAATAAGAAAAGATAAGAGAACGTTCATGGCATTTGTAGACTTAGAAAAGGCTTTTGATAACATTGATTGGACTAAATTGTTTGACATTTTGAAATCTATTGAAATAAAGTACAGGGATAGGAGGGTGATCTACAATCTATACAGAAACCATACAGCAGTCGTTCTGGCTGAAGGACATGAGAGAAACTGGTATTCAGAAAGGTGTAAGGCAAGGCTGCAACTTATCACCCATACTTTTCAATCTTTACATTGAACAAGCAATGATGGAAATTGGAGAAAAATATAAAGTGGGAGTGAAGATTCAAGGAGAAATAATTTCAACTCTGAGATTTGCCGATGACATTGTCATCTTGGCCGACACGCCTGAAGATTTGAATGAGTTTTTGAATGGTATGGACTCCGTCTTGAGGAAACTATTCATGAAGAAAATTAATGAATGTAAAACAAAAATATTGGAATGCCGCCGAAATAAATCAGAAACCTCTATGGACATCAAATTGGCAGGTGAAAAGCTAAAGGAAGTAGGAGAATTCTGTAACTTAGGAAGCAAAATAACCAGTCATGGACGAAGCAAAGATGATATAAAAAGTAGGTTAGCTCAGGCAAGGAAAGCATTTCTACAGAAAAGGTATCTCGATGAAATCGAATATAGATTTAGGTATTAGGAAGTCATTTTTGAAGGCCTTTGTCTGGAACGTGGCACTCTATGGAAGTGAAACCTGGACTATTGGTGCAGTAGAAAAGAGGAGAATTGAAGCGTTTGAAATGTGGTGTTACAGGAGCATGATGAAGATCAGACGGGTAGATAGAGTTACAAACGAAGAGGTATTGAGACTAGTGGGAGAGGAGAGATGTTTTTGGCGACTGCTAATTAAGAGAAGAGATAGGTTGGTAGGACACATACTAAGACACCCAGGAATAGCAAGCTTAGTTATGGAAGGAAGGGCTGAGGACAAGAACTGTAGGGGTAGACCAAGGTTAGAATATGTTAAACAGATTGCCTCGGATGTAGGGTGTGGTAGCTATGTAGAGATTAAACGATTAGCTCAGGGCAGGGAGGCGTGGAGAGCGGCATCAAACCAGTCAAAAGACTGAAGATTCAGAAAACAACAACAACAGTGTAATCTATTTGGATTGCAAGTACAGGTAGAGAATTTTTAAATACTACTTCGGGGGAGGAGGATTAAGGCATTGTGGTGAGAAAAGTTAACGATTGCAATAAATTGTGCCAGTTAAAATGTGGGGCGCTAGAGGGAAGGCATGTAGTGGTATGCCAAGTGTTGGATGATAAGTGTGCACTGTGAAGTGTGGTTCTTAAAGGGTTACAAGCTTCTGTACGTTATAACAGACCCCACTATATTGTATGCACTGTGTGCCAGGTAAAACAATCATCTCTACACAGTGGGTGTGGCCCTAAATAGTAGGGTGTTCAATAGTGAAGTATGATAGCACTTACATATTCCAACCAGGCTATTATAAAGTGAATTAATTTGAGTCAAACGAATGAACAAACACATCGCTAGTTATTTGGTGTCCAATTGCCCGTGCTCGTAAGTAGAGGAGTCATATCCCAGGGTTCACTGAATAGGCAACCCGCAATACATCCCGGGGCAAGGTCGTGATTACTTCTGGAGAAAGTCGTGTGCGGGCACAAACGAAAGGGCTCCATTCCCTCTATCTATAGGACAAGTCAATTACCCCCTAGGATAATAACTATTGGTTAGTGCACATGCGCACTTAATGATCTTCTAAGTTGGCAGGCTTTTTAAACCTTATGGTAGATGCCTCCATACCCACGTATTTTCCCCCTACCGCCATCCCCCCCCCCCCAGAATTCTCGCAATTCGAAACAGATTTCTCCTTGTTATGAGAAACATGTAGGGTAGCAGTATTCAGGCCAAAGAATTGACTTAAAAATGTCTTGTGAGACCAATTTTGGAATTCGCCACGAGTGTGTGGGAGCCCTACCAATCAACTCTAACGAACAAATTGGAGACGGTGCAAAGGAAAGCTGCAAAATTCGTACTCGGCAAATTCTCCCAAACTGATAGTGTCTCTGACATGTTAAAGTCATTGGGTTGGGAATCCCTACACAGCAGAAGATATAAAAGAAGACTCCAGGAGATGTACAAAGCATACACAGGAGAGCCGGCCTGGAATGAGTTGCGAAACGGAATGCATGATCCAGATTATATGGGTAGGAGGGATCACGAATACAAAATTAGGCCCATCATTCAAAAAAGAAACTTAGCTAAGTATTCTTTTATAAACAGGGGTATTCAAACATGGAATGAGTTACCTGAAGAAGTCTTACAACCTTTACCTTACAGTTTAAAAGTTTTCAAGAATACATTAAATGTTGCATTCAGGGAACCCAGAGGCATTATGGAGAGAAATTGAGTTATAGGCAGCATGTAAATATCTTGTTACCACCAGGTTTTGCCTAACTGTAACAGTACCTATTAATAAATAAATAAATAAATTAATTAATTATTATTATTTCTTGATTAACTATTAATCGGTTATTGGTTAACTACAAGGTTATCGACCCGAGATTTCCGAAAATAGTGGATATCACCTGAACGACAATCGGAGAAAGTCGTGTGAGGGCTCAAACGAAAGGTCTCCATCGTCTTTCCACAGGTCACGTCATTTCCAATTTCAATATTTTTTTTAATGATGGACGATTGGAAGGCTAGATGAGGTTCGGAGCGGTTTCACAATGTCATGTAACATGACACCTAGCTGCCCACGATAGATTAGCCCGAGCTATCGATCCAACATGGCCGCCGATTGATTAATTTTTAATTTTTTAATTTATTTATGTTCGACGATGTTGACATGTAAATTATTATTATAATTTGATACAGCCTCCTATGGACTACAAATACACAACAACAGTTTTCCTTCTTTACGGTGTTTCTTCCTTCTCATTTAGCTTCCCGCCAAACATCTTTGAGCCTCTGGCTCCTTCTCAATCGTTCCTTGGCTGAAAGCGTGGGTCTTATGGAGGGAGCCTTCCCTCCTGAAATTTAATTCTGGAAATGTAAATAATATATGTCTGAAAACTGTACTATAATGAAATAATTAAAATACTAGTTTTCATTATGATACAGTTTGTCTCCTCCAATCAGAGCTCAAGATTTTCATTGTGAAATAGCTGTGTGACCTATTTGGTAAGATTCGCTTCTAACATGCACAGGAAATCCAACATGTCTGACATGAATTACATGGAATGAAAGTTGACAGTGTAAAGTATATCCGAACCCAAATGTTTCCATACATTAACTGGGAAATACGGGAAAATAAAGAGCTCTGTACCTTAATATCACCGACTCCAATTTCTACACAGGGCATTGCTTTCGTACTGTACTCGTATATGTATGGATCGGAAATATCCCTTTTCTCTAAAGTTTTCTAACTAGCCAATGTTAAATAAAAGCGACACTGGAATCAAGCCACGAAACTGGTTTGTACATCTCGCCAAGTTAGCCAGTTAACCGAGCCGACCAATGAGGAAATTATTAGCAGTCACGTGAGCATCTTAGCACTAAGGAACTATGATGCACGGAGATACTCGAAGACTTCCGAGTCGAGCCGACAGCCGCACGCGAGGGAAGTGTGACTAGAGGTTCGGAGTAGGGGAGACTCGAGCTTGGCGCGTATCGAACATGACCAATGAGAAGAGACCTTACTTAAATAAGAGCAAATAAAGCAATTAGCATAGCTAATTACCAGCGAGATTTTAACACTTCATAATATCATTGAAGGTGTTAAATAATAAATAAGAAGTATTTATTAACATTGCGGCTAATTAAATGATTAATTTAGGATTATATTATCATCGCTAATAAGGAAGCAATCAGAGCCATGTTCTGAAAGGTGGCGCTAATTTTATTGTTGGGGAGGAACATCGGAGAGAGGAATCGAGGCTCTTACTACGTACGACTTCGAGAAGAGCGGACGTCTGAATGAAATACTCTACCAACGAACAAAGCTAATAGAAATTATTATACTTCTCAAGAAGATTACTACTGCTAGAGAATAGTAATGAGAACGACGGCACTTAGTTGTATGCAAAATTATTAAGTCGACAGTCAACTATATTTGAAACTTATTAAGTATTGTACGTATTATATCCTGTCGAAATTTCTGAATCTGAGGGAGGTGAATATAACTGAATCTACAGAGATCGTAATGGCGAACTAAAATGTTCATGGGAACATAGCAATGATGGCAGCGAGAATGTTCGAAATGACATAACATTAGTATCGTGGGGGAGATAAACATCTCGTCTCTCCCATGTTAAAATACTACATCTACATAAGTCATTTCACCAACTACAATGACGAATATTAATATATCGAACTTCGGCGGAGAAGACAGAAGAACTTCACGAACGGGGGCGGCTAGGGTTGATCCCAGTGCCATCAAGAGAGAAAGGGTTTCACATCTCACACAGGAATATACACCAGCAGAAAGGACGGCTACACGCAGATGTTCGAGTCCGAATTCCGTTCCCGACAACCTGGAAACTTCTGAAGGAGATCGAGGAGAGGCCCACAGGACATCATGATGTTTCGAGATATCAGAAACAATCCGTTTCTGAGAAACAGCGAAGAAAGACCACTTCTAGTCAACTATAACGCTACATAAGGTAGTCTCATGACAAACGATATACCCCATTTTGTAGAATTGTAGATACTGTTGAGAATATCCGACAACTTGCTATATTAATGCCATTTTTCTACATTTTTGCAATATCTTTATTAGGTTTTTCGAGTTTATATTTTCATAGCTACGTCATGTAGATGTTTATTCCCGATTATTCGTCGATTTAGACAATGTAGAATTGTTATTTGGAATTTTTGAATTTCGCGACTTTCGAATTTGAATGATGGAGAATTTAGCGTTTAACTCAGAATATTTTTATTGTAAAGATTAAGTGTGTTTGGATCACATTTTATTGGTTTTTAAATTATATTAAATCGTTCTTTGATAACGATTGAAATAATGGAAATTTGTTCCAAGAATGTTATACAGAAGTTTATTCTAGAGAATGCGATTCTTTAAGATCTTATTTGGAAGATCTATATTAAGTCACGATCTGATAACTTATTAGACAGATCTGGTTATAAATACTTGGTGACATAATTCGCAAACATAAGAGTTTGGAAGGTAATAAGAAATGTAGTAAAGCAGGAATTAATATAAGATTATAATGTGAAGTTAATGAATACGAATTAAAGCGTATTTTTGAAATACTAAGATTTTGAAGAAAGATTTGAAGGAAATATCACAGCTAATAGGAAGCTGTATTGAAATGTGAGTTCTGTAAAAGAAATATAATATTATTGGAAGATTAGTATTTTATCGTGTTACTTGTTAAAATAATTTGTCGATAGAACCAGTATTTTTATGTATGATGTTGAGACTGCTATAGAAGTTGTTAACGTGAAGTTAGTTGAGAAGAATATGTTGTTTGGAAAGGAACTGCGAAATATCTCTAAGAGAGAGATCTTTATTATTCCCGTATTGACGGAGGTATTTGTTAGAAGTAGGACAATGAGCATTGTAGAGAATTGTTGAAAGAATGTCTGTAGTGACAGATTTAAGAAGAAGCAGTATTGTTGGTGTTTATTATTATTATTTGAAGTTATTGAAATAGTCTCATAGAGATGAAACTCCTTGAAAGCATTAGGGCAGTGAATCCTAGTTGAAGTTGTATCTGATAGAAATTATAGGATCAATGGATCTTTGTTGAAACTGAGAATAAACTGAGTTCTATTTAAATGGTTCTAATCGGAGAAGGAATTTACGGTAATTATTCAACGAATTGGAAAAGTTTATTTTTATTAAGTATTTTTTATTTTGATGAGAGACCAGTTATAGGAGGTCTATGAACTATTTAACAAATAACCAGTAGAATAACATGTTTTAACAAGAGGGGATAGACCTATAAAGATTTATAAACTGTAACAAGTTTGTAATAAATGACAATTTGAATAATTTAGTAGTTAAATATCTTATAAATTATCAATATAAACTACTGGTAGTTTATAAAAACAGGAATCCACACCAAGTACGTGATAAGATCCTTGAACTATAAAAAACAGGTTATGTTTCTTCTTAATGAATTTTCAGATCTTTTCAAACCTATAAATGGAATACGTTAATTATTAGCCCTACTATGCTTGCTCATTATGAATTACCATTACTAATAATTTATAAACCCTAAACAGAATAATAAATAGCGGCTTCGGTGGCGTAGTCGGTAGCATGCTGAGCTTCTATGCCCAAGATAGTGGGTTCAAACCCGTCCAAAGCCGTAGGATTTTTTAAGAGCGTTAAAAATCCCTCAGTATGCCTTCCTTCGGAGGGGAAGTAAAGCCGCCGGTGCCATGTCTTAGATTTATGGCATGTTAAAGAACCTTCCACTAATTGCACCTGTGTGAAGGTAATTTGGATAGGTTAAAAATGTAAACAGCGCTCTCAGGTTTCTACGATCGTTGCCAAGAGCCGACTGCGGTGGCGTCTTGTAGCTAAGTTCTGGACTTGGCCTAGTAGTCGATGACGGTGGCACTTGGTGGCAAAAGTAGGAACTATTTGAAAATTTCTAAGTTGCTGTACTTATATTAAAAAAACAGATAACACACACTAATACAGTCATCACAATTAACACCGGTTATCAGACAGATCCTACACACACCCAAAGTACACGGGGCTACATGACCGCGTTGTCGCAGCCCCTAAACTTAACAACCAACCAACCGAGCTACATCGCTGATATTTGTGTTGTATATACATTATTTTTAGGATTTACGAAAGGTTTATAGTCATATTGATGCGTGTTGTAACTTTTATCTTTATTTTTATAGAGATTTTTATCGCTTCTATGAGAAGAATTTAAGTGATAGGAAACGGGAGATAAATTGTATAGAGTAATGAATAATTTTTGTAATGACGGAGATCTATGTCAGGGGTAAATTGATTTTATTTTGGGGATCTATTTTTTTAAAGCTTAATAACATTAATTTATTTTTGTTGTTATACTCCCGTTACCTAGGGAACAGCAGTTGTTTGCCACGAATGTATTTGTAATTTTTATTTGAGCTTATGAAAGCCAAGGTGAACATATTTAAGAGTTTCTAGAAGAAACAAAGTTGTAATGAAACTGAATAATGGCATATGGCCATTTTTAACGTGAGTTACGCATACTATAAATGTGAGAGTTAGGAGGCGTGTATATTTAATGCTAATAAATCTGACAGGCACGTTTCTACGATTCCCTGATTTTTTATAGAAATCTGGGATTGTCTTTGCAGTTAAATGGCAGTGGAATGTGCTATAGGGTGGAAGTTTTCCGAGGGACATTATCCGTATCCTTACGCCCGAGATTTTCATGGATTCCCGTCTTTCCTGAGTAGTTTGAGAACCCTATTTTTCTGTAGTTTGTTTCTACAGTGTATTCGCCAAGTAGCACTGTGTTGGTTTTTTAGCTGGGACTTCCAGATGCTACAATCCTTTATTTTTTACAGTGGCGGAAATTTGTTGGATCATACAGATATAAGGGTACAGTACGATTTCGGCGACAATTTATGTGAACGCTGGTGTTGATATAACCCTGTCACAGACGCAGCAAACATGAGATTAGAACTTCGGAAATCACTAACCCAGCTTATTTCTTATGCGAAACGTTTCCGCCAGATGTCATGACTGTCCAATGTCGGACTCCATTGATTTGTCTTCCGTTGACATTCTATTTGCATCGAATTAGACGAATAACTTGTTGATAATACGATGCATTTTAATTATTAGACGTTTGTTACAGCCTATTGTGTGTAATTTGACCAAAATAACAATGTGATCCACCATTGAACCTGTGCGCTATCTATTGTTATTAGTTCAGGATGAACGATGTTTCAAAGCTTTGGAATTTGTTATTGGTAGAGAGCAAATACTGAGCTCACTCAATTCCCAGCGCATGCACTTAGTCAACTGACATAATATCGATAGATATTTATTAATAATTATATATGTTAGACCATATAATAAAATTTTAATTATCGTCTAACAAAATCAGTCAAATGCAACCCGCCGATACGTGTAATTAAGACACTCGTATGGAAATTAAAAAACTCGCTTCGCTTGTTTTATAAGCATGACCGTGTCTTAATTATTGCCATTATAGGCTCGCTGCATAATGTTTTTTTTTAGTATTTTATATTTAATTTTTATTTATTTAATACTTAATATTTGGTTACCGCCCACGGTTGAGTTGAGTTGAGTGACGCGGCGATTTCGAGCTCCCGGAATTTTGACATTATAATGTCAATCGCAGTGTTAGTGTGCTCAAATGAGTGATAAAGTAGGTAAAAAGGAACGCCAGAGCTGAAGACAACAAAAGACCAACCATATCATAGGTAATTTGCAAGTACACAAGCACAAATGAAGACCCTCTCCGATAAAATATTAGTTAGGTTAAGTACCACTAACAGTAAAATTATACATACCGCTCACTGGGAGAACAATCTCGGCTGAATGCTTTCCCGTACGAAGCGCACACAACGCACAACCCTTCGCCGAAAGTCTTACCACACAAAACGCACACAAGCACATCAGTGATCCATTTCGGACTGAAACCACCTTCCTGTCGCATGTGCAACAAGACCTTCTCAACAAACCCCTTACTGCAAAGCAGGTACAATCAAAGTAGACAGGACCTATAAGAATCAAACCAATCTCAATACCAACCACACCTGCGCTTAAACAGACTCACACATTTAGAACCGTACGAACATCACTACAAACAATGCTTCCCGCAATGGACTACAAAAGATGTGCCAAATGTGATTCGGACACACCACTAGAAGACACAGCAGTGAGTTGCGACGGAGGTTGCAACCAATGGTTCCACAAGGAGTGCACCTCTATGACTACAACGGAGTATAACGCCCTTCACTAAAAAAAGAGATCTCTACTATGGATGTGCGAGACCTGTAGACTACGCCTGAAATCAAATGGTTTGGCCCCAATGGCGACAAGCAACCAAGAATTAAATAAAGAAGTAAGGGAAATAGCCTTGGAAAATAAAACACCATGTGAAAACATCAAAGAAAAGCTAGACGAACTGTCTGAAAACCTTATGAAAAAATGACCCTAATTCTCGAGACGCAACTGCAACAAGCAGACATACTTGTAAAACAACAAGACTTCGACTACCCCGAAACCCAAGACCTCACTGAAACTCCAAAAACAGCAACGCTGCTGCACCCACCTACCACCAAACCACTACCGCCAATTAGAGATACAAACAAAAACAAATATAGAGACAGACCTTCAGCAAACAAAGAGTGGCCAGATCTGCCTAGCAAACATACCAACGAAGACACCTCAACAAACATAAACACAAGAAAACTAGACGACACGATGAGAAAACCCCCACAACATGGCACGGGAGGTTCCGAAATCGGCAGGCTGAGAGCAGCTCCACGAACCGCCTGGATATTCATTGGGAGACTTGACACCGACGTAACCGAAGATGACATAAAAGAACACCTTACTCAAAACGGCATCTCTAAGGTAATCAGCTGCGAACAGCTCCCATTCCGTGGCACCAGCAAAGCATTTAAAATAGGGGTGCCCATGGAAGAAAGGGACTCCGTTATGCAAACAAGTCTCTGGCCGGATAGGGTAATATATCGTACCTTTCGATTTCGATTTCCCCAACGGAAGCCCCAAACTGAAAAACGCCGAAAGATATCTGGAAATACTTTTGTGGAATGTAGAGGTTCTGAGAGGCAAAATCTGCACAGCACCTGAAGATATCTGGATAAAGAGCGACATAATGGTGGCCACTGCAACCTTCCTGACAGAACCTCTGAACTTCACGAGCCACTACGCAATTCACTCGCTCGCCAAGTCCAACCCAAGAGGCAGACCAGAGGGAGGAGTCTCCATAATTTTCAAACCTTCCATAGGGAAAATTGAAGGCTCGATAAAAGAAGAGAACCTAGTAATAATGAAAACCCCAAACCTAACAATAATAGGTATATACATCGCATACGGATCTTCCCTAGAAGACACAATAGAAATAATGGCAGGGGCGATTGCCCGAACAAAGACAGACAAAAACTTCATCCTGGCAGGAGATTTTTACTGCAGAATAGACAAGCCCAACAACAAAACAAGAGCTATGTTGGATATGTTACAAGAAGAAGGCTACTCTCTTATAAACAAAGCAAATGAAATAACGTACATAGCCCACAATGGCACAAGTACCATCGACCTAGTTTTTTACAGCGGAAGCAACATCTCCATCAAAAACCAACAGGGACTCTGGAAGTCATCCTGCACCCCACTGACAAAACATATACCTATCAGGACCAATATTATACTCGGAAATACTGAAGAGGAAATACCGAACCTACTAACCCTCAAGAGCTCCAGGAAGATTGACGCAAATGCCCTAAGCAACAACGCACAAGCAATGGAGGCAACAAAACAATGCCTTAACGAAAACAATCTCAACCAAGCCCTGACAACAATTCAGGAGGCCATACGAGCATCAACAATCCCAATCAACCAAAGAAGAGCTACACCATGGTTTGATACGGAATGCTACACACTTAGAAATGAAGTCGTCCTAAAACTACACCTGGCCAAACTCCACAACACAAAAGGTCTTCTAGAAGAATATGCAGCACAAAGAAAGGAATATAAAACTCTCCTGAAAAAGAAAAAGGCTCAATACATAGAAAAACAAGCCTTAATGGAGGCAGAAGAAGTACTAAAAGACCCCTTCATAGCCATCAGAAAAACGACTACGAGGAAATCTGGCCAAATTCATATGGACATATGGGAAAACCACTTCTCACAAGAACTGAACGTAACTCAGTCACAAGCGGCGTATAACGCAACATATCACACAAGCGTAGAATTGGGCACACACATCACATCGGAAGAAGTAATTGCCACAATCAGCAAGACAAAAAACAAGAAAGCGACAGGCCCAGACGGCATCTCCAATGAGATCCTGAAAGACTCGGCTGAAATTCTAAGTGAACTATGGTCAGATCTGTTTAACAGATGCCTAGCAACAGGGGAAATACCCTACGAATGGAGAAAATCCATAATTAAGGTTCTACACAAAGGCAAAGGAGAAGACAACGACCCAAACTCATACCGAGGAATCGCTCTAGAGAACAATATATTCAAAGTATTTTCAAACATTCTGCTCAAAAGGCTCACCCCGACAGTCGATCAACTGATTCCCGATCAACAATTCTGGTTCAGGAAAGGAAGGTCCACCCTTCAAGCTATCAACAATCTACTGAATGACATAGAACAAGCGCTTAGACACCCTAAAGGAATTTTCCATGCAATATTTGTCGACTTCTCGAAGGCCTTCGACCTACCAAACAGATCGAAGCTCATTATAAAACTGGAACAAATGATGGATGAAAAATCCGAAATCATGTATATGATAAAAAACATCCTGGCTTTCAACAAAGTAGAGATAAATGATGGGATATCAACCTCAAGAGAGATCACCCAAACCAACGGAGTACTACAAGGCGACCCACTGAGTCCCACTCTGTTCAACGTCGCGACAGCGGATGTTATACGGACTATTGAAAACACAAAATCAGTATCCCTTTACCTGTATGCAGATGACATGGTTCTGGGGTCTACAAACAGACAGGATCTACAGGAAGTGCTCAACAACTTGCAAGACTGGGCGGAGGAAAATGAGCTCAGTATAAATGAAAAGAAGACAGTGCATATGGCCTTCCGAAAAGGAGGAAAACTAGCCGCCGAAAACAAAATGTTCCTGGGAGAGACTGAACTTGAGACAGTCAATTCCTACAAATACCTCGGCCTCACCCTACAGACGACGTGCCAATCCTTTAGACTACATATAAAGGAACGAGCAGCAGCAGCCATTAGAGGAATGTACGATTTGAACAATATTACCAAACAATCTCTACAAACAGCAATGAATCTCTTCCACACGAAAATAACCCCAGTCATTACATATGGTCTAGAACTGATATGGGAAAGGCTATCCATGACAGACCTAATCACAATTGAAAATGTAAAGGCTTCTTTCCTGAAAAGGGTGCTAGGAATTGCAAGAACGTCCCAGTCTAGGCTGGCATATGTCCTAACAAAAGAAACATACTACATGGAAGATCTCAGATTAAGACTACAACTGCCATCTACTAAGCATACGAAGAAACTCCTCGAGATAAGACATCAGAAGCAGAACGAAATCCCGCTTGAATTCTACGCAGCAGAAGCAATGGTGGACAGAAGATGGACAAACGAGAACCAGGACATGAGACATGTGGTAACAAGACTCGCCATCCACCGTTTCCACCACAAGATCTGTAAAAATGTTAAATACCATGAAACGAATGATGAATGCATATGTTCTCTGTGCAACAACCCCTGCGACAAATACCACATCACATCATGCAGCAAACGGACAAAGAGCATAGTTGAATACAGTAAAAATTAATCTACCTGTAATAATTATTTGTAAGAACACCTTATAACTGTCCATTATGGCCACTTGGCTGCAAGAAATATTTATTATTAATACTTTGTATTTTTGATTATCTATTTTTTTATCGTTTCGGTCTTCTATGGACCACGTTATTTCAACAGCCTTCTTCCTCGTTCTTTCACATTGGACCAGGTTTGGAGCATTCTTCTTCAGTGAGCTTCTTTTCGTTCCTCGGTCGAAGTCTTGCCGGTTTTCAACATGGGTTTTTTTGCTGAAAACTCTGTATTTCCCCAGGTTTCTTCTTCAAAGAGTCACGTTCCAAGATGTCCCCAGTTCTTGTAGGTCTTTTTCCATCTCTGTAAACCAGATCTCTTTGGTCTTGTCACTCACAAAGTAGGCACAGAATCGATTGGACCATCTTCCGGAGCTCATTCATAAAACAATGCATCAACTAGAAAGACACCGTTCAGTGGACATGCAGCAAAGTGGTACATATCTCCGGTGTGCAATAAAAGCTTCACACAGAGCAGTGACCTCAAGAAGCACACTGTTGTTCATACGGGAGTGAAGTAATACACTAGTAGCACATGAGAGAAGTCATTTGCACGGCGGACAGAGCTAATGGAACTTTTTGTCGTTCACTCAGGGAAGAGACCGCATTGTCTGTTTGTTGCGCCCAAAGCGATTCAGCTCCCGCTCTAATTTGAGGAAACATCATCGTGTTCACTAGGGAATAAATAACCTTACTGCATCACCTGTCACAAGGAATTCAAAAGGTTCGACTATCTTGCGAAACACTTGTTAATTCGTTCCGGGACCACATGTGCACAACATAGTGAATGATATGTGGGATGTTAAAGAACGTGTATAGGTACCTGCATCCAAACTAGATGTTAAAACTCCACCGGTAAGGTTTTGTATTGCATTTTAAAAAGACCTTCTATTTGAAACGGTTCAATATACTGAACCCTTGCAAAGAAGCTTATGAGACTCAGTTTCGGGGGGTGTAACAGTCCATATCGTAAGTTGTTGTTAAGGCGCTTCATTAACATGCAGGGTAACATATAACAAAATAACATGCAGGAAAAAGTGAAGCCAGGGTAAAAACAAATGAATTTAATAACAAATCACCTAATTATACAAAAGAATTAACAAAACAAACTCCCAAAGACTCCCACTGAATAATAAAATATGCCAAAACTAGGCCAAATCTCTGGAGAGATTAAATACACGGACAAAGTGTCCTTAAGAAAATCAACAATAGTGACCTATGTATGCGCGCGTGTCGTTCTGCATGCTTCACGATGTGTACAATCGAATGCATGATTCGTCATCATCCAGAATAAACCTTCAGACGACGAATCCACATTGCTTGGAGCTAGACAGACGCGGGGAACAACTATACGACACTTAAAACTAAACCGACACTTCCTATACTTAAGATATAACTAACCTAACTAACTAACTAACTAACCCACTGGCACTACAGCCCTTGAAGGGCCTAGGCCTACCAAGCGACCGCTGCCCAGCCAATTGGCCTGCAGATTTTGGCGTGATGCGTGGTCAGCGCGTCGGGTCCCCTCGGCCGTTAATCTTGGTTTTCGTGACCGGGGCACTGTCTCACCGTCAGACAGCTACTCAATTGTCCTCACGAGGCTGAGTGCACCCCGTTCCAACCCTCACGTCAGTTTTAAAATCCCAGACGGAGCCGGGGATCGAACCCGGGGCCTCCGGGTGAGAGGCAGGCGCGCTACCCCAACACAACGAGGCCGGCTATACTTAAGATATACAACACAATAATTTCCGCGTGAAATTGAAATCAAGATTGCCGTAGCAAAAGATTACTGCCTAAAAACTTAGGACTTCTCACACAAATCAACACAAGTAAGTTAACACGTGACCAATAAAAGAAATACATATGACCGCCGTCAAATTTACAAGTACACTACCACTACACCACACATGTGTGACATACTAATTACATGAATTGAGTCATAAACAAAATCAATAGGCTCAAAGCCAACATTTACATTATTAACACAAATAATCTATCCATACAACATGCAATAATCCGTTACACACATGGCGAACTCCCCAATTAATTATGATTCAAAAATAACCATCACAATGAACAGGTTTGCTACTTGAAAGCTTAAAGGGGCCAGTCGGAACAGCAGGACTGCCTATCAAAAATATAAGTCACCAGGCGAGACGGGCGATTTGTGGAAATCTGCATATCTGTCAACCCACGTGTCACAAAAACCTCGACCTCCAAAGGACGGATCGAATCTCGAAGAAGCGTGCCCCAAAGCACAATAATACGTGTGTGTGTGTCAGAACAAAATATCCCGGCATTTCCGCTAGGAAATCCAAGAATCAGCATAATGGACAAAGAACAGCGGTCTCCCAAGAGCACCCTGCCTTTCCATCAAAAACACAACAACAACAACAAAAACATACGAGGGCGGTAGGACCTCTACCCCTCTTCACGTAGAATCAACACACACACCTGACACAGTAACACACACAGAATCACACGTATGGGTTTCACAGACCCTGAAATAAAAAGACATAAATATTTTCCACGTGCTGGCGCCACCGTTCCACGCCTCGACTAATTAACCTGAAAAGGACTCAAAAATCTATCAAATTAGAACGAAGGTGTTCTACAATCACATCTTAAATCGTTGCACTTGGCAACCCTAATATGAATAATAACCTGTTCAGCAAACATCTTACAGTAATTACCTCCCTATCCTATCACAAATATGAACTTTAATAAAGCACCACTTATCGAATGTAACGGGTTTCGCATTTGCATGGATAAACATCACGTACACGCGCCGTGCACATTAAATATGACTCCAAGAAAAACAAATATACAAAAAACACTTTGACCACGCGCCAACGTACATTTAAAACATTTAGTGCCGGTGCAAAGAGAAACACTCTAAAACAAGAAAATACAAATAAACTATTTACAAAAGTTCCCCCGCCAATCTAACTACATAATTGAATAATCAATTGTTTGTACATCACCGTCTCAGATTGCAGAACATTATGACATCCATCTCAGCCCATTTCCCCTATGGAAAAGTTAGCACTCGACATTCGTCTTCGTTGAAGCGCCGGACGTCATCCCAACTCCTGACCACACGTTGGACATCTTGATGTAGTATCCTTGGAAGAAAAGTTCAATGATATTATAATGTGACCTGGCTATAATCGCTTGTGGGTTACTAAATTCGCCCACAAATAGTCCTATGCGATTAATTACGAAGACTTTCCCTAAATATCGCTCACACACGTGCAATACACACATGAAAAATACATTTAAAAATATACATGAAATACACACTTCGAGTCAACGCCACTGGCTCGACAATACAAGTTTTTAAAGTCTGACTGACTCACAGTCACTATCTCGCTCGGTAATCCCTACTCTGCTCTGCATGACCTTCGCTCGGGTGAGCGCTAATTAGAATGTTACAAGTCTTGCCCCTAAGAGCTGAAATAGTTGTATTTAAGATAATATTACAAGTTTCAAATCACCACCCACGCTGGCGTGAATTTAGCTCACAATGCTCACAAAGTAATTGACTTCAAATAATTAAGAGCGTTAAAAATTGCTACGCAACTGACGTGAATTTAGCTCATCAGAGCTCACAAAGTAAATAACTTCGAATATATCAGAGCGTTAAAATCACGATGCAAACGGGGGTGAAGTTAGCCCACAGAGCTCACGAACAGAAAGACATCGAACAGCTTCTCGTCGAACAATTTATTCGAAACTGACAGGGTACGGAAGAGTGGGGTGGATTTAGAAAAATTTTCCAGAGTTTTCATCTCACACAGTTGGGACTAGTGTCAATCTTCATCAAATAAATCAAACGTCTCATCGCACTCGTGCGGAGATAATTCCGATCGGTGGTTCTTTAGATAATCAATTCCGCGCGCTTTTTACCACTGACGCCATCCATCGCGTGATATTGGCGTGGTCTCTCCTGATTGGGTGATTCAATCGTAGGTCGGTTGTAAGTAACTCGTGACCACCCCTTTATGTTTCCAATTCTGGTGCAAGTTGTTACACAATTTGGCCTTGAACTCAGCTTACCAGGCCGTTCTTCAAGAATAGCTACAAGCTCTACCTCTGTGGCAATCATTGCGACACGCTACCTTGCCTTTATTCTCGTCAACTTCCTCATGTACTGCCTGGGCTGCAGTAATAATAATAATAAATTATGAATGCTTATTTATCGTAGATCAATAAGGGTTCATTTATCCTCAGCAAGGTTTTGAAATTCGAAGCAAGTAATTGATTTGGATTTCAAAAACAATATCCACAGTAATAACAACAACATCTCTTTAGTACCTCGCTCAGCTGCTCGAGTATACACTCCAATGACCCAATTAGTGTGCGCGCTCCCTCGCCGGAATGTCATTTATACTTCTTCGCTAGACCTGCCCCTTCTCCTCTCATGATTGCCACTCCTGTCGTCTCAGCTGCTCGTTGTTTACAAAACAAAGCGCTCTCTCTCCGGCGCTCCACGTCCACGTACATTTGGGTGTTGGCTCACAAAATAAATTTTGCAATACTGATTTTGCATACATCATCCTGCTTATTCATCAAATGGTTCCCTTCTGTAATATGGTTTTAAATTGGCGCTATTAAAAACAGATTTAGCACCAGTGCTCACTTCTTCAAGCCTGTAAGCATTGTTACCCAGATTCTTAATGACACGGAACGGGCCAATAAATTTTGGACAGAATTTTGCAAAGACTTTGTTTTTGGGATCAGATATCGGCGGTCTGCGAACCAGCACTAACTCTTGTTCTTGTAGTTCCCGGTGAAACTTCTTTCCTCTGTATCTTCTGAGTCTTCGGTCCGCTTGGTTCCTCATGTGCTCTCTCGTTCGCTGGATTCGCAACTCATGCGCTAATAGTGGATCCCTTGGACATGGAATAATCTTGTCCCAAGACCTCTCTGGCAACCTGTTGTGGTGTACAATTAGTGGGACTTGACCCGTCGACTCGTGCTTAGTGGTGTTCATGCACATCTCAATCTCTCCGACTTTGTCAACCCATTTATTATGATCGTTAGGAATCATTACTCTATAGTATTAGGCAACACAGCGAATCGTTCTCTCGCTCGGATTCCCACAAGGATGACGAATGCTTGAAAATATGTGTTTTATTCCTAGGCTCTCCAGACCTTGCCTAAAAGCATTGCTCGTGAAATAAGTACCATGGTCTGATAAAATGGATTCCGGCTTCCCAAGCATCGGAATAACTTTGTTCTGAATTCTACTGAGGACTTGTTATGATGTCGTCTTCTGGATTGGACATAACACGACCATCTTTGAAAATACATCGACACACACTAGAAGATGTCGGCATCAACGCTTTCCTTTGACTAGAGGGCCAAAACAGTCAATAGCGAGCATCTCGCATGGTTTCTGAGGTAATAGTGGTATTGGTGGTTGTTTCATAATGAAGTTGTTCGGTTTAGTGCGCTGGCATGCGTCACTAGTTCTTATCACTTCCACAATGGTGAATCGCATCTTAGGCCAAGTAAAAGTCTCCCCTATCGTAGCTTCAGTTTTATCCGTGCCGATATGTGCTAGGCTCTCGTGGACATCTGCCCTAACCGTTCTTTTAATTGTTCTACCGTTTTCGCGGACATCTGCACTAACTGTTTATTTAATTGTTTCTCATTGTCTTTGCTCTGAATTTTCAACTGTTCTTCCGTTTTCGCGGACATTTGGATCGACATCTGTTCCAACAATGCCTTAATTTCATCAACACTCGCCATTGCACAATACACAAATATAATCAGAGAAAACAGGGTCATGCACCAAGATTTCAGTCATCCACACGCATACATGTCATAACATTTAAATATTACTGATTCTAATTTAACAAAAATTTCAGTAACAAAATTTACTGAATAAAATTACTCTTATTCCCAAACAACAAAATAACCCCTAGTGATCTGCTTTTAAATTCTTAACCAACAGAATTTACGAAGAACACCAATTAACCAAAGTTAATTAAATGTCAAATATAAGGCAACACCTTCCTGCTTTGACTGAGTTCAAAAATATGCAAATTTTCTAATTTTAATGCCGGGTGCCAGAACAGGTTTATAACAAATACAATATCAAATTCTAACCTTGTTCAATATCTCTAACTTTAGGAACTCAGTGATTTTACTAATGCACATGGCGGTACAACATCGCCTCAATTTACTGAATTTACTTTGCCCGCTTGACCTGGCATTATTTCTCAACGAAATAAATATGAGATCAGTGAAGCAACAACAACAACAGTCCCACTTGGGCAGCCATTTTTGTTTTATGAACCCTTGCAAAGAAGCTTATGAGACTCAGTTTCGGGGGGTGTAACAGTCCATATCGTAAGTTGTTGTTAAGGCGCTTCATTAACATGCAGGGTAACATATAACAAAATAACATGCAGGAAAAAGTGAAGCCAGGGTTAAAACAAATGAATTTAATAACAAATCACCTAATTATACAAAAGAATTAACAAAACAAACTCCCAAAGACTCCCACTGAATTATAAAATATGCAAAAACTAGGCCAAATCTCTGGAGAGATTAAATACACTGACAAAGTGTCCTTAAGAAAATCAACAATAGTGACCTATGTATGCGCGCGTGTCGTTCTGCATGCTTCACGATGTGTACAATCGAATGCATGATTCGTCATCATCCAGAATAAACCTTCAGACGACGAATCCACATTGCTTAGAGCTAGACAGACGCGGGGAACAACTATACGACACTTAAAACTAAACCGACACTTCCTATACTTAAGATATACAACACAATAATTTCCGCGTGAAATTGGAATCAAGATTGCCGTAGCAAAACATTACTGCCTAAAAACATAGGACTTCTCACACTAATCAACACAAGTAAGTTAACACGTGACCAATAAAAGAAATACATATGACCGCCGTCAAATTTACAAGTACACTACCACTACACCACACATGTGTGACATACTAATTACATGAATTGAGTCATAAACAAAATCAATAGGCTCAAAGCCAACATTTACATTATTAACACAAATAATCTATCCATACAACATGCAATAATCCGTTACACACATGGCGAACTCCCCAATTAATTATGGTTCAAAAATAACCATCACAATGAACAGGTTTGCTACTTGAAAGCTTAAAGGGGCCAGTCGGAACAACAGGACTGCCTATCAAAAATGTAAGTCACCAGGCGAGACGGGCGATTTGTGGAAATCTGCATATCTGTCAACCCACGTGTCACTAAAACCTCGACCTCCAAAGGACGGATCGAATCTCGAAAAAGCGTGCCCCAAAGCACAATAATACGTGTGTGTGTGTCAGAACAAAATATCCCGGCATTTCCACTAGGAAATCCAAGAATCAGCATAATGGACAAAGAACAGCGGTCTCCCAAGAGCACCCTGCCTTTCCATCAAAAATACAACAACAACAACAAAAACATACGAGGGCGGTAGGACCTCTACCCCTCTTCACGTAGAATCAACACACACACCTGACACAGTAACACACACAGAATCACACGTATGGGTTTGACAGACCATGAAATAAAAATACATAAATATTTTCCACGTGCTGGCGCCACCGTTCCACGCCGTGACTAATTAACCTGAAAAGGACTCAAAAAATCTATCAAATTAGAACGAAGGTGTTCTACAATAATTACATCTTAAATCGTTGCACTTGGCAACCCTAATATGTATAATAACCTGTTCAGCAAACATCTTACAATAATTACCTCCCTATCCTATCACAAATATGAACTTTAATAAAGCACCACTTATCGAATGTAACGGGTTTCGCATTTGCATGGATAAACATCACGTACACGCGCCGTGCACATTAAATATGACTCCAAGAAAAACAAATATACAACAAACACTTTGGCCACGCGCCAACGTACATTTAAAACATTTAGTGCCGGTACAAAGAAAATCACTCTAAAACAAGAAAAGACAAATAAACTATTTACAAAAGTTCCCCCGCCAATCTAACTACATAATTGAATAATCAATTGTTTGTACATCACCGTCTCAGCTTGCAGAACATTATGACATCCATCTCAGCCCATTTCCCCTATGGAAAAGTTAGCACTCCATATTCGTCTTCGTTGAAGCGTCGGACGTCATCCCAACTCCTGACCACACGTTGGACATCTTGATGTAGTCTCCTTGGAAGAAAAGTTCAATGATATTATAATGTGACCTGGCTATAATCGCTTGTGGGTAACTAAATTCGCCCACAAATAGTCCTATGCGATTAATTACGAAGACTTTCCCTAAATATCGCTCACACACGCGCAATACACACATGAAAAATACACTTAAAAATATACATGAAATACACACTTCGAGTCCAACGCCACTGGCTCGACAATACAAGTTTTAAAGTCTGACTGACTCACAGTCGCTATCTCGCTCGGTAATCCCTACTCTGCTCTGCATGACCTTCGCTCGGGTGAGCGCTAATTAGAATGTTACAAGTCTTGCCCCTAAGAGCTGAAATAGTTGTCTTTAAGATAATATTACAAGTTTCAAATCACCACGCACGCTGGCGTGAATTTAGCTCACAAAGCTCACAAAGTGATTGACTTCAAATAATTAAGAGCGTTAAAAATTGCTACGCAACTGACGTGAATTTAGCTCATCAGAGCTCACAAAGTAAATAACTTCGAATATATCAGAGCGTTAATATCACGATGCAAACGGGCGTGAAGTTAGCCCACAGAGCTCACGAACAGAAAGATATCGAACAGCTTCTCGTCGAACAATTTATTCGAAACTGACAGGGTACGGAAGAGTGGGGTGGATTTAGAAAAATTTTCCAGAGTTTTCATCTCACACAGATGGGACTAGTGTCAATCTTCATCAAATAAATCAAACGTCTCATCGCACTCGTGCGGAGATAATTCCGATCGGCGGTTCTTTAGATAATCAATTCCGCGCGCTTTTTACCACTGACGCCATCCATCGCGTGATATTGGCGTGGTCTCTCCTGATTGGGTGATTCAATCGTAGGTCGGTTGTAAGTAACTCGTGACCACCCCTTTATGTTTCCAATTCTGGTGCAAGTTGTTACACAATTTGGCCTTGAACTCAGCTTACCAGGCCGTTCTTCAAGAATAGCTACAAGCTCTACCTCTGTGGCAATCATTGCGACACGCTACCTTGCCTTTATTCTCGTCAACTACCTCATGTACTGCCTGGGCTGCAGTTATGAAAATAATAAATTATGAATGCTTATTTATCGTAGATCAATAAGGGTTCAATACGTAGATTTTACTGAAGAGTGAAGACTTGGCAGTTCCTGTCATTGTTCAAGTGCTTAGACAGGGTAAGCTTAGTGGCAATGGGAAGCTCACAGATATTGGTTGATGGCTATTATGATTTCCGTAATACTAATGGATATTTGAGGCCTTGATATCGCCAGACTCAGAATTGAAGATTGTTGTAGCGAATGTTATGCCAGCGTAATATAATTTACTTAATATTTAATCAGCTGTACATCTATATAGAAGGCCCAATCAGAAAGAATAACCCCGAATGCTCCTCAGGACTTGCTCACCTGATGAGTTAAAACTGAGCAATTCCCTGCAAAGCAGGAGGCCATAGCCCTTATGGGATTTGTAAGGCTATTTATTATTATTTATTATTATTATTATATATATACCTAGGTATCATTCGTTGAGGTCATCTAGGACCACGTTAAGTCTTGCTACACTTGGCAATTTGTTTCGCTTTCCTCTGAGCCCAGAATTCCCTCATTCTCTGTGAGTGGGCCATCTTGCGCTCCGCTGTCCAGGTGGTACCTTGTCTTCTTTTCGGGTTCGGTGTCTCGTCTCGGATTAGCCCATTACTCCAGTATCTCTTTGCGGAAGAGATCTCTATTGAAGGCGTCGTCGGGTTTTAGATGCAGCATTTTGAGGTCGTCTTTGGAATTCATAAATCAGGGAATTGTGGTTTTGGGTTTGGAGTCAAAGAAATGAAAAATATGTTTAGTCAGCCTGTTACCGTCCATTCGTTTGAGATGACCGTAATACCATGCCCGCCTTTTACGGATCGTTTCTGAAATTTTCTCTATTTCACTGTAGACTTCTTTGTTGTTTTTTTTATAATGGATGCCATTCTTGTAATTTGATCCCATTATACCTCTAACGATTTTGCTCTCTTTTTTTCTTCAGTTCTTCCAGGAGTCCTTTATTAGCATTTAGGGATAGGGTTTCGGCTGCATACATAACTACTGGTTTCAGAACAGTTTCATAATGACTTAGTTTTGTATTTTTGTACAGGCAGTTTTTGTTTTATATTGAACGCTATGTTTGATAGGCTATTTCGAGTTTGCGTACTCGATTCTTGAGTGCTTCTTTGTCCAGTCCACTTTTCATGATGATCTCTCCCAAGTACTTAAATTTTTCCACTCTGTTGATCTTTCCGTATTTTGTCTGCAGTTTTGCTGGGGCGTCTTTGATGTTAGTCATTACTTCTGTTTTTTCGAATGATATCTGCAAGCCAGTTTGATCAGCGATTTCTTTTAAAAGGTCGATTTGCATCCTAGCAGTTTCTACGTTGTTCGACAGAATGGTGATGTCATCAGCGAATGCTAGACAGTCGACTATGATCCCCGTGGATTTTGCTCCCATTCTCAGAGGGCTATACTCAGTTTTTAATAATTTTGTTCGCCAGGTACGAATTACTTTTTCGAGAACGCTGTTGAAAAGCATTGGAGAGAGCCCGTCACCTTGTCTGTTCCCGTTTTTACCTCATTATTAAAATATTTTTATTATTTAATATGTATTATCTATTATTTTATTTATTTATAATTAATATTTCCTATTTATTTCATATTTATTATCGATTATTTTTATTAAACGCGTAGGTTTGCTTCATCATGTCGGCTATGCGGGTAGAAGCATGTGTGGTTTGCTCAAGGTCACGCCGTCGTTTCAAGAAGAATAAACCAGTCGAGAGTTAACATGCCGGGCTATTGCAATTGGCGGGTTTCAGGTTACCTTTTCAAACGAGACCACACCTGTTGCGTGATGTCACATGGCTGTGGTCGTCCGTGTAACGTGGACAAATGAAATATTTATTTATTTATTTATTATTATTATTATTATTTAATTTTTATTTATTTGTTAGTTATTTATCAATTTAGGGGCTGATGACCTCGTAGCTCGGCCCATTTTAAGCCTCAATAACTAACTAACTAATGTATGTGTTTAATATTATGTATTGACTACCGATTATTTATTTATTATTTTCAATTTTTATTATTATTATTTATTTAATATTTAATAGTTTTGGATTATTATTGCTATTTTTATTCTAATACATCGAGTTGAGCCTCCATGGACTGCGTGGTAACAACCAACTTCTCTTTAGTGTCTAGGTCTTGTTCTTGTACCGGCTTTGACTTCCTGCCAGTAACTTCTGACTCCGGCGACGAGGGTCTGTTTATGACTTCTGATAAAGGTCCAATCCGTCTTCCGGAAGTTGATACCATTTTAAAAACCTTGGTAGTTGTTCACCAATCTTATCAATGTGTTCCTTTCGGGAATTTCTCTGTCTGGAATACCAATTTGCCTCAGATGTTTGTTGCATTCCTCGAATCATCTTGGCCTTGTTGCCTTAGACTTAATGAAACTCCATATTCTTTTGGTTAATCGATCATCAGTCATCCTCAGGAGGTGACAATAGAATAGTAGCCGTCTATTCTTAATTGATTCTGTGATAGGGTCCATTTGGTTGTACAAGTCCACATTGGCTCTCCTTCGCCACTGTCCATCATCCCATCTATTACCTAGAATGTTTCGTAATATTCTGCGCTCTCCTTTTTTCCAAATGGTCAGCCTGACCTTGACTATTCATGGTCAAAGTTTCGGACGCATATAATTCCTCAGGTTTTTCAATTGTGGTATAGTGTCGGAACTTGGCCCCTATAGATATTCTTTGTCATGTGGTATGCCTGGTTTTACTTACTTATCCAGACATTAATTTCTTCCTCTTCTAATCCATTCTGCTGGCTGACTTCACCAATATATCTGATATTTGTTACTCGACCGATTTTTCCAAGATTATTGATCATCCATTCAGGTACATCGCAGACGTTTTTCCTATATTTTGCCCTCTGAATTGAAGTCTGGAATCCTACCTTTTCAGCAATTTCTGACAGCCTATTGATCTTGTTGACTGCTGAATGCATGTCGTTAGCAAAAATGGCCAGGTCATCCGCAAAGGCTAGACAGTCAACGTATACCTCTTTGGGCTTAGGACCAAGTCTGAACCGATCTTCTTTTGTTTCTTCCTGGTCTAACAACTTCCTCCATTCTCCAATGACTTTTTCCAAAACACAGTTGAAGAAGAGTGGGGATAGCGCATCACCCTGTCTTCCGCCCGTTCTGATTGTAATAGGATCTGATTTCTCTCCCATGAATTATACTTTCGACACTGTGTTGGTTAGAGTTTGTTTGATCAAATTTCTTGATATATCATCCACTCCAACCTCTTCCAAAATATTCATTAATGACTCCCGGTCGATTAAGTCATACGCTTTCTGAAAGTCAACAAACATGACCAAGTAACTATGTTCTCCTGTCATCTTGTACCTGATGATGTTCTTCAGGTTAATGATCTGTTCCGGGCACGAACGACCCTTTCTGAAGCCAGCCTGGTATTCCCCGATCTGTTGATCAAGATGCGCTCCGTTCTGAACTGCTTTGGAGAAAATCTTATACGGAACAGATACTAATGAGATGCCCCTACAGCTGTTGACATTTTTATCCCTTTTTTGTGTAGATGATGGATTAGTGCTGACAGCCATTCAATTGGTAACATCTCAGGTCTCCATCTCTCTTCAAAAAACTTGACTAGTACATCTAGAGTTCCGCCGCTATTGAATCTTCAACAGCGGCCTTATTATTCTTTCAAGTGTTGATAATCTGTTTGATCTCCTCTTTACAAGATGTGGATGAGTTGGGTAGTTTGTGGATCGGATCGCACACAGGGAATGTTTCCTTTGGTTCATCACAATTAAGTCGTTTTCAAACTAACGAGACATGGTCATACAGTTTTCTATGTTGGTCAGGGCCAGCTTTCAATTTTCATCTCCAAAACAGAGACTGGGGGCTTGATACCCTCTTAAATTCGACTTGTACATTTGATAGAAGTCTCTGACATTGTTTTTCACGAAATCCTGATCGATCTCTTCCAAGTGTTGTTTCTTATATAATCGCTTGTCCCTTCGGAAACTTCTGGCTGCTTCTTTTCAAGCTACACGGAACACATCGAAATCTTCAGGTGTTCGGATCGAGTTCCACTTTTTCCAGGCATTTGTTCTTTGGGTCAGCACTTCTTCACAAACCTCATCCCACCATCTATGTTTTCTCTTCTTAGCCGTCAGGATTGTAGTATTATCTGCTTGTTGGATCTTGGGGGCAATGTCCGTCCATTTATGGGATTCAAATGTCAGTTGCTGGTGGTATTGTTCTAATACATTTTGATCGATTTTCAGCCTTTCAATGTCATATTTACGAATCCTATTGCCCGGTTTCTGGGTCTTATTGAGAGGAATGAAAATTATGAAAAGTGCAATAACTGGGCACCTCTCTGCACTTAAACATTCATTACTTCCTTAATAGCTCTCCTAGAGATTGCTGTATGATCGATCTGTTTCTCTCCACACACATTGCCTGCTGAACGCCAAGTTGTTTGTTTAGTGTGTGTTTGTAGAACGTTGACATTATCTGAAGATTGAAGGTGCGACACAGATTGACAAGTCTTATATCATTTCTCTTACTCATCTTGTGAGCAGGATAGTTTCCAATTGTTGGTCTGAATTGCGGATTTATTCCCAGCTGAGCATTTTAGTTGATGAGCATTTGATGTTCTTTGTTGGTATTTTCTCCAACTGTTCTTCAAGGAGGTCCTAAAACTGTTCAACTCTCCTCAGGATTATGTCTGTTGTCCTCATTAATCAAGCATGCGCTTTGAGCAGCGTGTATCCTTTGTTACCACAGCAAAGTTATATTGAAAAGTCTCTCAGAAGGGCTAAATAATTCCACTGACAACCTTCTTAGGAACAACAAAAGCTGTGCCAAGTACAGGCATGTTCTTACCTATTTTCACAGACCCTTCGCTTTTGTAAGTCCTATACCCCTCAATGACCATTATGTCTTCATCTAGGTGTCTCGGTTTTTGGATGGCCAAGATGGTTATGTCATGTTTGTCCATCATCATTATCAATTCTTTGTGATTCCCATCTTTCTATAGTAAATTGACGTTCAACGTCCCAAAGTAGTATTTCTGTTTCGTCTTAAATGTTGTTCTTGTAGTCATACCCTCAAAGCATCTACTTTCATGATCCGCAGAATCCACAGGCCTGATTGGGCTCCTAAGAACGGTAGATTCCCCCAACGAGGTACTACCTGGGTTAGTTTCCTTTTTGTGACGACATTCCATGATGCTTGGTTGTTAAAACTAGTGTGGGTCAGAAAGCTCCTTCCCAGTAATAGAACCGAGGTTGTAAGCCCCGAAGCTCAATAACAGGCCGCTCCTCTGGAGACAGACGCCTTTCGCAGCCGTTTAACTAAAGAACAGACGGTGCTAAATAAAGAAAGTTCCTCCGCTTAATCCACCGGTGAGACCCGAAGCCTTCTTCCGCTTTTAAAACCGGTGACCGTCTTCACCGTAACACTGGCAAGGGACCCTTACGAGGTATTACCAGCCGGGCCAGCTAGAGCAAGTTTTCTTTTACAGAGGTGTTACTCCTCTATCAGTCACCACATTGTCCTGGCTTGCGACAGGCATTGCCTGGCTTCCCATATGATGGACCCAGGTTAGCGGGATTTATTATTGTTTAGTTATTGTTATTTATTTTTTTAATCTATGGGCAGTACAACACTAGACAGGATAGCTGACTGGTCGATCCCAACTTTTGCAACACCGGCCACGATGGCAGCGTGCACTCGCGACCTATCCAAGATGACAGTCCCACCAACACCATACACCTGCCCCCTTCCCTGACACCTTATCCTCTTATCCCCACCACCACCACCACCTCCAGAATTCCCTCATATTACGAACAGAGTTTTCCAAACTTTACAAAGTTTTCCACAAAGACCAGCATTGCTGACACCTATTTATGCAAGGCCCCTCTCTGTCGACCTCCCTTGCTCATCTCTTATTCTCTTCCAACCTAGTTGATATTCGAGTGTCCTGTGATCTACTAAAGTCATCAAATATTCACCATATTACCTAAAATAACCATAATACAGCACAATTTCATAAAACTCGTCAAATTAATAATTTTTTCCCAAACATTCTTCCAATTATACTAAGATTCCCCGAAAATAATAAGATTCACCAAAAATCTCCAAATTTTATCAAAATGTTCTGAAATACATAGGAATTCCTGAAATCACCCAATCTTCCCCGATTTACTCCAAATTCACCATATTTCCCAAATATCCTTACAAATAGACCAAGATCCCCTAAAATACTTCCCAATATAGTAAGATTCCCCAGATTCATCAGATTACCCAAAATCCCCCCAAAATTCCTCAAATCCTACAATTCCTAAGCACATCAGACATCCTCGTAAGAAACGGATAAACTATACGTTCAAATACATGATTGCAAATACCTTCCAAGGGGGCAAGGAGCGGACGGTTAGTGTAGCCGCGCGAGTATTAGTTGACACAAGAACAAGGGCACAAAAGCCCACTTACGAGCCTATCTTGGTGTTCCTAGGCGAAACCCCACACAAGACATGGCATGAACCAAGAAACATTGCTATGTTTTAATTCCTTGGCCGTGAGAGGCAGAAAAGAGGAGAATTGAAGCGTTGAAATGTGGTGTTACAGGAGAATGACGAAGATAAGATGGGTAGATAAGGTTACAAACGAAGAGGTATTAAGACTAGTGGGAGAGGAGATATGTTTCTGGCGACTGCTAATCAAGAGAAGAGGTTGGTGGGACACATACTAAGACACCCAGGAATAGCAAGCTTAGTTATGGAAGGAAGGGTCGAGGACAAGAACTGTAGGGGTAGACCAAGTTTAGAATATGTTAAACAGATTGCCTCGGATGTAGGGTGTGGTAGCTATGTAGAGATGAAACGATTAGCTCAGGACAGGGAGGTATGGAAAGCTGCATCAAACCAGTCAAGAGACTGACGACTCAAAAAACAACGAGAGGCCATATACCATCCTTTTGGAAGCCATTATAGGGATGTGCAAGACTGCTTGAGCGTTAAGCTCTCGCAATAAAGAAGCGTGGGTGCGCTACTCATGTGGGGGTCCAGGCAGGGTCACCAAGAGCCCGCTGATGAGCCTATCTTGGTGTTCCTAGTCGAAGCCCCACACAAGACACAGCTTTAACCTAGAAACATTGCTGACAAGGGAAGTCTTCGCGGTACTACACTCCGATCGGGATGAAATTCAGGAGACAAATAGCTGAGGAAAAGACCAACACGGGACAGGAAACCGCATCGGCTCAAATTAATATGATATGTCATATTTATAACGTTAAAGTTATGACAATGATACGCGTGATGGTGAGCAGCAAGCCAGTGAGGCTGTAACAGGTCTGGCACACGCTCGCTGTTTCCAGGCGAGACGGAATGATACAAGCGCGTGGCCTTCGATGTGGATATACTTTATTTTTTTGTAATATGCAGGACGTGTTACCTATGATAAACACAATGGATGACATAGTAGCAGGGTTGCTACCGTAATATGTTCATTATCCGAGATATATTACCTGGGTATTATTATATGCAATTACAGAAATGAAATGCAACCGATACCCAATAATAAGTACAGTTCTTTACACAATTAGCGAGTATCACTTGTTTATCATGTCTTGTTTGTTTCAATCAATATACGTATCACAAAGGTGAATGTCATGAACAAGGTGGTCAATACATAGATTTGTTTTACACCAGCCACACGTGAGTATGACAGTATTTGTACACTGGCCACAAATATCCAGAGAAGGACTTAAAAAAAAAAAACAACAGGGTCGGAAAGTTGGACGGTCGTTCATCTACAAAGCCAGCCTTAAACCAGCTATATGTCCACATGCTTTGAAAGCGTGGGGATGACAATTGGTTGTGTGTAAAAGACTGAACTTTCAAGATGTTGTTACGTAGGAGAATATTGAACTCCAGACCATGTAACAGCACACTATCGTAGAAAGTTCGAATGCAATTCTTCCATATCCGAAATCCAAATACATCCAGGGGTTGAATTATACCTGTGGTTCCTTTTGGTACAATCTTGACGTCAATGTCCTTGTCATTTGGTTTGGCTGCTAGTATAGCATCTTCTGTTTGTCCAGTCCATGAATCTAAAACCAGTACGCTAAAATCGGGGACTAACGGAAAATACACATTTCGGAGCCACTCTTGAAATAAATGTTGAGTTAATTTATCCGACTTGGAAGTGAGTACCTATAAATTAGGTACAGTAAACAAGATATCCTTAACTCTTGGTCCAAAGACTCCGTTCTTTTCCTGTAATACCACAAGTATAACGGGAAGCAGACGACCATCCGCGGAGATTATTGGTTGGACGGTGTAACTATGCGTTAACGAATTTAGAGATTGTGCTTCAGCAAATATACGCTTGTCACCTTTGCTGCGAAGAGTTCGTCAAGAGTGAAATTCCATGTTGAACCCACTTTGGTCTGTATTAAAGATATACATTGGACTATAGGTTTCAATGGCTTCCGCAACATCTCCAACAAGGGTTGTCGCACTCGCAAGTAGGTCAGCATGATTTGTTGTATAATTATGTGACACGAATTTTGTCACTTTTCTTGACACAATACGGCAAGATCTTTTAAAATGGGAGAGCCAAACTTTCGATGCACGAAAGGTTTCAGCACCTACTCGCCGTGCTGCCGCAAGAGCCCATTTCGGGATATCTCTGTCATTAACAACCTTTCTTCCCTCTCTGGCGAAATGAAACTGTTTAGCGGTTGCATCGAAAATTAATTTCAGTTTTTCTTTTTCGTACCTCCGCGCTCAACATGTTTCTCCCATATGTAAAGGTCATTATGACACTTCAACGTCTTATAGCGGCGATGCACAGTTTGGAAATTCCGTTGTTTACCTCCTCGATTTCGCCAAAAATCAATAGCGACTTTCTTATATTGCACACTTACATCACTATTGTCTCCCGCAGGTTCATCGTGCTCCCTGTCGTATTCTGCATCGTTGTCCGGGTCAAGCATAACCAAGCTATCTTCCGTTTTAACGTAAAAACTTGGGTCGTCTATACGGTTTGCCATGAGACCTGTAAAGAAGACGTCAAATTAGCCCCCAAAACACGGACCGAATTAATAACCAATAAAGTACATGTTCTAAACGAGACAGTCTAGTCAACAACTCGTTTACGGTGTCTGCTTCGTTCCTTGAGCCGCGCTCTTACTAGCGCGCGCCCGATGTGTGGACGTTTCATACAATAAAAATGGTATTGAATATTAATTTGAGCCGATGCGGTTTCCTGTCCTGTTTGGTACATTTCCTCAGCTATTCGTCTCCTGAGTTTCATCCCGATCGGAGTGTAGTAGCGCGAAGACTTCCCTTGTGAGTTACATATTAAAGCAGTTTGAACATTTTGAAAACTTGGGCCGTGCATTCTCTTATGGTCTCTTCTGAGTTTTGCTTCACGAGGCTGAGTGGATCCTGTTCTAGCCTTGGAAGAGAAGGGAATTGAACCAGGGTATTCGCGATGAAAGCCATATCTATAATTTTAACATTGAATGGAGATTGCATGTTATCACAAGTATTTGTTAGAAGTGGTATTTTATACCCGCTGACATGGCATCTGTCACGGCCTGCGAGACTATTTGACTAGTTCGCTCTAGACTGGACTTGAAGCAACTCGATCGTTTAGCTCTGTGTACTTAAGTGTGCGTAATTGAGTTGGGCGATTGCGACAACTCGGTCATCGACACCGTGTGGTTAGACGTGAGATGACTAGAGATATCATGGTTATTACTAGGGCTCGGATTCGAACATATTTGCATATTTTTTTCCTGAATAGTACACATTGAAAGAAGCCTTTCGGTGGTATTTTCACCTCTCTGGGACCAACAGAATTGAAATTTATCGAGCATAAAAATGCATAAAACCGCGGTTTCCAAATAGAAGCATATAAATGCATATTCTTGTGGTTTTCGTCTAAAAAGTTGGTTTTTCTATGAATTCCCTTTCCCCCGAATTCGGGCCCTGACCATCCTTAAGGTTCGAAAACAAATAATTATTGAAAAGCCTATCTGGTGCGAATAATAGAACCGCAGGTTTTTAACCTTTAGTGAGGTCGTTCTCGTCATTGAAACTTTTATTGACTGATTTAAGAAAATCATTCAAAACTGAAAACATAGAAAAAATCCATGTTGTACAGACCAATGCAGATCTAATTAATTGGCTCAGCTAATTGTGAACATTTTTCAAATGAACTTTTAAACTGTAACTTTTATAAGAAAACTTCTCTTAAGTATACTAGAAAAACTTGAATGCGTGTATATTGCAGTGTATCATACATACAATTAGAAAATAAAACTCGTATATAAAGGTATGTTATTGTTTTTTTCGTTTCACTTTCTTTTCTATAGTTTTTAACGGTATTTTTCGAGCATATTCTGCATATTTAACCGCATGTAATGGGTTTTCGAGCATATCTATCGAGCATATAATGTTTTTTCGGGCATATCTATCGAGCATAAAACTCATGATTTTCGAGCATATCTGGAGATTTTATAAATTTTTGAAAAATTTGTAGTAAATTCTGGGGGTAAATTTGAAGGGAATCATGAACATTTGTCAATATGACAAATTCTTGGGAAATCTGTGCATTTGGGGACTTTTAGAGACATTTAGGTGAATTCTGGGGTAAATTTGGAGATTCTGTGTAAATTTAGGTAGGCATTGGTGGAATTGTTTAGGTTTGGAAAATTTTAGAGAATTCTTGTTGGAATTCAGAAACCTCATAGCCACTGTGTGACTGGTGTAGAGTAACGGGTTACCGTCCTGTGACTAGCATGCACTGATAATAAAACATCTGGTCGGGAACCCACGGGTGCAGTCACACACTGCTCTTAGAACACCTCTTGATGAATTGTATGAGTTCAGTCAGTTAGTGTAACGGGAGAAGCCTGACCATCGAGAGGTAATTTTCATATCGATCGCAATACACCCTAGGCACGGGTTATCTACATACTGTCATGTCGGAAGAGAGAACAAGAGTTGTTCAAAGGAGGTGGACATGAAAGATGACAGCGAGGGACCTAGCCCCAAGTAAGTGAAACCTATACCATAGACGGCTCGGGACACCTTGGTCGCTAACCGACATTCCACTCGTTGAAGACTCCATGCTCTGGGAATTGTAGAAACTCTTGTGTCAGAATTTAGATGTAGATAGCACGGCCACGCTGTCGGTTCAGACCGGTGCCTTAACATCCGTCTGCCCTTGGGGAAAAACACGATGTTACCAGCTTGTGTGGACAGATACCCACTCGCGTCTACGCAGACCGTCCGCCCCTTGGCCCCATTGGAAAGTAGTTAAAAGTATGTGTTTGTTCGAATAGTATAACCCGTTTTTTACGAAAAAGTCTGGTGTGTGCTCTGCAATTGTAGGACTTGAGGATTCTTTTGTGGAATCTTAGTATATTGGGAAGGAATTTTGGGAATCTTGATATATTTGGAAGGAATTCTGGGGGATCTGCTGAATTAGAAGTAGCCTAAGTCGGGGATATTTGGGAGACTTGAGGCGTTTTAATGTATTTTAGGAAATTTTGGGGAATTTTAGTTTATTTGGGGGATGTTTGGGAAATATGGTCAATTTGATGCGTTTTATAGTATTTTGGGGAATTTTGGTGATTTTACGAAATCTGGTGCATTTGAGGATTCGTAGTATATTGGGAAGGAATTTTGGAAATCTTGATGAATTTGTAAGGAATTCTGGGGAATCTGCCGAATTAGGAGATGCGTAAGTCGGAGAAATTTGGGACACTTGAGGGTTTTTAACGTATTTTAGGAAATCTTGGGGAATCTTAGTTTATTTGGGAAATGTTTGGGAAATACGGTCAATTTGATGCATTTTATAGAATTTTGGGGAATTTCGGTGATTTTACGAAGGGTGAATTTGGGGAATCTAAGTATAATGGGAAGGATTTTTAGGAATCTTGATGAATTTGTAAGGAATTCTGGGGAATATACCGAATTAGAAGATGTCTAAGTCGGGGAAATTTGGGACAATTGGGGCATTTTAATGTATCTTAGGAAAAGTTGGGGAATATTAGTACGAGGTACGTTCAGAAAGTAAGCTCCGTTTGGTAATAAAATTAAATTGTGTACAGATACAGAAAAAATATTTATTGCACAACATTCTACACCTCTTAAACTACTTTTCCACATAACTGCCGAACTTTTGCAGGCATTTGTCATAGCGTGGCACAAGTTTTTGGATATCTTCTTCATAAAAGTTTGCCGCCGACCGTAAACGAGAGTGAAGACTCCCCTGTAAGATATGCTACCGTTTTGCCACCACTGTTAGGCAAATTGCGTGCTTACCAGGAGAACTGCGTATGTTTAGGAGTTCTCCTGACCTCATACGCAATTTGCCTAACAGTGGTGGCTAAACGGTAGAATATCTTACTGGGGAGTCTTCACTCTCGTTTACGGTCGGCGGCAAACTTCTATGAGGAAGGTATCCAAAAACTTGTGCCACGTTATGACAAATGCCAGCAAAAGTTCGGCAGTTATGTGGAAAAGTAGTTTAAGAGGTGTAGAATGTTGTGCAATAAATATTTTTTCTGTATCTGTACACAATTTAATTTTATTACCAAACGGAGCTTACTTTCTGAACGTACCTCGTATATTTGGGGGATGTTTGAGAAAGATGGTCAATTTGATGCGTGTTATAGAATTTTGGGTAATTTTGGTGATTTTAGGAAATCTGGTGAATTTATAAAGTTTTTGGTAGCTTACAGGACAGTCAAATGGCGTCTGGGTTAGAATAAGAAATTAGCAAGGGAGTTCGGCAGGGAGGGACCTGGCAAAAGTAGGTGTAACCAATGTTGGCCTTTGTGGAAAATCAGGTAAACTTTGGTAAAATCTGTTTGGTATTTGAGGGAATTCTGGAGGTGGTGGAGACGGTGATTGGGGGATTGGGTGTGAGGGAAGTGGGGGGATGCGTATGGTGAAGGTGGAACCTTCATCTTGGATGGGTCACGAGTGCCCGCAGCCATCGTGGCCGTCGTTGCAAAATTTGGGATCGGTTGCTCAGACATCCTGTCTAGTGTTTTAATACCCATAAATAAATGCATAAATAATATCAATAATGATTAATACATATTAAAAATATATCTGTATAGGAATACTAGCAACTCTGTCCTATGTGCAGCTGGAATGTCTGCACCTTTTCACATTCAATATGGCGTTCATCAGGGACCGCTCTTTCTCCACTTCTGTTCATCCTCTGTTTCGACACTAACGGCACAGAAGTGTTAACACCGCACTATAGGACTCTACTCTTTGTTGATGTTATGGTCGCCTGTGAATCGCGCGAAGATTTGCAACACCTAGTCCAACGTTGGTAAGATCCCTTGTCCCCTATGAGTTCGTATACCATTAATCCGAATGCGATGTAACTTGGGTGAATTGCTGTGTGCACTCTGGGGAAGGTTTCTAGCTACAAATTATTTATGTAATAGAAAAGGGTGATACATCGCGAAGTGACATTAGGAGACTGTCAGCAGCCCGCCGTGTTGTTTGGCATCGCTGTCTATTCCAAACCAGTTCACGCCATGGTTTTGGCAAGGAGTTCATTATTATTATCTTCCTTTCTGTCTTTGATTAGGACTGCAACGCATGCCGGGTATATCTAGTTGATAAAAATATTAAATAAATGAAAATTAGTAATGGATAATAAATTAAAAGATCATAATTGAACCATATTGAATATTCAAAAAAAAAGTTGGAAGAGAAAAGAGATTGACCAAGGAAGGTCAACAAAGATTAGCCTAGCGCAAGTGGAACCAAAGGTGGACTTTTGTGTTAAATATAATTAAATTTGCAAAAATCTGTTTATAATTTTAGGGAATTCTAGGGTTGTGGGCGGTGGCGGATGGGGGTATCGGGTATTGAAGGAGGGGTGGCGGCATCTACCATAACTTTTGAAAAGCCGCGTTCTTGAAAGAGCCTCCAGTGCACTAAAAGACACTAATTTCCCCGGGGGTGTGGCGGATGGAGCCCTCTCGTTTGAGCCCGCACATGAATTTCTCCGACTGCTCGTTTGAGAGTACGCATGCTTTTTCAACTTGATGTATTGCGGGTTGCCTGTTCAGCTGCCCCTGGCATATCCACTCAGTCGAGACGATAAAATATCGTTTTGACTGTTTGGAAGTAACAGCCGTAATTGATGGTTATTACCTCTTCTCCACGCACAAGCGCTTTTTTCTTGCTATAGAGAGATTAACACGTTCATCGGGAAGGATTATAAATTCAAAACCTCCGACTTACAGTACAAAACGGTATTTGTCTCTATAATATTATATTGGCTGCACGAGCACCACTTCATTGAAGAATAGAGACGTGCTCATTTCTAGTATTTAAGGAAAGCATGCATAGCAATGCAAGTGCTGGAAATGCAGTAGGTAAATTTTGATTGGTTAGATCTCTCGACCTCACGCTTTCCTTGAACATCTAATATAGCCTGTGTGTGGGGGGGGGGGGTTACAGTTGTTATATTCTGGGGAATATAAATAGCGTTTTTCTTTAGTGGACTAATAAACAACACATTCACTTCAACAGTACGCCATCTTAGCTCCTTTATTGCAAGTCAAAGCACCAAGGTACAATATATCACACTCACACCACCACGGCCATCATGAAACATACATATAGGCCTAGTGCCGTCAGAGAATACTAGTTTCCCACATTCTTCCCACCCTGGTCAACCTCCAGGGGGATGACCAGCTGTACGGGGCGTGTGATTTGGTGTCCGTTGGGTCTTCGAAGGATCACTGTCCTGATTTTACCATCTCGACCTGGTCGTAGTTCTTCGATGACTGCCCTGTCCCACATGATACGTTTATGTTCATCATCTTGTAGGAGTACCAAGTCTCCTACCCGTAGTTCAGCTCCTTTTCCAGTAACTTGCTGGACGTGGTGATAATTCCGTAGCTGCAACAGGTACTCCTTTGTCCATCTCGCCAACAAATCCCGTGTGGCTTGTTGTTGGAGCTGAAATTCCCTTCTTAGGCTGGTAGGTGAGGGTGGTTTTGGACCTGTAGGGATGGTAGTCACGCGTCGTTCTAGGTGCAGGAAATGGGCAGGTGTCAAGGTATCTGAACCCTCATCCTGTAACAAGAGAGGTGCATTTATTGCGGCTTCTACACTGGTAAGGATGGTGTTCAAAGTTTCATGGTCCACTTGTCTGCGTCCTAGGGTCTTCCTTAAGCAGCGCTTTACCATGCCAACCATTCTCTCCCACCATCCTCCCCACTAAGCCGCCCGTGGCGCGATGAACTTCCATTGAATGCAGTTTGTGGCGAAGTAGTGGGAAGTTTTGTCTTCCTTGAAGATGTGCATAGTTCTCTCAGTTCTTTGTTGGCTGCGTGGAAGGAAGTTGCGTTGTCGGAGTACACCGTGTGAGGAATACCTCTACGACTGACGAATCTTTGAAATGGCAGGAAAAATTTGTCTACTGTCATGTCGGAGGTGAGCTCAAGATGAACTGCTCTAGTTGTGGCGCTGGTTAACAAAAGAACGTAAACCTTGGAGACGGTATTGTTGTGTTTTGCATATAGTGGCCCAGCGAAATCTAATCCTGTGACTAAGAATGGGAGTGAGCCTCGAACTCTGTCCGCTGGGAGTGGAGCTTCAGGTGCTTCTGCGTGGGGGTTGTTTGCAAGTTTGCAAGGTAAGCATGTGCGGATAACTTTCCTTATTGTTTGTCGTGTGCGAATAATCCAAAACTGTGCTCGTAATTCCGAAAGAACAATCCCTTATCCTAAATGGTGCAGCTTGACATGAGTGTGTCTAATCAGTAGATGAGTGAAGTGGTGACTGCCATCGAGGATGAGAGGACGTTGTTCATTAAAGGATGCGTCCATAAACCGAAGCCGACCTCCTAACCGGATGATATTATTTTGTATGAAGGGCTGAAAGTTCGTAATTTTGGATTTCTTTGGAAGTGGTAAGTTTTTCATTAGATCCTCGTATTCCGCTGGAAATCTCTCCCTTTGGGCAACGGAGATTAACATAGTGCGACTATTATCCATTTCGGAAGCTGTTAGTTCGCCGTGTTGAAGATTTGATCTGCGAAGATTATTGCAAAACCGGAGAATCCAGCTCATCGTACGGAGTAGCTTAGTGTAAGAGCTGAAGTTAGAAAAAGTGATGAAGGGTTCGTCTGTGGTGACTACGAGCGCTTGATGTATCGCTTTTATCGCTTCTGGGAGTGAAGAATGCTTGGGTGCAAAGTCATGAGGCCATAATTCTGATGAGTCCTTGAGTCAATTGGGGCCGTGCCACCATGTGTCTGTCGATGCCAGTTCCGAGGCTTGAAGACCTCGGGACAGGTTGTCTGCTGGGTTGTCAGTTCCTGGACAGTGTCTCCACTGGGAGGGTGAAGTTGATGCGACGATTTTGGTAACGCGGTTACATACGAAGGTTTTCCAGTGATGTGGTTCGCTGCGTATCCAGCCAAGGGTGATGGTGGAATCGGTCTATAATGTTGCCTTTGTAATGTCGCTACTCGTGGCCTGGCAGAAGTAATGCAATAGTCTTGCTCCTACTACAGCTGCAAGCAATTCTAGACGAGGAAGTGTGACCCTTTTTATTGGTGCTAGTCTGGCTTTACTGCAAACCAGTTCTACTGTTGTTTTTACTTCTGACTGTGTGCGTAGACATATGACTGCACCATACGCCCTTTCAGAAGCGTCGCAGAAGACATGAAGTGTGGAGCCTTCAAGTTGGTGGTTTAAGGCTCCTACCCAGCGTGAAATGCGTATGTTTGACAGGTATGTTAGATTTGAGCACCATAATGACCACTTTTCACCAATATCAGGGGGAAGTGTTTCGTACCAACCGATCCCTCGGCACCAGGTCTCCTGAAAAAGTAACTTCCCGAGTATTGTTATTGGTGAGTAGAGACCGAGTGGATCGTACACTCTGGAGGTTATTTGAAGTAGGTTTCGCTTAGTAGCAGGTTGCTCTGAAAGGGTTTTCAGGATATCATTGGACGAAGTAGAAAGTAAATCACGCTTGGTATTCCAATTAATTCCCAGGACCTGTGCATTTATCTGTGGTGTTAAACCTTGTGTTTTCCAAGTTTCTTGAAGTGATACCGAGTTGGTGACCCACTTCGGCATGGGAAGCTTGATGATTCCCATGAGTGCTGTAAGCTCTGTGTATATTGTGAAGAGCTCTGATTCTTCCGTGAGTGAAGTAACGAAGTCATCCATGTACGTGCATTTATCCACAAGCACGGCTGCGGAAGGAAATGAATGTATGTGTGTTGTAGCTAATTCTCTAAGGGTTGCAGATAACAGAAATGGGCTGCATGAAAGGCCAAATGGTAATCTGGTAATCCGGTATGGGAGAACGACGTTCGTAGTTTGATACTGGCCATCATCTGTTGATACCACATGGAACCATAAGAACCTGGTTAAATCTCTGTCAACCGGGTCCAAAGACAGTTGTAGGAATGCCTGCCTGACATCAGCGAGGATGGCATGTTTGAATAATCTGAATCTAAGTAGTATAGCCATCATTTCTGGTGCGATATTAGGTCCAGTTTCTAGGATATCATTCAGTGATGGGGATCCGGGTGCGTGAGATGATGCGTCAAACACAATTCGCCATTTTTCAAGTCCTTGTTTTTCCTTCTTGACGGCGTGGTGAGGCAGATAAAAGGATGAAAATTGTTGAGTATTTGTGTCGAGCTATTTCTTCTGAACCCGTCATGATCAAGTATTCCTAAATGACTTCAGTATCCGAGTAGTCTAATGCGTGTTCAGTATTCCTATAAGGTACGGTATTTGTTAACAGATGGCGCTATCGTAACTTACATGTGCGTGCGTTATTATATTGATGCTGTATTGTATGTGTAGCATATAACTAGTATTCAGTGTTTATATCGTGCGTAACAAATTGTACCTACACTATTCTCCTCCAAAATATAGTGAGTAACTGTATAGCTTATTGCAACTTATCTGTACTGAACAGCGTCTCTTGAATTTTCTTCCGTTTGTTTAAGGGACATAAATGTTCCTTCCCGTGCTTTCGACACCAAAATGTGTGGGGGGGTTACAGTTGCTATATTCTGGGGAATATAAATAGCGTTTTTCTTTAGTGGACTAATAAACAACACATTCACTTCAACAGTACGCCATCTTAGCTCCTTTATTGCAAGTCAAAGCACCAAGGTACTCACACCACCACGGCCAACATGGAACATACATATAGGCCTAGTGCCGTCAGAGAATACTAGTTTCCCAGAGCACCACTTCATTGAAGAATAGAGACGTGCTCAGTTCTAGTATTTAAGGAAAGCATGCATAGCAATGCAAGTGCTGAAAATGCAGTAGGTAAATTTTGATTGGTTAGATCTCTCGACCTCACGCTTTCCTTGAACATCTAATATAGCCAAATAAACTGCTTTTCAGTTAGTCAACACGATTGTACCTAAATAGTAATGTGACTTATTCCCTGAAGCAAATTACATGAGGCTAAGGAATTCTCTTGAATGACCAGTTCCGATCATCATCAAGCGTATCACATTTTGGCTTTTAAATCTGTGTCTACGAATACAGAATACTATTGTATAATTATCTGGAATTGTGCTATGTGATGTTTGATATTGTAATGATTGTGGCTATTTTATTAGTACTAACATAAGCAATTCTTCACAGACGCGACTACAATTCGCAGAACACTTTAACAAGAGATGCAAACTCAGCATCAGGCAAACAAACTGGTACAAAAACAAGAAATTCCACTCCTAGCGGTATTATGGCATACGCATGCATAACTTGTGGAAGAAAGTTTACGCAGAGTGGTAATTTGAAAATGCACATGTTGATTCATAGTGGTATAAAGCCTCATTCCTGCGGTACTTGTGGAGCCAACTTTACTCGAAAAAGTGATTTGAAGAAACACATGTTAATCCATAGTGGTTTAAGGCCACATTCATGCAGTAAGTGCAGGGCAAAATTTACTCTCAAAAGTAGTTTAAAGGAACACATGTTCATCCATACTGGTTTGAAGCCACATTCATGCAGTACATGCGGAGAAAAATTTGCAGTTAAACGCAAATTAAACTGCCACATGGTGATTCATAGTGGACTAAAGCCTTATTCCTGTGATACTTGTGGAGCGAACTTTGGCCTGAAAAGTAATTTGAAGATGCACATGTTGATACATAGTGGTCTAAGGCCATATTCCTGTGGTACATGTACAGCTAACTTTACATTCAAATCTTCTTTGAATAGACACATTTTGATCCATAGTGGTGTAAAGCCTCTTTCCTGCGCTACATGTGGGGCCACCTTTACTATGAAAAGTTATTTGAAGACACACATGTTGATCCATAGTGGTCAAAAGCCTTATTCCTGCGGTACATGTGGAGCCACCTTTACTCGGAAACATCATTTGAAAAATCATTTGTTAATCCATAGTGATGTAAAGAAACATGCGGAGTAAAATTGACTGATAATAGCACATTGAAAAAACTGGACTAAGGCCTTTTCCTTATGCTACATGTGGAGCGAACTTTGCTCTGAAAAGTAATTTGGAGATACACATGGTGATCCGTAGTGGTCTATAGCCATATTTCTGTAGTACATGCAGAGCTAACTTTATTCAAAAAGGATCTTGAAGACACGTTTTCTTCCATAGTGGTCTTAGGCCTCATTCCTTTGGTACATGTTGAGCTACGTTTACTCATAAGGGTTATTTAGAGAGACATATGTATATCCATAGTAGTCTAATGCCATATATCAGTGCTACGTGCGTTGCTCAGTTTACTATGTTAAATTTAAGAGACATCTGACGATCCATAGTGGTCTGTAGCAATAATTATGTATTTAATGCGGAGCAAACGTCGCTTTTAAAATATATTTGAAGAGACGCACGCTTGCTTTCTTGTAATGCTGAATTCACTATACAGTGTTGGGTAAATTAAGGCTCATATTTTAATACATTTTGGCTGGCTGCTTAATTTATCTCTCTATCTATATATATAAAAATCAATGTTACGTGATAGTTTGTCTGTGGGTATGTCTCCTATGCGTTCACATACCATTCATCCGATTGCGATGAAACTTGGATGAGATGTTGAGTACACTCCAAGGAAGTTTTCTGACTTAGTAAGTCCATTTTACAATACGTAGCGCATGAGAAGATTCAACAAATGAGCGACGATGCGCGAAGCGTTTCAACAAAGTCCCGTATGTGTTCTTATACCATTCGTCTGATAGTGATGAAACTTGGGTGAGGTGTTGAGTACACTCTAGGGAATGTGTCTGTCTTAGTAAATCCACTTTACAATAGGCAGCGCACGAGTAGATTCAACAAATGAGCTACGAGGCGCGATGCGTGTCAACTAAGTCACGCGTGCGTTCATATACCAATCGTCCGATAGCGATGAAACTAGGGTGAGATGTTGTGTGCACTCCGGGGAAGGTTTCTAGCTTAGGAAGTACATTTAACAATAGGTAGAGCACGAGTTGAATCAACAACTGAGCGACGACGTGCGAAGCGTTTCAACAAAGTCCCGTATAAGGTCATATACCATTCATCCGATAGCGATGAAACTTGGGTGAGATGTTCTGTACACTCCAGGGAAGGTTTTTGGCTTAGTACATCCATTTTACTGTTGGTAGCGCACGAGTAGATTCAACAAAAGAGGGACGACGCGCGAAGCGTTTCAACAAAGTCCCGTATAAGGTCATATGCCATTCGTCTGATAGTGCTAAAACTTTGGTGAATTGTTGTGTACACTCCAGGAAAGGTCTCTGGCTTAGTAAAATCCATTTTACAATACGAAGCGCACGTGTATATTCAACAAATGAATGACGACGCGCGAAGCGTTCGACAATGTCCCGTATGCGTTGATATACCATTCATCCGATTGCGATGAAACTTGGGTGAGATGTTGTGTACACTCCAGGGAAGGTTTCTGGCTTAGTAAATCCATATTACAATACGTAGCGCAAGAGTAGAATAAACAAATGAGCGACGAGACGCGAAGCGTTTTAACAAAGTCCCATATACATTCATATACCATTGCTCTGATAGCTATGAAACTTGGTGAGATGTTGTGTACCCTTCAGGGAAGGTTTCTGGCTTAGTAAGTCCTATTTATAATAGGCAGTTCAGAGTAGATTCAAGAAATGGACAACGACGCGCGAAGCCTTTCCACTAAGTCCCGTATGCGTTCATATCCCATTCGTCCGATAGCAATGAAATTTGGGTGAGATGTTGTGCACACTCTAGGGAAGGGTTCTGCCTTGGTAAATCCATTTTACAATAGATAGCGCAAGAGTAGATTAAACACATGAGTGACGACGCGTGGAGCGTTTCAATAAAATCCCCTATGTCTTCATATAACATTAGTCCGATTGTGATGAAACTTGGGTGAGATGTTTTGTATATTTCAGGGAAGGTTTCTGGCTTAGTACATCCACTTTACAATAGGCAGCGCACAAGTAGATTCAACAAATGAGGGACAACGCGCGAAGCGTTTCAACAAAGTCCCGTATAAGGTTATATACCATTCGATCGTTAGCCGTGACACTTGGGTGAACTATGGTGGATACTCCAAGGAAGTTTTCTGGCTTAGTAAATACATTTCACAGTAGGTAGCACACGAGTAGATTCGACAAATGAACGACGACACGCGGAGCGTTTCAACATAGTCCCCTATGTCTTCATATACCATTAGACCGATAGCGATGCAACTTGGGTGAGATGTTGTGGACACATACGTGACGGTTTCTAACTTAGTAAATATATTTTACAGTAGGTTGCGCACGAGTAGATTTAACAAATGAGCGACGACGTGCGAAGCGTTTCAACAATGTCCCGTATGCGTTCATATACCATTATTCCCAAGGTAATGAAACTTTGGTAATTGTTGTGTGAACTCCAGGAAAGCTTTCTGGCTGAGTAAATCCAGTTTTTAATAGGTAGCGCACGAGTAGTTGTAACAGATGAACGATGGCACGTGAATTGTTTTAAAAAATTCCCGTATGCGTTCATATACCATTCATCTGATTGCGATGAAACTTTGGTGAATCGTTGAGTACTCTCCAGGGAAGGTTTCAGGATTAGTAAATCCATTTTACAATAGGTGGCTCATGACTAGATTCACAAATGATCGACGGGGCGCGAATCGATTAAACAAAATCCGCTTGGCGTTCACATACCATTCATCCGTTTGTGATGAAACTTTCACGAATTATTGTGTACAAGCCAGGAAACGTTTTCGACTCAGTAAATCCATTTCACAGTATGTAGCGCACGAGTAGATGCAACAAATGGGCGTTGACGCGCGTAGCGTGTCAACAAAATCCCCTATGCCTTCATATACCCTTCTTCGATAAAGATTAAACCTTGGTGAGTTATTGTGTACACGCCAGGGAAGGGTTTCGACTTAGTAAATCCATTTCACAATAGGTAGCGCACGACTAGATTCAACAAATGAGTGACAGCGCACGAATCGTTTAAACAAAATCCCGTATAGGTTCATAAGCTATTCATCCGCTTGCGTTGAAACTTTGGAAAGTTGCTGTGCACGCTCCCACGAATGATTCTAAATTAGTTTATCCATTTTACGATAGCTTAGAGGCAGTTAACGGAAAACCAAAAACTATATAGTGAGTAGAATCCAAAAGCACTTCAAGAAACAGAATTTCAACGCCAACACTTTCTTTGATTGGCATTGCAACGCATGCCGGGTACAGCTTGTGTAATATATTTGAGTCGGCTTAGGAGTAAGTTTTGAGATTCATACTCAATTCTGGCCATCAGTCAAAGCCAATTCAGGAGTAAGCAAATTTACTTTGTGTTTCAGTTGTGGAACAAATGTATATAAAGTATTCAACCGATATTTCTATCACTATGAATGGAGACAGTTCATGTGTTGCTCCAAAGTACATGTTTCTTCCTAGTGGCCTCCTTTCGTTGAAGAAAATGTTTAAAGGACAACCCGAGCATCCTTAGTCTCTGGAAGGCAGTTAACATCATATTTTGAACATGCTATTCGTTCAACGGTTTCAAGTGAAGAGACAGTGCGGAATTTGCACACACCTGAATGAAATATTCTGGGTATTTTCCTGGGAGAGGGGAATTGTGTAATTCCATATGTAAAATGCCATGAATGTTATAGTTACGGGCCGGACGTTTGTTTTAGACGAGTGAAAAATCCTAATGGAAGGCTGGAGGCGAGTTACTACAGTACCTGTGTTGTTATTACCTGCCCCATGCGGTCCGATGAAGGAGAAAACTACCGCACGCTACTGCTGAAGTACAGTCATTGGCAAATATAATGGTGTTCTGTTCGTAACATTGTAACGTGTACTTCCGCGTCACACAATACTTCGACGTGGACTGTACTTTTCTGCATGGAGGTGTCATCACATCCTCAAGTCTGGTATTTCATTACATCAGACCGGTGGTGACAACTGTGAAGCGAGAGAGCCATAGAGTGATTGTGCAGAGGCTCACCCGCAAGGTCAAGGGCAATCGTCTAAAACAAACGTCCGGCTTGTAGAGGGGTAGGTACATCAATTAATACATTTTCTTTGAATTTTATTGCGAGGGCTTTGGTACACATCCAAACGATATGTTGAGTGAATGTTTTAGGGAGAGGGGATTTTAAACAACAAACTGAAAGGTTCCGGAATTCTTGGAGAAGGTTTTGTGCACATCATAAAGATATGTTCTGGCATTGTAAATTGTGTGATGGTTTTTGTGTACATATATATGATATGATTTGGAATGTTTTAGGGTTAAAGTCTTCACTCATCCACTTACCATGCTTTGCGTATGCCCGTACGCATATTGTTTATTCTCTGAAATAATTTAGTGCTTATGATAGCATGTTTTGTGAAGAGTATATTGTTGATAATGACTGACTATGTCTTCATATACTAAGTCACGTCTATCTAAGAAATTTGTCCAGCATTATGGATATGCCTCATTCTCAAATTGATGGGTAGCTAACTACCACATTACAGCAATTTCAGCTTGTAAAGCAAGCACATCAGTGAGCTTTTTTATGCAGTTATCTGAAATTGTATTACACTAGTGTCCAAAAGCTAAGCATAATATTAAACAAGGCCATACCGCCTGTTAGGAACGTCAGACGGATTGCTGAACAAACGGAAGCTGATTCACACACCATATGCCATACAACTTGTCCAATCAAACAGTGTCAGAAAGGTTCTGATATCTAAGGTACACCTTAGAAAACAACTAACAATACATGGCAATGTCTTCCACAGCAAAATGTACTGTTAATAGGGTGTATGGTTACCCCTTAAGGCCACACATGCTTCGCAACGACGTGGCATGCTGTCTATTATATGGTCCAAGAGCTCTTGGGACAATCGATCCCATTCCTGTGAAAGGGCAATGGGAAGTTCTTGGAGAGTCCTTGGTGGGGGTGACGGGATGCAACTCGCCTCCCAGTTATGTTCTATAGGATTCATATCCGCCGATCTCGCTGGCCAGTCCATGCGATGAATGTCTTCCCAAGCCAGAAATTCATCCACCAGAGAAGCGCAATGCGGTTGGTCGTTATTCTCCATCATCCCATATCTGTATCTCAGCGTTCACAGTGATTTTCGGACCACCAATGATGATGTGCAGGTCTGTATGGCCATTCAACATGATGACACCCCACACCATGACGCCACCACCAACATACTGGTTCCGTTCCACGATGTTCCTGTGGTTGTATCGGCTACGAGGATCTCTCCAGATTAATGTGCGAGGGTTATCGTTCTGTAAACTGAAGCGGGATTCAACTGTGCCTCCATTCATTTGTTTTAGATCCCTTATTTGGGGGTGGATCTAAAAGGGAGAGTTGCTGTACTAATTTATGAGGTGGTGCCTAAAGAAGGGTAGCTTCCCTTGACAGGGCAAGCTGACCAGTGTAGTGTGTTGTGGTGTGCTAGGAACTAGGGGGCGTTCCTATAAATAATGTGGTAGTGTTTGAGGGGATGGGACCCACTGCAAAGGGTCGCTGTACTAGTCGCTCAGCTGACTGCTTGTTATGTAATCGACTCTGCTCGTATCAGCCGGGTGGCACGCGCTGCTTGCTGGCAGCCGGCTCGAGAAACACAAAGATACCTGAGTTAGCGCTTATGGCTTACCGTCTGTCACGTCTTTACGTGACGGGAATAAGGAAGGGCGTTGGGATGTAAAGAGGCGTATAACAGTAATGCTAGTGTAGAGTGTGGACCAAGTGTTTTATTGGTCTGTGATATTCTTTGTGTGAGTCCCTTGTAGGGAATGAAATTATGTTTATAATGTGATACAAGTTGTGGGTTGCAGGTTACATAAATAGGAACTCTGAACACGATTGACTGACTCACCTCGGTTGACACCAGCGTAGCCTCGGCCGTCTTGATGGAGCACTGACAATGGAGAGAGAGTTTGACCTCATTAGGACGTCTTCTTATACCTTCTGCCGCCCTCCTGTCAGCAATGTATTGGCCCAGTTAGTACTATGTCGCTGAGTGTAATGATTACGTAAGGCTTGAGCTGCTTTATGGAGTAGCAAGCTGTCCTTACAGTATTAATGGATGTTGCCCCGGCTTTCCAAGGGTTGCCATTTTAGGGGATTTAGCCAGATATTGGGGGGATGGTCTCCAAGGGGTGCATACCCCTGGGATGCTGTACAAGAGTCTTCCTTCATTTGTTCGCGTCCTCGCGAACGGGAACGGAACTGGAAGTTGGGATGTTGACGTAGTGGTCCTGGAAAACCCTCTCGTATCTCCTGGTGGCGTCGTATCGAAGTGTGGGTGTGAGGTGAGCCCGTGTTCAGAGGGGAGGGTTATGGGATTTACATATATATGTATACATTGACATTGTGAAAAAAACAAACAAAAAAAATTGACATTTGCGAAAGATTTGATTAACATTGGGAAAAAATTGACATTTTGAGAGAAATTGAACATTAAAATAAATTCGATATTAAAAAAAAATTGCCCTTGCATTTGCTGGCATATTGCTAGTTAAAAAAAAACATGGTTTCTGATGGTTATGTGTTACATATTTGTGCAGGGAGGAAAAACCCAGGGCCGAACGGATGATTGCGTCGTCCGCCCCATCTTAGGGAAAAAATGCTCCCTGCAATAAGAAAGGTAGAAGAAAATAGAAAAATGGGTGTTCCAGGGTATAATTTAAGGGAAATATTCAAAAGTATTTATTTGAGTGGGAAAAACGGAACACCCTGACAAATGGGGAAGTTAGAAGAAGGAAAAATGAAAGAAAACAAATCATACACATGATGGACATTGGCATATTGGTGAACAAACAAAAATATATATAGTGTATAATTGTAGAAAGTTTATCCTGAAAAATTATAAATTACTATGACCTTATGTCTAGTGGAATAATGGTATACAGTTTATCCTGAAAAATTATAATTTACAATGACCTTATGTCTACTTAATCGCGCTAATCCCTTATAATTATAGTTTTCATGAGGTACCTCGCGTGCACGCTACCCGTCTGTACGTACTCTTGCCGCCTCACGGCTGATTCTGTACGGCCACTTCTTGGTACGGTATAGTGGTCGTACCGCTTGCCTGTATGCTTAATACCCAACCTGTGAAGCATCCTCTGTGGGTGAATGCTTTCACACTTGACAATGAGAGTCACTGCCACAAACCGGTTGCGCCCTCATTGTCGTAATCTGCGTCACATTTTGACGCTTTATGTGTTTTAATTGAGTTGATCTGCCAGTAAGCCTGGTACCCCACAGGCACCAGTCCTGCTGTGCAGATTCATTTTAGAGTGTGTAGCTGAAAAAGAAAAATGTGGTGAGTGTTTGCGAGTGTGTCGGGATTAGTGCAAGTTGAAAAAAATAAAAAAAATAGTACACATCATGGCATGCTGTAAATAATATGCCACTGCTATATGGCAGTGAAATTCCTGTCACCAGTTTTCTGTATCTGGTGACGATGCCTGTGAAAAAAAAATGGCGAGGTTTAGAAAAAAAACATATTAGTACTGGTTGAAGCTGGTCTTTTACTGAAAAAAAAACATGATTAATGTTACTTAGCTGCAAGGCCGGGCTTACCCTATACGGTGCCGTAATGCCGTAAATAATATGTAGTTGGTCTTACCCCGGTAGCGGAATTGTGGTTACCGGGTGCCGATATATTCCACTTTGATTATTCCTATCTTAATCTAGTTTATCCTAAGTATTGTCGGGCTTACCTCGGTAACGGATTTATAGTCACCGAGTGCCGACCGGCGTTACTTAATGCTATCTAACTTAATTATGGTCTAATAATAAAAAAAAAACTATTACTAAGCCGAGAGGGTTGCCTTAATCTATTGCCGAAATGTGCTGCGCCATACCTGGCCACAGCGGTGAATAAATTTGCTTAATCCTAGGTTGCGTGTCAATTGCAACCATCTTACAACTAAATTTGGCCTAGGACGATCGCCTGGGGCAATTAAATCCCCAGATCACCACCCGCACGAGCCCCAGAAACACCGGTTGTCTCTAGGGTCGCTAGATTCCGTCCCCTTAACTCTAGGTGTCGACGTCTATTACTAGGACTAATCTATGCGCAGGCGCTTACGGTGCCACTAAGCTAACCGTTTCGCCCGCTGTAACTTTCGTGTTCATAACCGGGTGCTGTTCCTATTTGACGTAGGTGAGCCGCCCACTTGGCTCCTGTGAGGGGCGCGCAATGCCCCTCTCTTAATGCCCATTGACTGCCCGCTGCGTCGCCATTTATGTGGGCCTTGGACAGTGTGGTCCAATGGCATAATATCCTCCGGGAAGAAAGCGTCCGGGGAGTCCTCTTCGCCTGTGTCGGCCGCAATATTTGTATTCATGTGTCCTCCGGGAAGTGAGCGTCCGGGGAGTCCTCTTCGCCTGTGTCGGCATTGCTGGGTTGGCCCACTGAACCCTTTTGAGTGCCCGCTATGCTACTCATTTAAGAACTCTGGCGACCCGTTGTCGTCCATTTACGTGGGCGCAGGACCGAATGAGCGCGTACATTCCATATATATATATTCATATTTCATTCTGCATTATTGATTACCGTCGTGGTCTTCACCTTCACCTCGCGGGGTAAGGACTTGTCGGATCTAGGATTGGTCCTGCTGAACCCTTGGATCCTGCTTCACTCCTGACGAATAGGAGTCTGACTCCCCGCCATGGAAGTCCTACTGACGTAAATTTAACTAACAGTCTAGTCATAATATGGGGTCGTCTCTAGGGATAGTTCCCGAGGCCGGCGCTGAGTGAGCTATTTCTCCCGCCATCCTCAGAAAGTCACCCTGCAGATCTCGGCTTCGATGACCGTGACACATAGTGGGTGTAACGTTCTCCGACAAGGGGGATGGGCTAATATGCACCCCTAGATCTCGATGTTTGCCCGTGTCAGGTCCCGAATGCTTTGACCTTACGTGGTTCGTCTGTTTGGTCTAGTCGTCAGTAATTTGATGAGCCAACTGGGGAAGGGTCCACATCGCCTTCCCCAGCTCTCAAAGTGTGGTTCTCCCGACCTTCGGCTTACACCGTTGTCAACCATCAATTCGTATCAGATTCCTTTGTAAGAGAGAGAAAAAAAAATGTGTCGTAACCTGTGTGAATGGTTCAATCTCCGTGTAAAATGTAAAATATTTCCAGTGTAGCGGGGTTGTAGATCTTCTAAGTACATAGGCTACTTCTGGCCTACCATCGCTATGTCAGCTTCCCAGCAATAATGCCTTCTTTACCTTAATGGAGGTGTTAGTAGGGTCTGTAATGTCAGGTACCCTGTTATTAGGATTTGGGGGTAGTTATTTGTTGAGTGGGCTTAAAGCATGGTAGGAAGGGTTTGCGCACCTTTGGGTTCCACGTTAGTGGTGGCCTAGAACCGGTGGTGGCACTGGGATGCTTCTATAGTGAGTGGAGTGGGGAGGTAATTCCCGGGATTGCAAAAATACGAAAATTCATGCAGGTTTGATATTAAAATCCCTGGTAATTGGATGGGATACTCATGCATGTGTCTGGATATGAAGTTTTTGCCTTCATGTACGGATAGGTGTAGGATGGGGCATAATACCATATGTTCCTTTCATGCGGGAGAGCTTAAGTACTAAAGCATGGTTAATATGTATCTATGGCCTCCTCTCTCATTTGGAGAGGCGCATTATGCTTCTTTTAATGTTTGCTGAGCCACCCCTAATACTCAGGCGGTGCAACGGGGCTCAAGGCGTAGCTTGCCTGCTCTTTAAACGCATGAAGTCCATCAACCCCTGTGTGTGTTTTGTAATGTAGTATATCTGTTTTTGGTCGTGTAGATGTGGTTGCGTTGTTTATGTTGGGCGTGAGAAGGTTATGGGAGGGGAGTAAGGTGGTACGCTGGTAGCCTGTTCTCCTGTCGTCCTCCCTTGGTCCATGTTGGCTTTCTATCCGCGCCTTGGGATAGTAGGGCTGCATGACCTAATCTGGTCGGCCATTTGCAGTGTAGATGTGGCCAGTGGTCGTAACGCGACTGGTCATGTGCTAGTCATCTGTAATGATTTATTTGGGGAATAGAATCGCGAAAAGAAGTTATTAAGGGGAGGTCCTGTTTCCTCAAAGTCCCTATGTTCGCTCCTTAATTGGTGAGTGCGAGTGCGTGTGTGTGTGTGACTACGTTCCGCTACACCACGCGGACGGTTGGTCTGTTATAAGGCTAAGTCCTAATATGTATCGCCTTTGTGGGCAGAAGGCGCCCGTGGCTTGCCAACGTGCCCTTGCGACCGTGCCCTGTAGGCCCAAGATAAGTTTCGCTGTGTCACGTCTTGTCCATTGCCAAATGATTTTGCAGTGTGGAGAAAAAAAATGTATGGCGTTATAATTGTTATGTGTGTGTAATTTCACGGTCACGGGCTATACGCAATAGTGTCTCGTCACCGCAGTATTGCAGTGTGAATAGTCTGCAGTCAGCAATTGGTATGTGCAATAACAGGCTGGGAAGTTACTGTTTGTCATCCGCTGGTATGTGCCTTATTGCACGAATGCAAGTGTGGTCATTGTTTTGGATTCCTAGCCTAATGTAGCAATTCGCCCTAGTTAGGTAATGACGTCGTGTGGCCATTGTTCTCTAAGACCTGTGTCTTGCGAAATTTTCCTACCTGTGTTCGTGAAATGTATTCCTCTATGCCTGGTGTAATTCGAAATTTTATGTCTGGTTTTTGGTGGGAGGAAATGTAGTATTCCCTGTTCATGCACTTGTATGGGCCAATTTCAGTATGATTGGACGCCTGAATAGCTGTTCTCCTTTGCGTCTAAATTTTCACTGGAACTCAGACCCGTGACCTTATGTCATTCTCTGTGTCTTATGTTTGCGTTGTGTGACAGGGCTTGGGGCTTTCCCAGTGTGGTCGTTGCTTGTGTTCCGTGTACCAAAAATACCATTGGATAGTTAGTTTTTGGTACGCGTGTGGTGTGTGGTCATGGGTTCGAATCCGGTTGTCTGTAAAGACTTGGTGTAATCATTTCCGTGCCGCTTATAATATGGCACGTTTCCGTGGCTGTGCAATGCGCAAATGAAAGCATGCATACTTGTGTAGAGTTTGTACGTTTTTGAATTCCCCTCGTAGTGTAAATTTGGAAGATATAGGGTCTCTAAATCGGGCGTGAATGATGTGTTGATTTCTGTCCAGTAGGCTTTGGCTCGCTTGTCTGCGTCGAGCAGCCTTGCTCATTGAGGAGTATGTTACAGCTGATACGACGGTGTTGAATTACGATGTTGTGTGCTTTCATTTGTTTCATGCTCTGCCCACGTCCTAGTTTTCTGCACGTGTGTGTGTGTGAACCTGATTGCTGCCTATAATGATTGCTAGCAGTGCCTCTCTCGCTGTAGAAAAAAAAAACTTTGTGGTTTAATATGACCGTTGATTTGTAGCTCATGCGCCAGGGGATTTCCGTTTTACTTGGAATCCAAACCACAGGCCAAGGCATTTCATTTCGGAAATCCCATATGCGTTGTACGCGAGTGTGTCTGGTCCGCTAGTCGCGTATTTGGTGACCAGATGCCAGAGGCGATTGTATTGTTTTTCGTTTATGACCCGCTGTTAGTGGGACTGTCCCAATTAGTCTTAGCTTTCCCATTATCCTTATTCTAGGACTGGATATCTACTCAACCTTATATTCCTGGTATTCAGAAGGTTGCGGGTTTGGAGACCGCCTTTTACCCAGAGTAATTGTTTCCGGCACCATGAAGGTTGTGTCTCCGGGACAGTTCTGGTGAGTGTTAGGATCGTATCCCGGCGCGGTCAGTGGGCTATTTCTTGGCTTTCTTCCCACGTGTTCCAACGGGACCGTTTCCTTTTCTTTTAGCAGTGTGCCCGCCTTTACGTGTAGGTGTGTGAGCTTTACGTGTGTGATATGCCTTCATCCGGCGGGCGTGAATAGTGTCCTTTATGAGTTTCCTCCCATGGCGCACGTTCACTATATAATTTAGGTCAGATACCTTCCTGCAGACTTTGAAGGGACCTGCCCATCGTGGTAGGAGGAATTCGGACACGTTTTTCTTACGGGCATGATTGGAGACCATGACCAATTGCCCGGGTGTGTATTCCACGGTCTTTCTATTCTGATCGTACCGCTCTTTTTGTTTTTTCTGGGCCTCGGCGATGTTTTTTCTAGCGTCCATGCGGGCTATCTGCAAATGCTCTAGCCGAGCCGCATTGTCTGTGTGGGCGTCCTGTGGGATACATATATTGTGTATGGGACTTCTGGGTGTGTATCCGTGCAGTAGGAAGTGTGGAGAGTGTTTCGTAGCCGTAGATACAGAGGTATTATAACTAAAAGTAATGCTTTGCAGATATTCATCCCAGTCTGTTCCTGCGTCCTCTGTAAATTTAGCCAGCGCTATTCCAAGTATTTTGTTCATACTTTCCGTGAGTCCGTTGGTTTGCGGGGAAAAACTCGTGGTAGTGTATGCCTTAATCCTGAGTATCTCCAGAAACTGTTGGAGCACTCTCGAGGTGAAAATAGTACCTCTGTCGGATAATAAGGTTTGGAATAGGCCATATCGTGTAATTATGTCAAATAAAAATTCGGCTATGCTGTTCGTGTCTGCTTTGGGAACAGCCTTTGTAATCATGTATCGTGTGAGATACTCGGTGGCCACCAGGATATATTTATTGCCTTTCTGACTTGTTGTAATGGGGCCTTTCACGTCTATTCCGACTCTGTGAAATAACTCTCCCACGGGAATTGGGTTGAGTAGTCCATGAGGCTTGCCAGGTCTTGTTTTGAATCGTTGGCAGGTGTGACATGTCTTGACAAAGGTATCTATGTCGGCCTTCATGTTTACCCAATAGTACTTGTCACGGATTCTAAGGTAAGTTTTATGCGTACCTAAGTGTGCCCCTGCTATTGGGCTATTATGGTGTCCGATCATGATATTTTCTCTCAATGATTCCGGAACCGCTATAGGTGCGCTATCGTGCATGGCTGTGGGCTTAAATTTCAGTACCCCGTCTTTGTCTAGGAAAAATCGCCTAGACAGCCGTGCTGTCTTGGAGTCCACTTTCTCCAAGTTTTCTAGTGCCAATAGAATCTGTTTCAAGTGCGGATCACTTTCTTGCTCCTGTTTGATGTCAACCACCGTCAGGGCAAAGGTGGGCATATCGTCCCAGTCGTGGTCCTTACTGTCATCCGGGGGATCGGCTACTGGCAGCCTAGACAACCCATCTGCGTCTAGGTGTGTAGCGCCTTTCTTGTGTTTGACCACGAAATCATATTCATACAGGCGGAATATAAACCTGTTGAGGCGCGAATTTGGGTTTTTAAATTTGTCCCAAAAAAGCAAGCTCGCGTGGTCAGTCACTACCGTGAACTTGATACCATAGAGGTATACTCTAAAATAGTTCACTCCCCACGAAAATGCCAGCATTTCCCGCTCTGTGGCAGAGTATCTAGTCTCAACGGCCGTTAGCTTCCTGCTAGCGTAGGCGACGGGCCGTTTGCGCCCTTCGGCGTCTTCCTGCAATAGGGCTGCTCCCAACCCATACAGGCTGGCATCCACGTGTAAAAATGTGGGCCTATCACTATGGAAGTGTTGCAGCAATGGAGGTGAGGTCAATAGTTGCTTCAGTGTGTTGAAGGCATCTATGTGTTCCTGCGTGATGCTGAAGGGCGTTTTTTCCCGTGTGAGTTCAGTTAGGGGATGGGCGATGTGTGCAAACCTATAGATATACTTGCGATAGTACGAAGCCAAGCCAATAAAACTGCGCAATTGTTTCAAATTTGTGGGCATTGGGATGCCCGTTATTGCGTCAGTCTTGGCTGGGTCGGGAATAATGCCCTCCCGGTTGACAATATGGCCCAATATGTTAATTTGCTGTCTGGCAAATTGACATTTCGCAGGTTTAAGCCTTAGTTTAGCTTCTCTGATCCTTGCGAAAGCCTCCTCCAAATGTAGGATGTGTTCGTCAAAAGTGTTGGAGAAGACCGTTATGTCATCCACGTACACCAATACGGAACGCCATTTAAGCCCTGAAAATGTCTTATCCACTAGCTTTTGGAAGGTTTGGCTGGCGTTACGGAGACCCATCGGTAAACGGGTGTAGGTAAATAGTCCGTTCTCTGTAACGAACGCCAGCTTGTGCCTATCTGGTTCATAGACGGGGATTGAATAGAATCCGCTATAGCAATCCATCGAACTGAACCAGCTAGCTCCACCAAGGGCGTCCAAATAGGTGTCTGCCCTTGGTAGTGGATAACTATCATTTTCGACCAACTTATTGAGCCTCCTGTAGTCAGTACAAAATCGGTGCGATCCGTCCCTCTTTTTGGTCAGCAGAACTGGAGAGGAATAGTTAGAAATAACTGGAACAATGACCCCTGCCTCGAGCATCTCTGAGATTTGGGCATCGATGGCATGTCTCTCCTTCTGGCTCACTCTGAAGGGAGGCTGGTGTACTGGTCGGTCACTAGTGAGTGTGACGTGGTGTTCAATGAGGTCTGTCACAGCGAGATCCTTCATTGAGTGGGCAAAAATATCTCTGTTGGTCTCCAGGAGCTCCGTGAGCCTTTTATTTTGCTCCGGAGTCAGGTCCTGCGTGTGGTTCTGGTTGGCCGCCTTATCAGTGTGTGTGTTTGTGTATTGGCTGATAGTGTGCAGTGTAGGGGCCTGATGCTCGTGGTTTTCTCGCTCCGCTCGAATACCATCTCTGTTCCTGGTGTATACCATGGGATGTGTGGTGAGCCTCTGGTCGTGCTTTAAAAGCATCTGACCACTAGCGAAATTTATGCTAGCCTCATATCTAGCGAGAAAATCCATGCCTATTATGGCTGACGCAGAAAGGTGTTCGATAACGAACATGGGGTGCGTTGTGGCAAAATGGTCTATCCTAATATGTATATTTGCCACTCCCCTGTTTTCTAACGTCTGAGCATTGGCCGCTACCAGCCGGATGTCTCCCGTGACACCTTGTATTTGCGCCTCGGCAATGTGTCGGCTATTAACACAACTTACGGCAGCCCCAGTATCGATTAGGGCCTGCACTCTGTGGCCATTTATGGTGGCGTGTATCGTGAGGGCCGATACCTGAAATCCACTGCCCTGCACCGATGTGTTGTGTAAGATGTACGTTGTTGTTGTTGTTGTTGCCGGAGTGACATTTGTGCTGGGAGGGCATGGATCTGTCCGTTTATCGTACCTAGCACGCTTCGCCTCTCGGCTTACTTCCTGTCCTGAGTACTTTGCCCAGGTCAGCAAAGTGCGTTTGCCAAGTACATTGCCAGCTCCTTTAACCGGTCTTGCTGTGAGACTAGGAGTCTGCTGGCGAACGTTTAGTGTATTAATTGTTCCCAGCCTTTGTGTAGTTGTGTTGTTGTTGGTTTCTTCCTCTCGGGAAGGTGTGTCTGCAAATGTGACCCTGAGCTTGCCTTTGTTAACCCGACTTTTGTTCCAGGCGGTCGCGAGTTCGACTCCTGTTGCTGGCTTCCCCATGCCGAGCGAGCTCGCGTCACGCGCCTGTGTATGGTCAATTCCCCCCCTGTGGTGTGGTGAAGGGGGTGGGGTTTTCTGTTTGGAGGGTGTGGGCGTGTTCTCGGGCTGTTGGCTTCTGATTGTGAGGGGTGTGTAATGTCCCGCCTTAGGGTTTCCTGTGAAAAGTATGTGTAGGTCCCTATTGAATCCCGCAGTTGAGAATAGCGGAGGCGAGTGCACATCCGTATATACATGGATATTGGCTTTGAGCACTTTGCCGAGAGCGGTTACCTCTACGGCACTGCCATAGGTGCCGTCCTTGCCCATGTATTTTCGGTAATCCGCCCCGGTCTGGAATGGGTTTTCCCGCTCGTCCGACACAAAGTCCCGGTACTCTTTCCAGTTGGCCAGGATATGTTTGACCGTCTTCTGTCTGTAGTCCCCATGATAATCCTCGGTATTCCGGATTAGAAAGCTCATGGCCCTAAACAGACAGTTGCCGTCTCCTTGCACGGGGTGTGTTTGGAAACGGTCCGGGGGCGGATCGTCAGCCTTAGTTTTAGCTGGCTGCTTCTTCCCCTTATTCTTACGAGTTTTCTTGGGGGAAGGGCCTTTCTTGTGTTGTGTTGGGGGAGGAACCTCAGCTGCTTCATCAGCTAGCCGAACCTCCCCGTCTAGGCGTTTTTTGAAAATGTGGGTGTACGCCTGCCTGTAATGTATGTGCGCCCCCCCTCAGGGTGGCTGCGCCAACTCCCTGCTTGCGGTGTGTGCCTAGGCGTAGGGAGTATTGCCCCCCTGTCTGTCCTGTGGGGTGTTTCATCCCTGAACTCCCTCGGGTATTCGTCTGGGAGGGGGTAGTGTTCTGGGCCCTTCGTGTGTTTGTCCATGTTGTCCCTTCCTCTAGTGGGTTTTCTTCCTTGTCGGTTATTGCCCTGTTGTCCGTTATTCTGTCTCCGCCAGGGTGGGGTGTATGTCTGCTGCTGCTGGGGCGGGTGTTCCCGTCGGTTCCCCTTTTCCCTATATTGGTCAGCTGCATACCCCTGTCTGGTCGAGGGTGGGTTTTCTCGCTGTTCCCAATTTCCCTTGTACTGCGGGGCCGCATAGCCTTGGCTTCGTGGGGGCGGGTTCTCCCGATATTCCCCATTTCCCCTGTACTGCGGGGCAGCATAGCCTTGGCTGCGTGGGGGCGGGTTTTCCCGATATTCCCCATTTCCCCTGTACTGTGGGGCAGCGTAGGACTGTCTATGTGGTGACGGGCTGTTTCGTCGGGGGATATCGTGGTCGTACTCCTCAGGGTAGTACTCCCGTGTGTACGGAGATGGTGATCGCCTTGAGGGGTATGTCGGCTCTGCGTCCGTGTATGCTATCGGTGAGTACCGAGGAGGGTAGTGTGGCCTATCCTGTGGGGGAGGTGTTGTTGGCCGCTGTGGAGGGTAGTAACTTTCTTCCCTCCCGTAGCGTCTCCTCTCTGTGTACCCCCTGTCCCTCTCAGTATGATAGTGTTCTCGTGTGTCTGCTTGCTCATCCCTTGGCGGTCTCCCGCCCGCTTGGATGGCAGCTATGGTCAGTTTCTCCATCCTGTCCACTAATTCGTCTATTTTGTCATTAGTGTCGTCTTTCCGGGTTTTGAAGTGCAGATCCACGGCTTTTTCCGTAGCCTTTTCCGTGATCTTTCTCCCCTCCTCTATGGTCTTTATGTTATTCAACATATGTTGGACCGTGAGGTTGTTCATGATGCATAGCTTTTCTACTATGGCTGGTCTGAGGCCCTGCATCAACAGCTTGACTTTCTGTTTATTTGTCATTGCTGCATTGTACTTTTCGCACATTATCAATTTAACATTGATGTATGCCTGGGCGCTCTCTTTGGGTCCCTGTGACCTCTGTCTAATCTGGTCATAGAGATCGTCATCGTCTGGTATAAGCTGGAACTCATCCTTCAACATTACCGCGGTTTCCTCCCATGTGGCAGCCTCTAGTGCGTCCTCATGGAGCTCATACCACGTCATGGCCGCCTTTGTGAGGTAGGCAGGAAGGAGCCGTTTTCTAACTTCCTCGCTCCAACCATTGATCCGGGCCGTTCTATTGAAGGCCTTGAGGTATTCCTCGGGATCCTGGCCTTCCCCCGTGAACTTTGTGGGGTGGATCATGGGGTACTCAGTGTGTCTATTCATGTCGTTCTCGGCTGTGTCCCGTTGACTGTGTGTCGAGGTGTTTGGGCTGTTTGGAGGGGAATTAGCCTCGCTTCCCGTGTAGGACACCTGTGTTACGTTACCAGGTGGCTCGTCACCTGATATGCTTGTGCTGATGGCCGGTGTGTTGTCGTACTGTGTGGATTCGACTATGTGTACGGTTCTGTCTAAATCCTGTTTTACTGTCTCCAAAATAGTGTGGATGTCCAGAACCGCTTCTGTCGTGTGACTATTGGCTTTAACAGTGTCTGTTTCTAATAGCTCTGAAATGCGCTCGAGCAGGTTATTGGCTTTCTGCTCTGTGATCTGCAGTTGCTGTAACAATAGGGGATGGAGTGTTGGCAGGCAATCTACCTCACTATCGCTGGATACCGGCGACTCGTGTGTGTATTCACTGGCCTGGGACCGTGTAAAATGTATAACTTGTGCTGCAGCGGCAGGGTGTTGAGCACGGATCTGTGCTGTTTGGAATTCAAGGTCCCTGAGAAGTTGTACTGCAGTCTGGTCAGTTATTAAGTCACCGTTCTTAATCTTTAGCTTCGGCAGGAGTGGAGTTGTACTAGCCGACAAATGGTGTGCAAAGTCTCTTAATGTAGTTCTGAATGTGGACATTTAATAATAAAAAAAAATGTGTGACGCAATATGAGGTTAAAAATAAAAAAAAAATCTCTATTTGCTTGGCTTTTTGCGGTACGGAAGGGGTCGCTTTTCCTACGAGGGCTCGTTGATTGAGTCCCGTTCTACTGTGCGTAGGATGGCGCCTCCACCAGTGTTTTAGATCCCATATTTGGGGGTGGATCTAAAAGGGAGAGTTGCTGTACTAATTTATGAGGTGGTGCCTAAAGAAGGGTAGCTTCCCTTGACAGGGCAAGCTGACCAGTGTAGTGTGTTGTGGTGTGCTAGGAACTAGGGGGCGTTCCTATAAATAATGTGGTAGTGTTTGAGGGGATGGGACCCACTGCAAAGGGTCGCTGTACTAGTCGCTCAGCTGACTGCTTGTTATGTAATCGACTCTGCTCGTATCAGCCGGGTGGCACGCGCTGCTTGCTGGCAGCCGGCTCGAGAAACACAAAGATACCTGAGTTAGCGCTTATGGCTTACCGTCTGTCACGTCTTTACGTGACGGGAATAAGGAAGGGCGTTGGGATGTAAAGAGGCGTATAACAGTAATGCTAGTGTAGAGTGTGGACCAAGTGTTTTATTGGTCTGTGATATTCTTTGTGTGAGTCCCTTGTAGGGAATGAAATTATGTTTATAATGTGATACAAGTTGTGGGTTGCAGGTTACATAAATAGGAACTCTGAACACGATTGACTGACTCACCTCGGTTGACACCAGCGTAGCCTCGGCCGTCTTGATGGAGCACTGACAATGGAGAGAGAGTTTGACCTCATTAGGACGTCTTCTTATACCTTCTGCCGCCCTCCTGTCAGCAATGTATTGGCCCAGTTAGTACTATGTCGCTGAGTGTAATGATTACGTAAGGCTTGAGCTGCTTTATGGAGTAGCAAGCTGTCCTTACAGTATTAATGGATGTTGCCCCGGCTTTCCAAGGGTTGCCATTTTAGGGGATTTAGCCAGATATTGGGGGGATGGTCTCCAAGGGGTGCATACCCCTGGGATGCTGTACACATTCATGGTCCAATTTCGTCGTTGACTGCTCCACAGTAAATGGGCCTGTCTGTGTGCTGGAGTGAGCGGGATGTCTGACAAGCAGCCCTGCTGTTCTGACTCTCCGGTACGCAGTTTGCCAGGAAACGGCAACCCTCGAGACGGCTGCAAGCTCCGCTGACAATTGTCTGTAGGTGCACTCCGATTTCGTCGGGTGGTTGAGGCAAAATGTCAGTCTTGCTGTGGGTTGGTACTCCTGGTCGACCTGGTAATGGCCTACGACTAACTTCTCCTGTGTCTCGAAATCGTCTCGAAAGCCTGTATATGACACTTTGTGGCATATTCAAGAATAGGGCGGCTTTGGTCTTTGTCTGGCCTGCTTCCATGTGGCCCAGTATTCTACCCCGCTAAACGGGGTCCAAATGGCGTCGTTGAGAAATCATGTTGTCACGTTCACCACAAGGCTACACTCCGCAAGCTGTAACAGGACAAGCACGACTGAGGGAATATGAAGCGCAGGCACTGGCTGTGTTTACCGTGCGTTTACGCCGCTAGTCAACGCAGGGAATTCTCCTTTCCTATACAGAGTGAACACGTAAGGTTAGTAGGTGCATATGTCGTGCTATTCGCGGTACATTTCCTGTTGTTCTGGTTATTCGTACTTATGCTTAACTTTTGGGCACGAGTGTACTTATAGACTAAGACCTATTGTTACTAAAAATATTGCTCTTAGTGGCAGTAATTAACGCTGGCTTTAAGAAATCTTGAGGGTTTTTGATATTGAGAAATGAGATTAAGGGAGAATTAGAGATAAAGGCTAAAGGTCTGGAGGGGACACGACAAATTAATTTTTTTTACAACGAAGAATGAAGCTTTTTACCACCTGCATAACATGCAAAGTGATAAGATTTACCAAATTATGCCATAAACCCGTCGGCCAGTCACCGACTCTTTGGAAAATGACAGGTTTTGTGTGGCGGAGGGACATAAAGATGGCATGCAACTGCGTTTTTTTGCGATGATCGAATGTTTACAGTAACACGTTTAACAAGTGTTAGACTCGATTTTGTTCTAAGATAAAGGAATAACGACATTTGTTTTCTTTACGACTAAAAAGGTAATATTTACATTTGTTAGCAGATAAATTAACAATTTAATCAGAAGATAAATGACAAAGATATGGATAGAAAATGATAACGGATGAAATCAAAGAAGAGACATATGACAATTCAATAAAGGGACATATCTTGATTGATTGCAAACATTGTGCAATTCAGTAGACCAAAGCATCTTTGAAAATTAATTAGTATGATTATTTCCTGAGAAACATTTTTTTAAATTGGCTCTAATATATATTTATATCACCCATTATAAGGTGAGGATATATGAAATACGAGAGAGCTACCAACTAAGTGATGATAGCCTAATAACAGTCCAGGAGTGGCATCACTGAGGGGAGCGTTCCCCTCATAGTCTGGTTGGGTACGTAGGAGCCCTAATCTGAATGATATTAGCTAAAGACACCCCAAGGTCAAATCCCCTAAGAAGATCCAACTGCTGTCTGCATGGGAGTCTATGAGCTCTAGACTGGTGTTGGCTTAATGACGCTCCATATGTATCAATGCCTCTATGAGGAACCATCTGTTCAAAGTCTGGGTAGGTACCAAGTTTTTCTAGTCTCACTGATATCCGCTTAATAACAATCCAGTGTGAAAATACCTCTAATAGAAACCATATTCTCACGGTTTGGTAGGTACCTAGGAGCTCTAAACTGAAGGATGTTAGCTTGAAGACACCTGAGGTGTGTCAGAACTTCTACGAGGAACTAACCAACCACAGTCTGGGTTGGTATCTAGGTGCTCTAAACTGAGAGATTTTAGCTTATTGACACAGCAGGCGTGTCAATATCATTAAGATGAACAGCTACTGACGGCCCTGATGGGTAACAAGGAGATCTATTCTGAATTATATTAGCTTAAACACACTCCAGTGTGTGAATATCTCTATGAGTAATCATGAATACCCTTAAAGAACCATATGCTATCAGTTCAAAAAGGAATGATATGTGCTTAGTGACGCTCCGAATGTGTCAGTACACCTAACGGAAGGTATCTGATTACAGTCGGGGGGGGGGGGGGGGGTACCTCAGTGCTCTGAGTCTTTATTTCAACTAGTGGTTTACCCTTGGAAAACAAAACAACTAGTTTTTGTATATTTTGTAGTTAATAATAGTAATATCGTATGGCCTCGGATGCCGGCAAGTCAAGGAGATTAGATATCCAAGCTCCTTGAACACTAGTAGTGAAATTAGGAACTTTGTGTTGTCGGAAACTCCAGAGAATAATTTTGCCATTATAAACATGGCCTAGTGAATTCAAATGGGTTCTTTGACATGCCAACATCGTATGTCATGGTGTCGTAATTTTTGCGCCTTTCAAATTTCACTTACCACGGCCAGGAGCGAACCTGCAAGCTTGGGGGTTAGTAGACCACTCGCTCACCGTGGCAAGCAATTTTGTAGTTGATATGTTCAAACAACCAATTACACAAATCCTATCCGACAACATTGTCTATTATTTTTGCTAAACAATATATCCAAGTTTCCGAAATATGGCGAGTGTTGATCCTGTGTTACAGAAGACGTTACTCATGATGCTCAAGGGCAATGTGGCTCTCTGAGTCCATTAGGAGAAGTTCATTCATTTCTTTATTTAATGTACATATGGGAGTCGTCAAATCATAAAATACATAATTATACATAATATACATAATTATACATTATATACATAAAACACATAATTGCAGGGGTACAGGTAAATACAATAATCAATATACAAAATCAAACACTCATATTATCTGTGCACATTGCCTCGAATTCTTCTACGGAATATATTGCCTTCTCTATGAGCCAGTTTTAATTTAAATATGGAAATGGTGCTGACATTTCTTAGAGTTAGGGGCAACAAATTAAAATATTTGGAGGCAGTATACATGGGATATTTTTTACTGAAAGCTTCTCGATAATATTGACAGTGAACATCCATTCTAGTGTTGTAAGAATGTAGATCAGATTTTTTTACAATATTAGCATTTCCAGTTAGAATTTGTCTCTTAACCCTCCGGCGGGTGCGCGCTGTAATAAAGTGCAACATCAACACAAGATTGGTAGTTCTTTTGTTGACTTTCGGCGGGAAGACGCGCGCATCATAATATGTGCAGCTTGAGAGTTTGCGCTCCATATGGCCACAGTTTCATTATCTTCTATTGTTTCAACCAGTGCCAACAGAGCAATCTTCTGAATAGGTGCTCTAACGTTGCACTCTGTTCACGCGCGCCCGGTCATGTAAGTTGTTTTTATTGTTGTTGTTGTTGTTGTTTTTGCTGATTTAATGTATTTTAATGTATTTTCTCCTTTCAAAGCTCTAGTTATTAACATTAACTGTTAATTTAGTGAATGTGTTTATTATTGGTTATTGTTGTGTTCCTTATTTATTGATGACTCATTGCGTGCAGTTACAAGAGATGCGATTTTTCAAACAGGTCCAATCCAAGACGTAGCATATTGCAGGTTCTAATTGAGTCAATTCTTCAGGAAGATTAAGATACAGATTACCAACTGGCCCAGTGTATAGAAGATGATGGCGATTCGTGTGATGATGACATTATCGAGTCAGTTGAACATAATAGTGAATCTGAGCAGTATGTGTCTTCAAGTGATGGTGATAGCGAAGTGTCAGATGACCCAGTCAGTTCGAGTAATTATTTTCTCGCCAATAAAGTCCAGTGCAAGTGGAAAGGGGCGCCCATATCAAATAGTCTGAAAACCAGCAGTAAGAACATTATAGAAGTGTTACCAGGTGCGAAATAATGTGCAAAGGACGCGATATCTGAAATCTTAGCTTTCCGGATGTTCATAGATTTTGACGTTATTGGTAATATTGTGTTTTGTACAAATAAATACATCGATACTAAGAGAAATGACGTGGGATACTCAAGAGAAGGATGCAACACGAACTGAAGTGTCAGGATTGTTTGGTGTAGCCTACTTTACCTAATTGGAACAACAAAAAGGTCATACAAATGTTCTGGAGTTGTGGGCCCAAGATGGAAGTGGAATTCAGTTATTGTGCGCAGCATTTAGCTACAGAAGGTTCTTGTTCCTCTTCCGCTCATTGAGATTTGAGGAAAAAGCCACCAGAAATAACAGAGAACCAATGGATATACCAGCAGCTATTCGAGAAACAATGGACGCTTTCATTGAAAACTGTAAAAAAAAGTATACCGTTAGTGAGTTTGCCGACGTAGATGATATGCTAAATTCATTTAGAGGCCATTGTGGGTTTGTTCAGTACATGCCGAACAAACCCGCTAAGTAGGTACTGAAACTGTATGCTCTTCGCAATTCCAAAACATTTTACATTTGAAATTTTGAGGTATCTTGCGGTCAGCAAAGAGGAGAGTACATTAGATCCAATACCCCTAGTGAAATTGTAAAGAGACTTGTCATTCCAGTAGAGAACACGAACAGGAATATCACGACTGCAGAAACGGCTGACTACAATTGGAACTCAAAGGAAATGTAAGAAAGATATTCCTCAAGAATTCTTGCCTGCCAAGAAACTTCCAGAGAGATCATCAGTGTTCGGATTTCATAAAGATATGACACTAGTTTATTTTGTGCCAAGGAAGAACAAGGCAGTCATTCTACTTACCAAAATGCACGATGCTCCTGTTATTGGCAATGATACAGATAAACCTATCATAATTCTAGATTACAACGACACTACAAGTGGAGTGGACACATTGGACCAAATGTGCAGCTCCTATACATTTGCAAGAGTAACTAAGCGCTGACCACTTGCTTTGTTTTTTCGATTTCTGCATATTACAGGCATAAATGCCCAGGTGTTGCTGTTAGTCAATAAACCAGTAACAGCAACAAGGTACCATGTGGTTGAATGTGAGGGGACGAGAGACATCTTGGTTATTACCCTCCGTATGGGTGGTAATTTTAAAAATTTTAGGTAAATTCTGAGGTTAAATTTGAAGGAATTGATGAATTTTTGTCAATTTGACTAATTATTGGGATATCTATGCATTTGGAGAATTTTAGAGAAAGTTAGGTGAGTTCTGGGATAAATTTGGAGATTCTGTGTAAATTTAGGTAGGCATTGGTGAAGTTGTTTAGGTTTGGAAAATTTTAGGAAATTCTTGTTGGAATTCAGAAACCTCATAGCCACTGTGTGACTGGTGTAGAGTAACGGGTTACCGTTCGTTGAGTAGCATTCACTGATAATAAAGCAGCTGGTCTGGAACCCACGGGTGCAGTCACACACTGCTCTTAGAACACCTCATGATGAATTTTATGAGTTCAGTCAGTTAGTTTAACGGCAGAAGCCTGACCATCGAGAGGTTATTTTCATATCGATTGCAATACACCCTAGGCATGGAATTATTCCATACTGTCATTGTCGGAAGAGATAACAAGAGTTGAACCAAGGAGGTGGACATGAGAGATGACAGCGAGGAGCCTAGCTCCAAGTAAATGATAACCATACCATACACGGCTCGGGACACCTTGGTCGCTAACCGACATTCCACTCGTTGAAGACTCCATGCTGTGGGAATTTTAGAAACATTTAGGGAACTCTTGTGTCAGAATTTAGATATAGATAGCACGGCTACGCCGTCGGGTCTGGCCAGTGTCTTAACATCCGTCTGCCCTTGGGGAAAATATGACGTTACCAGCTTGTGTGGACAGGTACCCACGTGCGTCTACGCCGACAGTCCGCTCCTTGGCCCCATTGGAAGGGGGTTAAGAATATGTGTTTGAACGTATAGTATAACCCGTTTATTACGAGAAAGTCTGGTGTGTGCCTTGGAATTGTAGGATTTGGGGAAACTTTTGTGGATTCTAGGTAATCTGATGAATTTGGGGAATCTTATTATATTTGGGGGGGGGGGGCATCTTGATATATTTTTAAGGAATTCTGGGGACTCTGCTGAATTAGAAGTAGCCCATGTTGGGGAAAGTTGGGAGTCTTAAGGCTTTTTAATGTATTTTAGGATATTTTGGGGAATCTTACTCTAATTGGGGGATGTTTAGGAAATATGGTCAATTTGATGCGTTTTATAGAATATTGGTACTTTCACAAAATAATCCCAATTTCGTTCATGATAATGCTATTATTATTTCAAAAGTGTTATCAAAGTTCAAATAACTGAATATAATTCATTATTTAATTAATCTCTTCGGTTTAGAATAGTTGCGTTTCTTGATTTAGTTGTTGGCTTATATTCCATTATTACTCCCTAAATGCTTAGTTCAATAATTCACCTATATGACCATCTCGACATGAAACTATGACAGCAAAAACACTGCCCAGTTGTCGGCAGTACCAGAAATAATGTGATCGTTCTATAAGCCATCACCACCTTATGAGCTCAATAGCAAAACATTGCAGCCAATAAGCTTGCAAAATACCTCGGTTGATCTGAGAAACCGACCTTCATCGCCAGAAATAATAACCTCAATAAGTGTGGTTGCACTCTGCAATACCAGGTCTGTCCTGGCAGATACATCAATAACATTCACTGTTAAATTTATACAATAACACTGGTTATAAATAAAAGTGAACAAGGGACTTCATACTCCATGGAATACCAAAGAAACCAAGTTCAGATATGACCTTCACTAGGTCTTCAAAATAATCCTATAATGCACTATGTGCGACCTGCATTCTGTTACAGAATGATGAAAGCAGAGTCTAATATTGACAGTCAAAGTCATAACAGTAGTCTCGAATAATTGCGTAACAATTATGGCTAATCAGCCGGTTTCTAACAGCTGCTTGGTTCGTCAATGACTCCCCTACAATACATGTGAACTGCGTAGGCGCGCTCAGCCTCGCTTCACTAAAACACTCACATTTTAGAAATTAGCAGAGAATTACAAATGCAGTCTCTTCTGCCTGCTCGAAAGAGTCCACTAGATCACTAGCAATACACTTGTTTCACTGCCCTGGCAGTGTGCTAGCAATAAAGATTCACGTTACAATTAATCAAAATGGCAACGAGAATAAAATGAAAGACATTCCCACTACACTGTGGAATGTTGCCATTCGTTCAAACACAATGGAACTGCAAAGATATTCCCAATGTCTCTGACTTTGCATAAGGTTTTGATACAATAAATTCCCGTAGTTACAACCACTTAGTGTCGTCTGAACACTATAGCATAATGAAAAACAACGGCATCAACCCTCTTACCGTCAACTGATACGTCAATAAGAAGTATGCGTGCCTCTGCACGCTGGCTGATGTTATAATCGAACATCCCTTTTCCCTCATATTCACATTGTTTGTAACACAAAATGATGGCATCAGAGCTCATCAAACTGCAGTTCTGTAAAGCGTCTGTGTTAAACTTCTGCACTAGGCAAATGATACGGCTATTTTTGCAATACATCCTTCGTGCTGCCTGCACGTCCTACCTTCAAACTTATAGATTAAAACAATTAACTTTTAATACCATTGGTGTGTTTATAACTCGTGGGCATCACTTACAGTAGTGATTGAAAGTGTACTGTCTTCAAATATAAACAGGTGTACAGTCGTACATGTAGTGTTGGCCATGCTTTAAAAATCACGTTATTTGGCTTACTTACAACCAGAGTACATCCTAGACAAACTGAAAATAACCCTGCACATAATAATAATAATAAATTCCCACCTATGGTTTCTCACAGTGCGATACTAACACTAATCAACAGTTAATTGTGGCCTTGACATGGGTAATGACATGCTTTTATAACTCACATATTCGATTCGACGTCATCCTTGATTTTGGGTTTCCATGTCATCGACTCATGGAGTTCAGAGTCGAGTTTAACCCTGTCCTTCCATCTTTTCCTCCGCCTCATTGTGGACTTCAAGGAATCGGCATCTCCCTCATCATGGCATTTAGAACTGTTCCATAACGTACTCGATAAGCTGGTTACTCATCTCGGTCTTCTCATCATTGGAAATACACAACATGATGTTCTGGAAGTTCGCTGATGTTCTGATTAATTATATTTGACTGATAATATACAGATTTGTGTGCTGGTGTGGACGTTGTAATATTAATGACCAACCACGATGTAATGGCGTCTGTTTCACTTGGTACTTTAACATACCACCACCTGTGGGATATCTCCACAACCTTAATGTCGTCGTAATTTGAATTAACGTTATAATGCACTGGGTAATGATTTCCCACAGTTTGTTGAAATGTTGCACTGTGCTTGCTACAATATAAGCGCACATTTTCGGCTTACATCGTGGCATTTTGCTAATGGACTTTTGACGCGAAGTCAAACACTTTCACAGAATTCAATGCACAATGAAATGCCACTTATTTTACTTATTAAATATTAATGAGTTTTTGTGTGACGTTGCTGGCATGCAACTCGAAATTTTAGAAATATATTGCACTTCGCAATGACTTTCGATTCGCGTTTCACGAGAGCAAAATAACGCGGGCCTCAGTTGGTCAATCCCAAACAAGGAGTTTTTTTTAGTCCCGTCTTCCTCTCGACTTAGACCAGGGTTCCGGAAAACTACGCTAGTCAGTTAGCGACTTCCAAACCCTTCAAAAATACGTTTCACGCACGATTTATTGTTTCCTATATCCAACCAAGATTATCAAAAATTCCACCAACCATCCAATATTTTTCGTATGAGCATCAGACTTCTTATATCTGCAGTGGCGTAAATTCTTCTCATATAAAAGGGTTTTCTCGAGGTCAAGTATTTCTGGAAAGTTACCAAGGTTGGTTACTACTCAGATCAAATCCCAGCACGGTTTGTCCTGGCCTGCTCAACGTAATACCAACTTCTGAGTCCATAAAAGTATCACCAACATGAGCTACTCGGGCTCAATATAACGTACAGATGTGGGGCCAGAGAATTCCAGATTGACTTCTTAATGTTTGAAAAGTCCCAAATATGGGAAATCCAAAACTGTAAAGTTTTTAATGGTGAAGCAGTGGCAGCACAGCATAGGATGATAGTCTTTGACTGGAAAATGAGGATTAGGAACAAAAGCAGGCCCATGTGAGTCTTATCAATAATGAAGTGTTGGAAACTCAATGAAGAGGCGTTTAAGGACCAGTTTAAAAGAGAAAGTGTTCAATGGTGTGGTTCATTGCTATGATGTGCAGGAGTAGTGGGCGCAAAATAGCAGGGTAGGAACTGAAGATTTAGGCAGAACGTCTGGCAAGAAACCATCAGCTGACAACAAATTGTGGTGGAATGATGAGGTATAGAACATCGTGAAAGCCAAACGTGATGCAAATAAAATATGGGATAAGATAGGTAGACAAGAGGATAAATAGAACTACACGAGATGTAATAGGAAAGCAAGGAAGGTAGTAGCACAGTCAAAGGCCCAAATGATGGATCGGTTGTACGAAGAGTGAAAACTACAGAAGGTGAAAAGAAAATTTTCAGAATACCGCAGGCGAAAGATAAGGACAAAAGGACTACACCAAAAAAGAAAAAAAAAGAAGTTCAAAGATTATAATGGTCTTGTACTAACTGACCATTCCGACATCAATTGCAGATGGAAAAACTACAATGGAAAAAAATCTGAAAGAAGAGAACCCAAGGGTATATTTAGGAAAAGGAGAACACCACCAGGTCTGAAAATGGATATTAGAAGAGAATCAGTAACATTACCACTTAAGAAAATGAAAAACGGAAAGGCAACAGGACCCGACGAAATACCAGTTGAAGTGTGGAAATATCTGTAGATAGATGGGATTGACATGTTGCTGAATTTAATGCGAAAAATGTACTCTCAAGAAACAATTCCTGATGAATGGAGAGAATGTATTTTAGTGCCTATAAATAAAGATTAGGGGGATATTGAAGACTGTGCTATCTACAGGGGCATTAAGTTAATGTCCCATAGCATGACAATCTGGGAAGGATGATAGACAAGGGGATCCTGGATGAAACTAGCATTGGTGAGGTTCAATTTGGCTTCATGCCTGGAAATGGTACCACAGACGTAGTGTTCGCTCGTAGGCAAGTAACGGAAAAGTATCGTGAAAGTGAGAAGGGATTATACTTTCCATTCATGGACCTAGAGAAAGCATATGACCGGATGCCCAGGAGAGAAATCTGGAGATGTTTACGAGCGAAGGGTGTAACAGAGAAGTACGTGCAGTTGCTTCAAGAAATGTACAAAGAAGCAAGAACGCAGGTTATAAGCAGCGTTGGACTTACAGATTGGATTCCGGTCCGGGTAGGTTTAAACCAAGATTCGACTTTAAGTCCATATCTGTTAGACCTAATTCTGGATGAAATGTCTGTTGGATTAAGAGACCAAGCCCCTGGTGCATGATGTTTGTGGACGACATTGTGTTGTGTAGTTCCATCAAAGATGTCATAGAGAAAAACCTGGAACAGTGGAGAGCAGCCTTGGAAGGCAGAGTACTCAGGGTTAGCAGGAAGAAGAGACGGAGTATATTTGGTTCAATACAAAACAAGGTTGTGAGATCAGAATGCAAGGGCAAAGGTTAAATAGAGTGGATGAATTCAAATACATTGTTCGGTGGTGACTGGATATGGAAATCTCGATGTGGAAGTGTCACACAGGATTCCGGTAGGATGGATGACGAAGTCATGAGAGATCTGTGACCGCAGGATCAAGCCCAGGGTTAAGGATAAAAAATATATATAACACTGTCGTAAGACCAGCATTGTTGTATGCTCTGAAATATGGCCAGCAAGTAAATCACACACAAACAGGCTTGACGTCACGGAAATGAAAATGCTCATGTATATTATTGGATTTACTACGCGTGATAGAGTGGAAAATGTCACAATAAGAGGAACATTGAAGGTTTTGGAAATATCTAATAAGATACATGAAAAGCGACTTCAATGGTACGAACATGTGAGAAGAAGGGAGAAATCCGAAGAGGGGAGGAGGATGCTAGACATGCAAATACTGGGGGTGAGAATGCGAGGCAGATCTAAAGGACGATGGATGGACTGTGTACAGGAGGACCTCAGAGAGAGCCGGTTGTTGGAAGAGGATTTGCATGACTGTGCTAAATGGAGGAGAGCTGTTAGAAACAACGACCCCACATAGGAGTGGGAATGATGTAAAGAGAAAGAAGAGGTGAAGTGAACAAACATCTACGTGCTAATACTTGTTATTATCTGATAATTTGAATTAATGAACTTGAACTGTGACAATTTGTATTTATTTTGAGTACTGGTGGTGCAGATAGTGACAGATCACGTGGTGTGCCGACTGTATTAATTTATTACCAGTTTTACCAGAGACCATACATACACAGTTTAGTTTCGGAGAAGTTAATCTCGCGCCAGAGATCACATATACACACTTTGGTTACGGAGAAATTGATTTCGCTCTAGAGACCACACATACACACATTAGATATTTGTGTCAAGCCAGAGGCGACGCATGCCAATGCCACTTTTGTTGTGGAGAAATAAATCACGCGCCAGAGGCCACACGTTCATACTTTGGTTACGGAGAAATTAATCTCCTTCCAGTGGGCTCACATAGACACTTTGGTTACGAAGTAAATTGATTTCGCTCTAGAGACCACACATACATAATTAATAAGAAATTTGTGTCGCACCAGAGGCAACATATGCACGCTTTGCCTAAGGAGAAATTAATCTCGCGCCAGAGGCCACTCATACACACTTTGGTTATGGAGAAATTAATCTCGCGCCAGAGGCCACATATACACACTTTGGTCACGGAGAAATTACTCTCGCACCATAGACCGCACGTACACACTCTATTTACTGTACCCGTCTCCCAGATGCCACGTCGGCCCGGCAAATCACAACATAATTTCGATGAAACAATACACAGGATAAACAAATAATTTTAGGAGTCCCTGAAATGTATATCCGGAAAACTCTTATCAAAATCAACTGTATGTAAGCTTGGGCTGGCAAGAGATCGCGTATCTCAGGTCGTTTAATGGGTTAGGTGAGACAGGTTGACTCGGATATATATCTTCAAATAAAATGGGTTACTATTATTCAATCAGGTAGAAGCTCAAATCTGCAGGAATAATTTGGATTTTCTAAGATAAAATGACCTCTTTTATTCAAGGAGCAGATGAACACACCCACAAGAAAATCAATCACTCCTGCAATCAAATTGGTCTTTTCTTACGTAGGGATTGTGGATTCATATGTCCTATACTACCAATTGATTGTTCTAATTAAATCTTTCTTCGGGGTTAATGTGAAGTTGAAACTTTTCACCGTTTTCAGCTTTTTCGATCAATAAAGGTAATTAAATATGAAACCTCACATATTACACTTCCCCAGTAAATAATCTATCTAACCATATACTGGAAATTTCACACATATTATTCTATTAATTAATTAATGCGTCGATTATTTATTACAGATTAGTCATGATCGTATATAATTTGTATGTAATAAATTGAATACAATTTATACAAGTTATATATGTCATCACCGTAGAGTAATACACACGTATATGAAATTCATCTCATCCCCATGTCAATATTCATCAATAATATCCTAATGCTTGATAATTTTTTAATCAATATGTCCATCATAAATGTCTATTCCATGATTTAATTTCGATAAATTATTAATATAATGATTATGAATAAATAGTCGTAATTCCTCTCCATAATCAGTATAATCCTCAGCGTAATTAATTAATTAATAGCTATTCCATTGTTAAATATTACTGGTGCCTGTAGTTATTTATTTATCGTATGACTTTTAGTGCCGGGAGTGTCCGGGGACATGTTCGGCTCGCCAGAAGCTGTAGCTGCTTCAAGCGGACACCACTAGGGTGAGCTAAAAGTCACGTTCAATTTCAAGTAGTTCAACTTCGCTACCAGATATCAATTATACCTAGTGGTGAACGTTGGAACTTTGATAGAGCGTTACAACGAAATCTAACCTTGAAATTTAGCTCCACACAAGTTTAGTCTGTGGAAGGATCTTTTGTATGCCATAAATCTATGACATGGGACCACCAGCTTTACTTCCCTTCCGAAGGAAGGCATACTGTAGGATTTTAACGCTCTTAAAAAATCCGACGACTTCGGCAGGGTTTGAACCCGCTATCGTGGGCACAGTAGTTCACCATGCTACCAACTACGCCACCGAAGCCGCTAATGCCTGTAGTGAAATTCTCTTATCCTAAACATTTATTTGTTAAATTTGTTGGATTGGCCACCTGATTCATATCAAACTGTTACCACTATAAGACTACTTTTAAAAAAGTGTCTACATCATTAATGTAAAAAACGTGCTGCCATTATATGCGCTATTCCAAAAATTGTTATAAATGCATCATTATATTCCTCGATAATGTATTCAATTAATCATCTGAATCCTTTTAAATCCATCAATTCTAAATTGATAACCAATATATTCCCTTTCGGTTAACTGCTCTGTATTTGCAATTTTAATTCATAGGTTTAGACAAAAATTGCCATCCTAAATGCAGTCCTGATCGATGATAACCATTAAGTATACTTGCTCTTAAGCTCTCAGTGTAGATTGGCTAGTGATCCTTCGTTTCCTTCTAGACCACGGTATGGGTAGCCAATTCACGTGACTGGATTTCGGTCACAAAACGTAGGAAATAATCTATCGCAAGAGCCCCCACGTACACATTTTTGTTATGTAGAAAATAATCTCGCGCCAGAGGACACACATACAGACATAATTATGAAGCAATTAATGTGGCGCCAGAGGACACACATACACACATAGATATGGAGAATTTATGCTCGCCTGATAGGCCACACATATTTACATAGTTTTGAATAAATATTATGGTGCCAGATTCCACGCATTCACCTATGCATTCTGTGCTCAACATAGCCAGTAGTTGCAGGATTACATCTGGAAATCCGCATAATTCTGAGCTCAACGGGATATCGTACAACGCTGGACAAGCGAGTGAGATCAAGTTACGTCACAAGTAATGGGGGTGTGATTTGTTGGTCGTGTTGAAATACTCGCGTGTATATGATTTTCAGGAATAATTATTTTAATTATGGATTTTTGAGCCAAGATGATGGTAGAAATAAAAATGAATGCCACATTTGTGAACCTACTTTCATTTATGAAAAATTGGGCCTATGAGATCACCTTTTGTCCGTGTGTCTGTGTGTGCGTATGCTTGTGATTCGTGTGTGTGTGTGTGTCCCCCTAATAAAATCTAAACGGCTGGATCGATTTCAATAAAACTCGGCAAGTTCATAGAAATATTCCGGACGATCCCGACCGTGCCCTTCAAATATTGTAACGTCTCACCAAGCCAACATGGCGGCTGTGCGAAATATTTCACCAGCATTCAATATCTCCGAAACTATTAACGATATCAACCTGGAATTCTGGACGGTGATAAAGGGAACTACTAGAAGTACACCTTTGAGACTTTTGAAACCCTGGTAACTATAAAACCAACATGGCGTCCAAGTGAAGTTGCGACATTAAAATAGACGTTTCTCGCAATTCTACCAACCAAACGCAATGAAACGTGGTACTGTGCCCGTTAGAGAAGGTGATCTGGTCACCACCGAACATGCGTGGCTTCCCAGATGATCCCTTCTTGAGAACACATATGGCCGAAGAGGATCGGGATACACTCCTTATGGGGCTATGCGGCACAAGACACCACGTCTCAATAGGGATCAGGTTCCCATCATAGCAAAAGTCAAAGTCACCCAAAGGAAATGCACACCCAAAAGAACAAACTACTAAATTAAAATCCAGTCTCAAGTAAATTTCATGGAATGATTTGTTAAAATTCCAAGCCCCTAGCCTACCATCGGAGGGTAATAATCAGCTAATCCACTAATTAAATAAAAAACAACCCTTAACTCTAATGAATTCTCTCTCTAGACTGTCCTATATACATGAACAACACAAAAGCAAGGCTTGGGAAGTGGTACAAAATAACCCTAATTTAAATTACAATGAAAAAGCATGATGTTTCGAAGTGAAACATCATTTCAACAAACAGTTAATTCAAGACAGAAAATCTAAATTAGCAGGACCAACCCGTATTTACATTTAAATTTACATAATCTAAGCTAATCCTGTTTTTAACTGACCTACGGTGAGAAGCGTCCGAGGTAAACAAAAACTTAACAAAGATCTAATTGTGATTTACAGTCATCAAATACAACACAAATATTTCCAGCAATTTTACTTCAAGATCTACAAAGTAGAAGAAAGATGGGTAACACTTAGGTTAACATATGCCAATAAATAAATATTACACACAATAGCATTGTTATTATTCCTGCATACAACACAATGGTTACTCTTTTTCCCATTGATCATCTGAATGTGTACGTAGAAACTGAAAGAACTGTTCGACAACAGTTGAACTCATTAGGATTCACGGCCCACGAGTTGAAAACTCTTGGTAACCAATGATCTATGGCCCTCGATAATGTCAACTACTAAATATTCCGCCAAAGAATAAACCTCTCTAGCACAGAAGAATGGTCAGCAAGATTGCAATCGTAGATCAATGTTTAACAGTCGATTAACAATTGAAGAGTATTTTAACAGTCGTTTTAAGGAATTGAGATTACATGATTTAATTTGTGATTATTATTTATAATCGTAGGTTTAAGAGTGCATTAATTATGACGATTGACCATATTGCAAGGCTTGCTAAATAAATGGTCTAACCACTTCTGCACACACCAAAATACACGGGAACTTCACTTCTCCGAGCTATCAAATGCTCTGTTTAACATACATAAGTAATCTGCGTGGCACAAGGCTCTTGCAAGAAAATCCTCGGCTAGACTTATAACATGACAGAGGTCTGCCGGCCTTCACTAAATACAGGTACCACCCCTAACATCGTGTCTCAAAACACGGCAACAAAATAATTCACACTATGTGAGAAAAATATAACCTTAATAAACTGTCAATGGCGTCAAATGACAACTCAGATTGTTTAAACAAAATATCGTGATAATAATAACATTCTTCGCTTACAACATATGCGAGTATAATATAAATAAATTGTGACTTGACTGTCACACTGTATCATGGCGTTCCAATGAACTGCTGTTACTCTGACCTAATTACAATATAAGCTTACAAAGCTGGCTTGTTTAGAAAATCCCTTATAAAGAAAATATAGCAATGAATTTTTCAAGTGTAAAGGTCTCATCTGAGACACTGGTTTGGCATGTTATGTAACTGTGGTGTGACCTTGGGTAAACCTGTCCGACTAGTGCAATCGCAGTCACACACTGACCTCACTGATTGAGTTTCTTTGCTAAATAGCAAAGTCTGGAATGTTTGTTCCTTAACGCAGTTGGGTTCACAAAAACTGTCCAATAAGTGACTCTTCACTCACAGTTCATAAACAACACACATAATAATGCTTGTAACATTGTAATAGAATATAGAAAAATATTAACACTGATGGGCTTGCATTAGCAAAGCAAAGAAGATAAAACGGGAGATATTCCTTCCCTAATAATGTCTTTGGAAAGATATGTCATTCACTGCGGGTTCCAAACTTATAAATTCGTGCACTTCAAGCACGTTAAATAATATATCAAATATGCTCACCATCTAAAACTATGGTGTTAACTTGAAATGATACGAAGTTAGTGTGAATCGGGGTTATGAGTAGTATTTCAAAGATATTCCACTCCTTCACACTGATATCAGATTCAGCTCGAATCAAGTGGTCTCCTTACCACTACAAAAGGTATTTACAATAATGCTTAAAGTGAATGGGTAAGCTCTCCCATCAAATGATACGCCAGACAGTGGCGTTCTAACTTAGTACAAAAATTGGGAGCATCAAATGTGAAAATATCAGCGACAGCTGATTCAAATTAAATTAATGCTCCTCTCAAAAAATGACATAATCGGTTTTCCATGATGTGGATATCATAATTATAATGGTGCACCGTGTGTGAACACACTGTTCTGGTGAATAACTTTCTGTTTTGGAAACGAAGCGTGTAGAATGTTCGTGAAAAGCGAAATCACCACAGACGGTGTCTAAAGAAGAAGAGACTAAAATACCCTACCTAGATGACTAAGAATCAGAGTTATGGTCGCTAAACGTATCCACCAAGACCCATCACCTTACAAATGGACATTAGATCATGACTCACGGCGTATGTTGATCACCTCATTCACAAAGGAATAAATTTGAGGGGTAATTTCCTTCCATAAGTGTTTGGGCGAAAACCTCCATCGCTCGTCCTCAGACATCTTTATCCACTCTTCGGCTTCCATTTTATCGTTCAGCTTCGATGTTCAGCATCTCTCCCATTAAGTGACTTACGCCATCATCGGTGAAGAAGTTCTCAGCACGTTGCGATGCTCTGACATAGTAGAGGCTATGAAGTTTCGACGGTGCAACACTGCTTCTATTGTGGTTTTCACTAGCAACACTGCTTCTACACTTATTACTTGCAGACTATTTTTCAATGATGGCCTTGTCTGCGGCACTGAATTTAATAGACACAGCACGTGTCTGCTCACTTAGATAATCACTGTTAGTGAAAATAGAAATCACATTTAATCTGCGACATCTTGTGCTCATTAATCACGGCTCTTCACAGCACGGATATTTATCATATTACTAGCTGTACCCGGCATGCGTTGCAATGCCAATCAAAGAAAGTGTTGGCGTTGTAACTTTGTTTGTTTTAGTCCTTTTGGATTCCCAATATATATTTATTTTCCGTTAACCACCTCTAAACTATTGTAAAATTGATTTGCTATCTCAAAGAAATCATGGGAGCGTGCTAAACAACTCACCAAAGTTTCATCGCAATGAAATAAATGGTATATGAACGCATACGGGACTTTATTGAAACGATTCGAGTGCCGTCACCCATTTGTTGAATATACCCGTACGCTACCTATTGTAAAATGGATTTACTAAGTCAAAAACCTTCCCTGGCGTGTACACAACAACTCATGAACGTTTCATCGCATTGGGTGAATGGCATATGAACGCATACGGGATTTTGTTTAAATGATTCACGCGCCTTCACTCATTTGTTGAATCTTCTTGTGCGCCATCCATTGAAAAACGGATTTACTAATTCATACACCTTCGCAGGACTGTACTCAACTCACCAACGTTTTATCACAATCGGATGAATGGTATATGAACGCATACGGGACTTGGTTGAAACGATTCACGCGCTGTCGCTCATTAGTTGAATGTACTCGTTCGCTACCAATTGTAAAATGGATTTACTAAATCAGAACTCTTTGCGGGAGTGGAAACAATATTTCTCTAAATTTCATTGCAATCGCATGAATGGTATATGAACACATATGAATTTTTTAAAACGATACGCGCGCCGTTACACATTTGTTTAATCTACTCGTGCACTACCTAGTGTAAAAAGGATTTACTGAGTCAGAAACCTTTCCGGTAGTGTGCACAACAATCCAACCAAAGATCCTTAGCAATCGGATGAATGGTATTTGAACGCTACGAGACTTTGTTTAAGCGATTCGCGTGCCGTCGATCATTTGTTGAATCTACTTGTGCGATACCTATTGTAAAGTGGATGTACTAAGCCAGAAACCTTCCCTGAAGTGTACACAACTTCTCACCCAAGTTTCATCGCTATCGGACGAATGGTATATGAACGCATACGGGACTTTGTTGAAACGCTTCGCGCGTCTTTGCTCTTTTGTCGAATCTACTCGTGCGCTAATTGTTGTAAAATGAATTTACTAAGCCTGAAACTTTCCATGGAGTGTACACAATAACCTACCCAAGTTTAGTCGCAATCGGAGGAATGGTAAATGAACGCATACTGGACTTGGCTCTTTTGTCGAATCTACTCGTGCGCTAACTATTGTAAAATGGATTTACTAAGCTTGAAACCTTCCCTGGAGTGTACACAATAACTCACTCAAGTTTAGTCGCTATAGGACGAATGGTGTATGAATGTAGGCCTATACTGGACTTTGTTGAAACACTTTGCGCGTCGTCGCTCATTTGTTTAATCTTCTTGTGCGATACCTATTGTAAAGTAGATTAATTAAGCCAGAAAGCTTCCCTGAAGTGTACACAACATCTCAGCCAAGTTACATCGCTGTCGGATGATTAGTATATGAACGCATACCTGTTCTTGGATGATATAGTTTAACATCTGTTGGTGGTACATAACTTTATACTCATATTTTTTCTCAAATGCACGAGTGATAGTCTGCAAGCGCCTTTCAGCATTTGCGCTATTGTTATTCAGAGGTGAATGATCTTTCTTTGGCAGTGAAACTACTCTTCTGCCGTGTTCAATATTAAATGAGCCGTGAAACTGTTGTAGGATTTTGGAGTTTTTAGTACTGAGGGTCTGCACCTTTGATTCAGTGTCTCTTATACCCATGCTTTCGAGATCCCAAAACCGGCGGACTTGGTTATCGTGTATGGGATATTCTTCTGTAAGCTCTACTTTGTTTACGTTGACATTGTTGATAGTGATTCCTGATCGGCTTCCGCTGAGTATCCATCCTAAGATCGAGGGGAGTAGAATAAGTGAAGGGGATATGCGTATGGGTGGATTATCCTTCATCAACTTCCAATAGTGGTCTGTACCTGGTAGTATTTCTATCGGCAGGTTCGCTGAATCATCTCTCGGATTTGCCAACGGCGCCTTACGTGTACACGCTAATGAAGAAATGTCATGTGGTGTTGTTGGATGCGCGGAGTACGTATTGTTGCTCTCGAGTGCATGGATTACTGTGGTTGACGTGTTACAAAGTCCCTGCATCTTGAAACGTGCCAATCGACGTTTCCCTGGAGTAGCTTCACTTGATTAAAAGGCAGTGATGGTAACGCTTCGCTCAGCTACTATTTCCAGATTGAGCGAATTGACGAGCGATGTGCATATTATATAGCTCGATTGACTGCCTGCGTCTAAGATGCAACGTGTCACCTTGCTCAGTCCTGTCGGTCCGATAACCCGCACACTAGCTGTCTGTAGGTGCGTGAAATCCTGCAATTGAGTGTCAATTTGGTGGACTGTTGTCATTGTTGAGTCATAAACAGAACTTGCACATATCGAGTGATGATGTGATCCTTTGCACTTTGAGCATGTGACCTTCCCACGTTTTGTGCAGTTCCTAACTGAATGGCCGCGGTTGAGACAATGGAAACATCTTGATGACTGCTTCAGTTTCTCAATCCTTGCCTGCACGTCAGTAAACTGCTTGCATTCTTGAGCCCAGTGCCCTCTTTTCTCGCAGAATACGCAGAATTGTGAAGGTATATTATTGGTTATCCTTGCAGTCCGTTTTGACTTCGTGTTTACGTGTAACGTTGCAGCCGCAGCAGTAAAATTACGTGGTTGAGTGAAATCTCCACTAATTTTTTGAGTGATCATCGCGCCGTCTACCTCCTCGTTTATAAAATCTATCAGCTTCAATATGTCTCCTCCTGCAATATTTTGCCGTCTAACGTGAACGATCCATCTCTGGCAGATATCCGGTGAAAAAGCTCGTAGAATTTTGGGTGCTAAAATTCTCCCGTAAGCATTGATATTTTCCCCTAATGATCGAAGTGCTTGCATACGCCTATTACATTCAATAAACGTGCTGTTCAGTGTTTCGGGTGTGTCGAACTGAATTGGTTGTATTGTTTCCAAGTAATCCAAGTGTGCTTGAATAATTCTATTTCGATCTCCATAGCGTTGGTGGAGCATTCTCTTTGTGTTTTCGTAAGTGGCCGCTGTGACGGCGATACCATCGACTAGTAGCTTTGGTTCTCCGTCTAGATAGCCGCGTAAGAATACGTGCTTGTTGATCGTGGACAACGATGGGTTATCGTCAACAGAAGATTTGAACTGCTCCCAGAAGCGTTGCCAACTTTCAACAACCCCTGAAAACATTTCCAAATTTACTGTAGGTAATTTTAGCGAGTGACTGAATGTAGTGTTTAGAGCCTGATGTGAAGATGGAGGTGGATTTATGGTGAGATCTGCCATGCCTCAAGAAATCTTCTTTTCAATGTGCTTAGTGGCATGTGGGATGGCTAACTTTGCTTTGTCAATGTAATCGTCCCAAGATTTAACATCCTCGCAGTATTCCGTGTCAGTGAGGAGTTCGTGTAGTTCGTTATCTAAATCAATGAGTAATGTTAAACTTTCCTCCAAGCGCCCGCGATGGTGCTCGTATTGTATGATATCAATGCTTTCATTAAATACGTTTATAGCATTTATGAATCGTGTGACTTTTGCCCTCTCTCGCGTGTGTTTCCTCTTAATATTGTTAAGTTTCTTCTGAACCCGTCATGATAAAGTATTCCTAAATGACTTCAGTATCCGAGTAGTCTAATGCGTGTTCAGTATTCCTATAAGGTACGGTATTTGTTAACAGATGGCGCTATCGTAACTTACACGTGCGTGCGTTATTAAATTGATGCTCTATTGTATGTGTAGCATATAACTAGTATTCAGTGTTTATATCGTGCGTAACAAATTGTACCTAAACTATTCTCCTCCAAAATATAGTGAGTAACTGTATAGCTTATTGCAACTTATCTGTACTGAACAGCGTCTCTTGAATTTTCTTCCGTTTGTTTAAGGGACATAAATGTTCCAACCCGTGCTTTCGGCACCAAAATGTGGGGGGTTACAGTTGCTATATTCTGGGGAATATAAATAGCGTTTTTCTTTAGTGGACTAATGAACAACACATTCACTTCAACAGTACTCCATCTTATCTCCTTTATTGCAAGTCAAAGCACCAAGGTACTAGATATCACACTCACACCACCACGGCCATCATGGAACATACATATAGGCCTAGTGCCGTCAGAGAATACTAGTTTCCCAGAGCACCACTTCATTGAAGAATAGAGACGTGCTCAGTTCTAGTATTTAAGGAAAGCATGCATAGCAATGCAAGTGCTGAAAATGCAGTAGGTAAATTTTGATTGGTTAGATCTCTCGACCTCACGCTTTCCTTGAATATCTAATATAGCCAAATAAACTGCTTTTCAGTTAGTCAACACGATTGTACCTAAATAGTAATGTGACTTATTCCCTGAAGCAAATTAAATGAGGCTAAAGAATTCTCTTGAATGACCAGTTCCGATCATCATCAAGCGTGTCACATTTTGGCTTTTAAATCTGTGTCTACGAATGCAGAAGACTATTGTATAATTATCTGGAATTGTGCTAAGTGATGTTTGATATTGTAATGTTTGTGGCTATTTTATTAGTACTAACATAAGCAATTCTTCACAGACGCGACTACGATTCGCAGAACACTTAAACAAGAGATGCAAACTCAGCATCAGGCAAACAAACTGGTACTAAAACAAGAAATTCCACTCCTAGCGGTATTATGGCATACGCATGCATAACTTGTGGAAGAAAATTTACGCAGAGTGGTCTTTTGAAAATGCACATGTTGATTCATAGTGGTCTAAAGCCTCATTCCTGCGGTACTTGTGGAGCCAACTATACTCAAAAAAGTGATTTGAAAAAACACACGTTAGTCCATAGTGGTTTAAGGCCACATTCATGCAGTAAGTGCAGGGCAAAATTTACTCTGAAAAGTAGTTTAAAGGAACACATGTTCATCCATACTGGTTTGAAGCCACATTCATGCAGTACATGCGGAGCACAATTTGCAGTTAAACGCAAATTAAACTTCCACATGGTGATTCATAGTGGACTAAAGCCTTATTCCTGTGGTACATGTGGAGCGAACATCGGACGGAAAAGTAATTTGGAGATACACTTGGTGATCCGTAGTGGTCGATAGCCATATTCCTGTAGTACATGCAGAGCTAACTTTACTCAAAAAGGATCTTGATGACACGTTTTCTTCCATAGTGGTCTTAGGCCTCATTCCTTTGGTACATGTTGAGCTACGTTTACTCATAAGGGTTATTTAGAGAGACATATGTTGATCCATAGTAGTCTAATGCCATATATCAGTGCTACGTGCGTTGCTCAGTTTACTATGTGAAATTTAAGAGACATCTGACGATCCATAGTGGTCTGTAGCAATAATTATGTATTTAATGCGGAGCAAACGTCGCTTTTAAAATATATTTGAAGAGACGCACGCTTGCTTTCTTGTAGTGCTGAATTCACTATACAGTGTTGGGTAAATTAAGGCTCATATTTTAATACATTTTGGCTGGCTGCTTAATTTATCTCTCTATCTATATATATAAAAATCAATGTTACGTAATAGTTTGTCTGTGGGTATGTCTCCTATGCGTTCACATACCATTCATCCGATTGCGATGAAACTTGGATGAGAAATTGAGTACACTCCAAGGAAGTTTTCTGACTTAGTAAGTCCATTTTACAATACGTAGCGCATGAGAAGATTCAACAAATGAGCGACGATGCGCGAAGCGTTTCAACAAAGTACCGTATGTGTTCATATACCATTCGTCTGATAGCGATGAAACTTGGGTGAGGTGTTGTGTACACTCTAGGGAATGTGTCTGTCTTAGTAAATCCACTTTACAATAGGCAGTGCACGAGTAGATTCAACAAATGTGCTACGACGCGCGATGCGTGTCAACTAAGTCACGTATGCGTTCATATACCAATCGTCCGATAGCGATGAAACTAGGGTAAGATATTGTGTGCACTCCAGGGAAGGTTTCCAGCTTACGAAGTACATTTAACAATAGGTAGAGCACGAGTTGAATCAACAAATGAGCGACGACGTGCGAAGCGTTACATTAAAGTCCCGTATAAGGTCATATACCATTCATCCGATAGCGATGAAACTTGGGTGAGATGTTCTGTACACTCCAGGGATGGTTTCTGTCTTAGTACATCCATTTTACAGTTGGTAGCGCACGAGTAGATTCAACAAATGAGGGACGACGTGCGAAGCGTTTCAACAAAGACCCGTATAAGGTCATATACCATTCGAACGTTAGCCGTGACACTTGGGTGAACTATGGTGGACACTCCAAAGAAGTTTTCTGTCTTAGTAAATACATTTCACAGTAGGTAGCACACGAGTAGATTCGACAAATGAACGACGACACGCAGAGCGTTTCAACATAGTCCCCTATGTCTTCATATACCATTAGACCGATAGCGATGCAACTTGGGTGAGATGTTGTGGACACATACGTGACGGTTTCTAACTTAGTAAATATATTTTACAGTTGGTAGCACACGAGTAGATTCAACAAATGAGCGACGACGCGCAAAGCGTTTCAACAATGTCCCGTATGCGTTCATATACCATTGTTCCCATGGTGATGAAACCTTGATAATTGTTGTGTGAACTCCAGGAAAGCTTTCTGGCTGAGTAAATCCAGTTTTTAATAGGTAGCGCACGAGTAGTTGTAACAGATGAGCGATGGCACGTGAATTGTTTTAAAAAATTCCCGTATGCGTTCATATACCATTCATCCGATTGCGATGAAACTTTGGTGAATCGTTGAGTACTCTCCAGGGAAGGTTTCAGGATTAGTAAATCCATTTTACAATAGGTGGCTCACGACTAGATTCACTAATGATCGACGGGGCGCGAATCGATTAGATAAAATCTGGTTGGCGTTCACATACCATTCATCCGTTTGCGATGAAACATTCACGAATTATTGTGTACAAGCCAGGAAACGTTTTCGACTCAGTAAATCCATTTCACAGTATGTAGCGCACGAGTAGATGCAACAAATGGGCGTTGACGCGCGTAGCGTGTCAACAAAATCCCCTATGCGTTCATATACCCTTCTTCGATTGAGATTAAACCTTGGTGAGTTATTGTGTACACGCCAGGGAAGGGTTTCGACTTAGTAAATCCATTTCACAATAGGTAGCGCACGACTAGATTCAACAAATGGGTGACAGCGCACGAATCGTTTAAACAAAATCCCGTATACATTCTTAAGCTATTCATCCGCTTGCGTTGAAACTTTGGAAAGTTGCTGTGCACGCTCCCACGAATGATTCTAATTTAGCATATCCATTTTACGATAGCTTAGAGGCAGTTAACGGAAAATGAAAAACATATTGTATAGTATCTAAAGCACTTCAAGAAACAGAATTTCAACGCCACCACTTTCTTTGATTGGCATTGCAACGCATGCCGGGTACAACTTGTGTAATATATTTGAGTCGGCTTAGGAGTAAGTTTTGAGATTCATACTCAATTCTGGCCATCAGTCAAAGTCAATTCAGGAGTAAGCAAATTTACGTTATGTTTCAGTTGTGGAACAAATGTATATAAAATAATTAACCGATATTTCTATCACTATGAATGGAGACAGTTCATGTGTTGCTCCAAAGTACTTGTTTCTTCCTAGTGGCCTCCTTTCGTTGAAGAAAATGTTTAAAGGACAACCTGAGTATCCTTAGTCTCTGGAAGGCAGTTAACATCATATTTTGAACATGCTATTCGTTCAACGGTTTCAAGTGAAGAGACAGAGCGGAATTTGCACACACCTGAATGAAATATTTTGGGTATTTCCCTGGGAGAGGGGAATTGTGCAATTCCATATGTAAAATGCCATGAAGGTTATAGTTACGGGCCGGACGTTTGTTTTAGACGAGTGAAAAATCCTAATGGAAGGCTGGAGGCGAGTTATTACAGTACCTGTGTTGTTGTTACCTGCCCCATGCGGTCCGATGAAGGACAAAACTACCGCACGCTACTGCTGAAGTACAGTCATTGGCAAATATAATGGTGTTCTGTTCGTAACATTGTAACGTGTACTTCCGCGTCACACAATACTTCGACGTGGACTGTACTTTTCTTCATGGAGGTGTCATCACATCCTCAAGTCTGGTATTTCATTACATCAGACCGGTGGTGACTACTGTGAAGCGAGAGAGCCATAGAGTGATTGTGCAGAGGCTCACCCGCAAGCTTCAAGGTCAAGGGCAATCGTCTAAAACAAACGTCCGGCTTATAGAGGGGTAGGTACATCAATTAATACATTTTCTTTGAATTTTATTGCGAGGGCTTTGGTACACATCCAAACGATATGTTGAGTGAATGTTTTAGGTAGAGGGGATTTTAAACAACAAACTGAAAGGTTCCGGAATTCTTGGAGAAGGGTTTTGTGCACATCATAAAGATATGTTCTGGCATTGTAAATTGTGTGATGTTTTTTGTGTACATCCATATGATATGATTTGGAATATTTTAGGGTTAAAGTCTTCACTCATCCACTTACCATGCTTTGCGTATGCCCGTACGCATATTGTTTATTCCCTGAAATAATTTAGTGCTTATGATAGCATGTTTTGTGAAGAGTATATTGTTGATAATGACTGACTATGTCTTCATATACTAAGTCACGTCTATCTAAGAAATTTGTCCAGCATTATGGATATGCCTCATTCTGAAATTGATGAGTAGCTAACTACCACATTACAGCAATTTCAGCTTGTAAAGCAAGCACATCAGTGAGCTTTTTTATGCAGTTATCTGAAATTGTATTACACTAGTGTCCAAAAGCTAAGCATAATATTAAACAAGGCCATACCGCCTGTTAGGAACGTCAGACGGATTGCTGAACAAACGGAAGGTGATTCACACACCATATGCCATACAACTTGTCCATTTAAACAGTGTCAGAATGGTTCTGATATCTAAGGTACACCTTAGAAAACAACTAACAATACATGGCAATGTCTTCCACAGCAAAATATACTGTTAATAGGGTGTATGGTTACCCCTTAAGGCCACACATGCTTCGCAACGACGTGGCATGCTGTCTATTATATGGTCCAAGAGCTCTTGGGATAATCGATCCCATTCCTGTGAAAGGGCAATGCAAAGTTCTTGGAGAGTCCTTGGTGGAGGTGACGGGATGCAACTCGCCTGCCAGTTATGTTCTATAGGATTCATATCCGCCGATCTCGCTGGCCAGTCCATGCCATGAATGTCTTCCCAAGACAGAAATTCATCCACCAGAGAAGCGCAATGCGGTTGCTCGTTATTCTCCATCATCCCATATCTGTATCTCCGAGCGTTCACAGTGATTTTCGGACCACCAATGATGATGTGCAGGTCTGTATGGCCATTCAACATGATGACACCCCACACCAGGACTCCACCACCAACATACTGGTTCCGTTCCACGATGTTCCTGAGGTTGTATCGGCTACGAGGTTCTCTCCAGATTAATGTGCGAGGGTTATCGTTCTGCAAACTGAAGCGTGATTCAACTGTGCCTCCATTCATTCATGGTCCAATTTCGACGTTGACTGCTCCACAGTAAATGGGCCTGTCTGTGTGCTGGAGTGAGCGGGATGCACACCGCTGGACGTCTGACAAACAGCCCTGCTGTTCTGAGTCTCCGGTACGCAGTTTGCCAGGAAACGGCAGCTCTCGAGACGGCTGCAAGCTCCGCTGACAATTGTCTTGCAGGTGCACTCCGATTTCGTCGGGTGGTTAAGGCAAAATGTCAGTCATGCTGTGGGTTGTTACTCCTGGTCGACCTGGTAATGGCCTACGACTAACCTCTCCTGTGTCTCGAAATCGTCTCGAAAGCATGTATATGACACTTTGTGGCATATTCAAGAATAGGACGGCTTTGGACTATGTCTGGCCTGCTTCCATGTGGTCCAGTATTCTACCCCACAAAACGGGGTCCAAATGGCGTCGTTGAGAAATCATGTTGTCACGTTCACCACGAGGCTACACTCCGCACGCTGTAACTGGACAAGCACGACTGAGGGAATATGAAGCGCAGGCACTGGCTGTGTTTACCGTGCGTTTACGCCGCTAGTCAACGCAGGGAATTCTCCTTTCCTATACAGAGTGAACACGTAAGGTTAGTAGGTGCATATGTCGTGCTATTCGCGGTACATTTCCTGTTGTTCTGGTTATTCGTACTTATGCTTAACTTTTGGGCACGAGTGTACTAATAGACTAAGACCTATTGTTACTAAAAATTTTGCTCTTAGTGGCAGTAATTAACGCTGGCTTTAAGAAATCTTGAGGGTTTTTGATATTGAGAAATGAGATTAAAGGAGAATTAGAGATAAAGGCTAAAGGTCTGGAGGGGACACGACAAATTATTTTTTTTACAACGAAGAATGAAGCTTTTTACCACCTGCATGACATGCAAAGTGAGAAGATCTACCAAATTATGCCATAAACCCGTCGGCCAGTCACCGACTCTTTGGAAAATGACAGGTTTTGTGTGGCGGAGGGGCATAAAGATGGCATGCAACTGCGTTTTTTGCGATGATCGAATGATTACAGTAACACGTTTAACAAGTGTTAGACTCGATTATGTTCTAAGATAAAGGAATAACGACATTTGTTTTCTTTACGACTAAAAAGGTAATATTTACATTTGTTAGCAGAAAAATTAACAATTTAATCAGAAGATAAATGACAAGGATATGGATAGAAAATGATAACGGATGAAATCAAAGAAGAGACATATGACAATTCAATAAATGGACATATCTTGATTGATTGCAAACATTGTGCAATTCAGTAGACCAAAGCATCTTTGAAAATAATTAGTACGATTATTTCCTGAGAAACAAATTTTTAAATCGCCACTAATATATATTAATATCACTCAAACTTAGTGTTTTAAACTCTGACCCTAATCATTATAAGGTGAGGATATATGAAATACGAGAGAGCTACCAACTAAGTGATGATAGCCTAATAACAGTCCTGGAGTGACATCACTAAGGGGAGCCTTCCCCTTATAGTGTGGTTGGGTACGTAGGAGCCCTAATCTGAATGATATAACTAAAGACACCCCAAGGTCAAATACTCTAAGAGGATCCAACTGCTGCCTGCATGGGAGTCTATGAGCTCTAGACTGGTGTTGGCTTAATGACGCTCCATATGTATCAATGCCTCTATGAGGAACCATCTGTTCAAAGTCTGGGTAGGTACCAAGTTTTTCTAGTCTCACTGATATCCGCTTAATAACAATCCAGTGTGAAAATACCTCTAATAGAAACCATATTCTCACGGTTTGGTAGGTACCTAGGAGCTCTAAACTGAAGGATGTTAGCTTGAAGACACCTGAGGTGTGTCAGAACTTCTACGAGGAACTAACCAACCACAGTCTGGGTTGGTATCTAGGTGCTCTAAACTGAGAGATTTTAGCTTATTTACACAGCAGGCGTGTCAACACCTTTAAGATGAACAGCTACTGACGGCCCTGATGGGTAACAAGGAGATCTATTCTGAATTATATTAGCTTAAATACACTCCAGTGTGTGAATATCTCTATGAGTAATCATGAATACCCTTAAAGAACCATCTGCTATCAGTTCAAAAAGGAATGATATGTGCTTAGTGACGCTCCGAATGTGTCAGTACACCTAACGGGAGGTATCTGATTACAGTCTGGGGGGGGGGGGGGTACCTCGGTGCTCTGAGTCTTTATTTCAACTAGTGGTTTACCCTCGTAAAACAACACAACTAGTTTTTGTATATTTTGTAGTTAATAATAGTAATATCGTATGGCCTCGGATGCCGGCAAGTCAAGGAGATTAGATATCTAAGCTCCTTGAACACTAGTAGTGAAATTAGGAACTTTGTGTTGTCGGAAAATCCCGAGATTAATTTTGCCATTATAAACATGGCCTACTGAATTCAAATGGGTTCTTTGATATGCCAACATTGTATGTCATTGTGTGGTAATTTTTGCGCCTTTCAAAATTCACTTACCACGGCCAGGAGCTAACCTGCAAGCTTGGGGGTTAGTAGACCACTCACTCACCGTGGCAAGCTATTTTGTAGTTGATGTGTTCAAACAACCAATTACACAAATCCTATCCGACAACATTGTCTATTATTTTTGCTAAACAATATATCCAAGTTTCCGAGATATGGCGAGTGTTGATCCTGTGTTACAGAAGACGTTACTCATGTTGCTCAAGGGCAATGTAGCTCTCTGAGTCCATTAGGAGAAGTTCATTCATTTCTTTATTTAATGTACACTACTTGACACAAAAAATGATAATATCTTGGCGATGACCTAAAAATCTGAAAAAAATTAACACGTTTGTATATTAATAATTAATATTATAATTAACGGGTGTAGTCAACATGGTCAGACAAAAACATTGGCTAGTTTGACCGTTATTGCGTCATCATTTAAAATTTCAAATTCGATCAGTGAAAGTTCGTTATTAATTAATTAACTAATTAATTTAATTATTTATTTGTATGTTAGAAAGTTTATTTGTTAGTCTGTTTATTTATTTAATTACATTAATTATATCATTATTTATATAAACAACTTGATGTTTATTTATTTAATTATTTATTTATTTATTTGTATTAATTAATTAATTAATTGGTTTAAGTATTTAATTATGTATTTATATTTAATTTTTACTTCTTGTTTAAATACTTGTTTATTTATTTATTTATTTATTTATTTATTTTATTTATTATGCCTATTACTGTCTGGTCATTTTCCGAATAGTTTTTTAAAACTTGTCCCCTTAGTATTATTATTATTAAGAATAGTATTTATTATTATCCCGGCATTAGCCCGAAGACGAAGTGGGAAACCACGGAAAACCACTTGGAGGATGGCTGAAAATGGACTTGGAAAATTTCTGCTGCCCTGTCGCTCACTATCGAAGTGACCTAATGCATTTTGGAAAAATTCTGAAAAAATTAACATGTTTGAGAAACGTTATTTAAAACTTCGTCCCAAAAATCCAGCCCTGTACGATGCTTCGTTGAAAAGTTATGAATTTTTTTGTGCGTTTTGCTGCCTTGTCGCTCACTTACGAAGTGACCTAATGCATTTTGGAAAAATTCTGAAAAAATTAACATGTTTGAGAAACGTTATTTAAAACTTTGTCCCAAAAATCCAGCCCTGTACGTTGCTTCGTTGAAAAGTTATGAATTTGTTTGTGCGTTTTTAACATTTTTTTCATGAAAAAAATAAAACATTTGAAAATCGGCCACAGCCAGATCTTCCTGCCCGGATAGCACTATTTTTCAGTAAAAACGAATTTTAATTATAAAGCGTAACAGGCTCCCGCCGTTTGCCCACTTATTTGTCGACGAGACGGCTCTTCCCGCCGTTTACCCACATTCAATTAAGATGGCCAAATGTCTTCCCGCCGTTTACCCAACCTTTCGATCCCGCTGTTTTTGAAGAGGAACAAGTGGGCAGGAGGCGGCCGTGGCCTTACGGAAGGAACCAACCCGGCATTAGCCCGAAGACGAAGTAGGAAACCACGGAGAACCACTTCGAGGATGGCTGAAAATGGACTTGGAAAATTTTTGCTGCCCTGTCGCTCACTAACGAAGTGACCTAATGCGTTTTGGAAAAATTCTGAAAAAATTCACACGTTTGAGAAACGTTATTACAACTTCGTCCCGAATATCCAGCCCTGAACAATGCTTCGTTGAAAAGTAATGATTTTTTTTGTGCGTTTTTAACTTTTTTTCATGGAAAAAATAAAAAAATTGAAAATCGGCCACAGCCAGATCTTCCTGCCCGGATAGCACTATTTTTCAGTAAAAACGAATTTTAATTCTAAAGTGTAACAGGCTCCCGCCGTTTGCCCACTTATTTGTCGACTAGACGGCTCTTCTCGCCGTTTACCCACCTTGAATTAAAATGGCCAAATGTCTTCCCACCGTTTTCCCAACCTTTCGAAAAGACAGCTAGTCCGGCCGCTTACCCACCCATTCGATCCCCCTTAGGAAATCCATCGGAAGTTGCCCGCAAGCCTGACCCCTCGAACCCCTGGCATCGACCGTCAACTCGCCAGCCATCTCCGTACATCAGCTTAGGCCGGGGCCTACCGTGTGAGTTGGCGGAACATGCAGCCGCAACAGAGGGTCGCTGAATGCCGGTGAATGGACTTAGAAAATTTTTGCTGCCTTGTCGCTCACTAACTAATGCATTTTGGAAAAATTCTGAAAAAATTAACATGTTTGAGAAACGTTATTTAAAACTTCGTCCCAAAAATCCAGCCCTGAACGATGCTTCTTTGAAAAGTTATGAATTTTTTTGTGCGTTTTGCTGCCTTGTCGCTCACTTACGAAGAGACCTAATGCATTTTGGAAAAATTCTGAAAAAATTAACATGTTTGAGAAACGTTATTTAAAACTTCGTCCCAAAAATCCAGCCCTATACGTTGCTTCGTTGAAAAGTTATGAATTTGTTTGTGCGTTTTTAACATTTTTTTCATGGAAAAAATAAAACATTTGAAAATCGGCCACAGCCAGATCTTCCTGCCCGGATAGCACTATTTTTCAGTAAAAACGAATTTTAATTCCAAAGCGTAACAGGCTCCCGCCGTTTGCCCACTTATTTGTCGACGAGACGGCTCTTCCCGCCGTTTACCCACATTGAATTAAGATGGCCAAATGTCTTCCCGCCGTTTACCCAACCTTTCGATCCCGCTGTTTTTGGAGAGGAACAAGTGGGCAGGAGGCGGCCGTGGCCTTACGGAAGGAACCAACCCGGCATTAGCCCGAAGACGAAGTAGGAAACCACGGAGAACCACTTCGAGGATGGCTGAAAATGGACTTGGAAAATTTTTGCTGCCCTGTCGCTCACTAACGAAGTGACCTAATGCGTTTTGGAAAAATTCTGAAAAAATTCACACGTTTGAGAAACGTTATTACAACTTCGTCCCGAATATCCAGCCCTGAACAATGCTTCGTTGAAAAGTTATGATTTTTTTTGTGCGTTTTTAACTTTTTTTCATGGAAAAAATAAAAAAAATGAAAATCGGCCACAGCCAGATCTTCCTGCCCGGATAGCACTATTTTTCGGTAAAAACGAATTTTAATTCTAAAGCGTAACAGGCTCCCGCCGTTCGCCCACTTATTTGTCGACTAGACGGCTCTTCTCGCCGTTTACCCCACCTTGAATTAAGATGGCCAAATGTCTTCCCGCCGTTTACCCAACCTTTCGAAAAGACAGCTAGTCCCGCCGCTTACCCACCCATTCGATTCGCCTTAGGAAATCCATCGGAAGTTGCCCGCAAGCCTGACCCCTCGAACCCTTGGCATCGACCGTCAACTCGCCAGCCATCTCCGTACATCAGCTTAGGCCGGGGCCTCGCGTGTGAGTTGGCGGAACATGCAGCCGTAACAGAGGGTCGCTGAAAGCCGGTGAATGGACTTAGAAAATTTTTTCTGCCTTGTCGCTCACTTACGAAGTGACCTAATGCATTTTGGAAAAATTCTGAAAAAATTAACATGTTTGAGAAACGTTATTTAAAACTTCGTCCCAAAAATCCAGCCCTGTACGTTGCTTCGTTGAAGAATTATGAATTTTTTTGTGCGTTTTGCTGCCTTGTATCTCACTAACGAAGTGACCTAATGCATTTTGGAAAAATTCTGAAAAAATTAACATGTTTGAGAAACGTTATTTAAAACTTCGTCCCAAAAATCCAGCCCTATACGTTGCTTCGTTGAAGAGTTATGATTTTTTTTCTGTGCGTTTTGCTGCCTTTTCACTCACTAACGAAGTGATCTAATGCATTTTGGAAAAATTCTGAAAAAATAACATGTTTGAGAAACGTTATTTGAAACTTCGTCCCAAAAGTCCAGCCCTGTACGTTGCTTCGTTGAAGAGTTATGAATGTTTTTGTGCGTTTTTAACATTTTTTTTATGACGTAGGGTATTGTATGGGGTGAATCAGGTTACTGGCATCTGAAACTGTTAGGACCTCCCCAGCAATGCAATGCCGCGAGCCTCTACCTCTTGGATATGCTCATGTGCGGCAAACAGTCATGATCAAGTAACCACTCGCTCCTCCTCCAGCGTGATATTGTCTCGTCCCGCAGGGACTTGTACGGCTCTGCCCTCTGCGGCAGTTGACGAAGTGGAGAGGTGATGATGGATGAAAGGGCCGCCGGACTCGTCTGGTAGAGGATCCTATGAGATGGCCGGCCGGGTTAGAGAGCACCTCCTGAAACCCGAGCCACGAAAGGTCTAGTCAGGAGGGGGCGCCTTCCTCGGCGCGGATATATTGATGAAGCTTCTAGCCTCTCTGTCCCGCCGCTTGTCGGCGGGCTTTGTTGGCGGCTTTCGAGCAGCGCTCTTCCTCGAGCAGCTCCCTGGTTGATCCTGCCAGTAGTCATATGCTTGTTGGGTAGATTATAGGCTAGGAATAACCCACCCACCAAGGGAAGATGATTAAGAAAAGGAAATGGGTTTCGGACTGGAGAAAAAGGATAGAAAAATAGGATGAGAGTTCCACAAAAATTATGAATTTGACTTTCAATACATTTAAAGGTGGTTGCCACCGCAAATCCTTGTTCGGATACCTAAAGTGGGTACGAGCTTGGTCGAAGCTGACGGGAACCGCAGCTAAGACTTGGGCAGTTTGCCAGAGAGAGGCTTTAATGTATTTCCTCCCAAGCACGAATAAAAGTACTATAGGGAAGGGTGATGGTCTGGCCAGACAGAGAGCAAACGATTTATTGTATGTCTTCTCAAAGAAATTAGTTTTTTCGAAATGATTCGAAGAATGCCAATAGTTAATCAAGCTTGGTATTTTCAATTTTTTGAAGTTATAGAATTCCTGAAAAGAGCGACCAAGTGCTTCAAGGAAGGGGAGTGACGAAAAAATTATAACTTGGAAAGTAATTTTTTTAAGTGACCCAATGGTTGCATTTGGAAATGGCTAAGCCCTTACTCAGTGAGAGGCCGGCTAAAAGCTTAGACAAAAAAGAAACACTTATCTTTTTGGAAATTGACCATAAGTTTTCGGAGAGGATCTCCACAAGCAGGTAGCTGGCGTAGCGAGCTTTACTTGCCTTACTGGCCAATTAGAATTAGCTATTAAAGCTAAGAGAAGCTTTGACAAGATTACCACTAAGAGTTTTTGCTCAAATGCAACGAGTGGTGAAATCCCTATCAATAGATTTAAGGGCATCGAGTAGGGAGAGCCAAGGAGTACAGGACCTTGCTTAACCGTTGTATTAGAAAAATGAGAATCCAAAACCAAATATTTAATTTATTTAACAATTCAAAGAAGCGTAACTTTAACAAATAAATATGTTCTATGTAGTTATCAATTTGGGGTCGCGGACCTCCAACAACGTTCAGAAATTGCTCCAGGCAAATGACAATTTTTAAGGTTTTTAAACCTTGTATTAAAATCTTGGTAAGATTTAATAAAATAGGCAAAATGGAATAGTGGGGAGTTCCCATCAGGGTCTCCTGGCGTGGCTCCCGTTTCGACGGGAGCGAGATTCCTGCCGAGCCCTCTGGGGCTCTGGCGAGTCCTAATTTTTGAAAACCTGTGCACGGCCCCCGTGGCCGCTTGCCGAAGGAGGGAGCGTCGCGTCTTTCGCGGTCGCGTCTCCCGTCTTGGGCCGTTGGGTTGGCGTTCGCGCCTCCCACGGTCGTTAGTTCTGCATTGGGTACCTACCTCTTGGCGTTAAACCCCTTCCCCAAGCGGGTCGGGGAGCTTTCGAGGAGACCCGTCGGCCCGGTAGGCATAATAACCTCTGGACAACCGGCGGGCAGGTTTTGAATGATTGCCGCCCATGCACGAATCGCTTTTCACTTTTGTGACGAGAACCCATTGATGCTCTTAATTCTTTTCCGAGGCCCTGTCGCGAGGCAGGTCGCACTCTGGAAAAAGAATTTTGATAAATGAATATAAGTACAACCCTGAACGGCGGATCACTCGGCTCGTGGGTCGATGAAGAACGCAGCAAATTGCGCGTCGACATGTGAACTGCAGGACACATGAGCATCGACATTTCCAACGCACATTGCGGTCCATGGATTCCTTTCCCGGACCACGCCTGGCTGAGGGTCGGTAGCTAAAACTGAACGCAAGTTCGCTTGTGGGAGCGTCGCGGTTCGTGCGGCTTCGATGCTGCCGCTGCGTCTCCTGAAATGAGCCTTCGCACCTCGCGTGTGTTTGGCCCTCGGATCAGTCACCGTAGAGTTGGGACCTTCGGTAGTCCGCGCAGCGGTAAAATGCTCGCGCCGGTCGCTACCATGCGTCTCCTTCCCTCGGCGACAAATACGATCCCCTTGGAGAGACCAAAAATCTTTCTATTTTTGTTCACGACCTCAGAGCAGGCGAGACTACCCGCTGAATTTAAGTATATTATTAAGCGGAGGAAAAGAAACTAACAAGGATTCCCTTAGTAGCGGCGAGCGAACAGGGAAGAGCCCAGCACCGAATCTCGCAGGTTCACCCTGCCGAGAAATGTGGTGTTTGGGAGGGTCCGATTATCCCGGATTCCTGCGGCGAGTTCAAGTCCTTCTTGAATGGGGCCACGGCCCGCAGAGGGTGCCAGGCCCGTAGAGACCGCTGCGGCTTCCGTAAGGATCTCTCCTTAGAGACGGGTTGCTTGAGAGTGCAGCCCTAAGTGGGTGGTAAACTCCATCTAAGGCTAAATATGACCACGAGACCGATAGCGAACAAGTACCGTGAGGGAAAGTTGAAAAGAACTTTGAAGAGAGAGTTCAAGAGTACGTGAAACCGTTCGGGGGTAAACGTGAGATACCCGAAAATGCATCAACCGGAGAGATTCAAGCCTCATACGCGCCTTGCCCTCTTCACTGCCAGATGGGTCCGACCCCCCGCACGGAGCAATCCGGCGTCGGGGTGGCAACGGTTTTCACTCGGCTGTGTTGTAGTGGTGAGGTCGGTGGGCCGCACTTCTCTCCCCGTTTGACGTCGCGACCCGTTGGGTGTCGGTCTAAGGCCCGGGTGGTAGTCTGTTCGTCTGCGTCGCAAGACGTGTTCGTCGGGCAGACCCCTGGTGTTCCCGTCCGACGGCTCGACTGTATGTGTGCGTGGAGTTGATTCGCCGCCCTTCGGGGTGGGCGTCCGGCACTCGGCAAGCGCGTGCGCGCGGTACGGATGACGGACCTCTGGACCGGCTCTGGCCCCGCACCGCTGTTGGTTTCGGGTGTGCCTCGGACAGAAGAATCTTCTAAGACTCCCGTCATCGGCGCAAAAGCTTCGGGTAATTTCACGACCCGTCTTGAAACACGGACCAAGGAGTCTAACATGTGCGCGAGTCATTGGGGTTGACTCTAAACCTAAAGGCGCAATGAAAGTGAAGGTTCCGCCTTTTGCGGACCGAGGGAAGATGGGGCGCGCTTCTGCGCGGCTCCCGCATTCCCGGGGCGTCTCGTTCTCATTACGAGTTGAGGCGCACCCAGAGCGTACACGTTGGGACCCGAAAGATGGTGAACTATGCCTGGCCAGGACGAAGTCAGGGGAAACCCTGATGGAGGTCCGTAGCGATTCTGACGTGCAAATCGATCGTCGGAGCTGGGTATAGGCGCGAAAGACTAATCGAACCATCTAGTAGCTGGTTCCCTCCGAAGTTTCCCTCAGGATAGCTGGTGCTCGAACGAGTCTCATCCGGTCAAGCGAATGATTAGAGGCCTTGGGGCCGAAACGACCTCAACCTATTCTCAAATTTTAAATGGGTGAGATCTCCGGCTTGCTTAAAGCAATGAAGCCGCGAGATTAAATATTGGATCGGAGTGCCAAGTGGGCCACTTTTGGTAAGCAGAACTGGCGCTGTGGGATGAACCAAACGCAGAGTTAAGGCGCCCGAATAGACGCCCATGGGAAACCATGAAAGGCGTTGGTTGCTTAAGACAGCAGGACGGTGGCCATGGAAGTCGGAATCCGCTAAGGAGTGTGTAACAACTCACCTGCCGAAGCAACTAGCCCTGGAAATGGATGGCGCTGAAGCGTCTTGCCTATACTCTGCCGTCATCACGGCAATGAGGGGTGCGCGGCTTCGCTTCGGCGGGGCCCGCCCCGTGAGGCCCTGACGAGTAGGAGGGTCGCGGCGGTGAGCGCAGAAGTGTCTAGGTGTGAGCCTGCCTGGAGCCGCCGTCGGTGCAGATCTTGGTGGTAGTAGCAAATACTCCAGCGAGGCCCTGGAGGACTGACGTGGAGAAGGGTTTCGTGTGAACAGCCGTTGCACATGAGTCAGTCGATCCTAAGCCCTAGGAGAAATCCGATGTCGATGGGGTCCGAGACGCCTAGTTAGGACCTCATGGGGCGAAAGGGAATCCGGTTCCTATTCCGGAACCCGGCAGCGGAACCGTAACAAGTCGGGCCCCTCGCAAGAGTAGCTCGTCGGGGTAACCCAAAAGGACCCGGAGACGCCGTCGGGAGATCGGGGAAGCGTTTTCTTTTCTGTATGAGCGTTCGAGTTCCCTGGAATCCTCTAGCAGGGAGATAGGGTTTGGAACGCGAAGAGCACCGCAGTTGCGGCGGTGTCCCGATCTTCCCCTCGGACCTTGAAAATCCGCGAGAGGGCCACGTGGAGGTGTCGCGCCGGTTCGTACCCATATCCGCAGCAGGTCTCCAAGGTGAAGAGCCTCTAGTCGATAGACTAATGTAGGTAAGGGAAGTCGGCAAATTGGATCTGTAACTTCGGGATAAGGATTGTCTCTGAGGATCGTGTCGTGTCGGGCTTGGTAGGGAAGTGGGTCTGCGCTAACGTGTCGGGCCTGGGCGAGGCGAGAGCGCGGTGGCGGCTTCGGTCGCCCACCTCTACGCTGGATCCGAGCTCGGTCCCGTGCCTTGGCCTCCCACGGATCTTCCTTGCTGCGAGGCCGCGGCCTGCCTTGCGGCGTCGCTTCCTCCTCACGGAGGTTGCAGCCGCGGGCGCGCGGATTCTCTTCGGCCGCCATTCAACGGTCGGCTCAGAACTGGCACGGACCAGGGGAATTCGACTGTCTAATTAAAACAAAGCATTGCGATGGCCCAAGCGGGTGTTGACGCAATGTGATTTCTGCCCAGTGCTCTGAATGTCAAAGTGAAGAAATTCAAGCAAGCGCGGGTAAACGGCGGGAGTAACTATTGGCTCCTAATATCTCCAGAATGCGAGCACACATCAAGGTAATGACAGACTTCTTAGATAGGCACGGGATGAGAGTAAACGTCGCTAAATGTAGAGCCCTCCAGAGGACGGTAGTCCCAGGAACTAAGAGAACCGTGGTGAGTACGGAGCCTTTATTGGATATTAAAGGAGAGAAAATTCCGACGATCCACCACGGCTCACAACTGAAGTACTTGGGGCATAATTACGACGAGGAAGGGGTAATTTCACCATCCCCCGCAAACCTGGAGGAAATGCTGTCAAGGCTAAGGCAAGCACCGCTAAAGCCTTGGCAGAAGATGAACATACTACAGCGTTACCTCATTCCGCGACTATTCCACAGGATGCAGAACCAAGACCTCACTGCAGCTAAGTTGAAGTACCTTGATAACGCAATCCGCGGATTCGTGAAACGAACTCTGCACATCCCTGCACAAACACCGACAAGCTACCTGTATGCCCCTGTAAGGAATGGTGGACTGTCAATCCC
>OX336389.2:1410854045-1410894045 GCA_946902985.2 Meconema thalassinum
ATCACATGGCATATAGGATGGCTTTCGCTGAACTGAATGAGCATCGTAAGTGGAACGATGTCGTATTTACTGACGAATGCTCAGTTAGTTCATCGAGTAATGCTCCTATTCTTATATATCGACCGAGAGGGACTAGATTTCATCCGAAATACATGGCCGGACGATTTTATTCCGGTCGTATTTCTGTACACTCGTCGACACATAAAATGACACAGTTTAAACATAACATAACATAACATTTCAACGAAGCAATATGGAGAGCTGGATTTTCGGGCCGAAGTTTTAAATACTGTTTCTCAAACGTGTTAATTTTTTCAGAATTTTCCCAAAACGCATTGGGTCACTTCGTTAGTGAGCGACAGGGCAGCAAAAATTTTCTAAGTCCATTCCCCGGCTTTCGGCGACCCTCTGTTGCAGCTGCATGTTCCGCCAGCTCACACGGGAGGCCCCGGCCTACACTGATGTACGGAAATGGCTGGCGAGTTGACGGTCGGTGCAAGGGGTTCGAGACGTCAGGCTTGCGGGCGACGTCCGATGGATTTCCAAAGGGCGCCCGTGGTGATGCGACCTGCAATCCTCTCGGGCCGCAAGTCCCGTGACTCCATGCCTTCCCGGGTTCGGCTTGTGAGGATCGCACTTTCTTGTCGGAACTTGTGGCTTCGGCCTTTACGATTCGGGGTCGACGCAAGGCCATTTCATCGGAATTGGCTTCTGCTGCGAATAATACCGCACCCGAAGAGTACGAGGATGGTGGTTTCGATGCCCACACTCACAGCCGTGGCCGACCCATCGAAAATAAAATCCCTTGGAATACCTAAGATCGAAGAGGTCTCTCTCCCAAAAGCCTTATCGAAAATGTTCGAAACTTTTTCCTTCTTCGTTCTCGGACTTGCCTTTTCAAAATCAGCGGGATCGAAAGGGTGGTTAAACGGCGGGAGTAACTTTGGCCTTCTTAATGCAATTTCAAGACGTTAGGCTTGCGGGCGACGTCCGATGGATTTCAACGAGCAGACAACGGTACGACCTGCTGTCCGCCCTGGCCGCAAGATTTTTAAATTTTTAGATATTTAATTAAAGAAGTAAAGGCTTTTTTTTGTCTCTCCTCTTTTCCCCGGGTTTGAGACCGGCTCTAGGACTTAAGCCTAGAGGCAGAGTTACCAGGCTTCTTGTAAGAAGCCTGCCATTTACACACAGACGCACACAGACGACTTACGGAGAATTAAATCTCGCACCAGAGGTCATTCATTCATAAACAGACTGACGGAGAAATAAGTCTCGCACCAGGCTACATCCATTCGTAGACTTAAGGAGAAATTAATCTCTCGCCAGTGGTCTTTCGATTTTGGGCCCTAAAAAGGGCCGATGATTCAGTAGGAGGTCCAACCGCCTTTACAGGCGATGACATGCCCTAACCGCCTCGGCATCGAAGCAACGAGACGTGACGCAAGGTTTGTGTCACGTTTCAGTTCCTTCCATGCCTGCTTTATACGGTTCCAAAGTTCTGCCTTGTTGGTAGGAGTTCTCTGTTGATAATTACGCCTCAATTTACTTTTAAGTGCCGCCCACACGTTCTCAATTGGGTTCAGGTCTGGCGAGCAAGCAGGCCAGTCAATAGGCTCAACTTGGTCTTGCCCGGTTAACCATTCCTGAACAATTTTGGACGTGTGAACGGGAGATCGGTCCTGCTGTAATTCAATTATCCTCCCAGACTGTAATAGCCTGAGAGTTCGGACCAGTCTCTTCTCAAGTATCCGCACATACTGTTTAGCACCTAATTTGCCAGAAACCATGTGCAGATGGCCTATGCCACGTGCAGTCATCCAGTCCCAGATTTGTACACTACTTGACACAAAAAATGATAATATCTTGGCGATGACCTAAAAATCTGAAAAAAATTAACACGTTTGTATATTAATAATTAATATTATAATTAACCGGTGTAGTCAACATGGTCAGACAAAGACATTGGCTAGTTTGACCGTTATTGCGTCATGATTTAAAATTTCAAATTCGACCAGTGAAAGTTCGTTATTAATTTATTAACTGAAAAATGAAAATCCACAACCTGCTTCCAATCTCCGACCGGGTCAGGAAAGGGTATGAATGAAGCCCCCATCTAGCGGCGAGGATATGAACTGTGCCGGCTGCTGAAGCCTGACGCACTCCTCTGGGGCAATGATTAAATGAATGACAGATGAAATGAAATGATAGTGGAGAGTGTTGCTGGAATGAATTGTTGACAGGGAAAACCGGAGTACCCGGAGAAAAACCTGTCTGCCTCCGTTTTGTCCAGCACAGATCTCACATGGAGTGACCGGGATTTGAACCACGGACTCAGTAGTGAGAGGCCGGCGTGCTGCCGCCTAAGCCACGGAGGCTTAGTTATTAATTTATTAACTAATTAATTTAATTATTTATTAGTATGTTTATTTGTTAGTCTGTTTATTTATATATTTAATTACATTAATTATATCATTATTTATATAAACAACTTGATGTTTATTTATTTAATTATTTATTTATTTGTATTAATTAATTAAATAATTGGTTTAATTATTTATTTATTTATTTATTTATAATTAATTTTTACTTCTTGTTTACATACTTGTTTATTTATTTATTTATTTATTTTATTTATTATGCCTATTACTGTCTGCTCATTTTCGGAATAGTTTTTTTTAAACTCGTCCCCTTAGTTTTATTATTATTAATAATAGTATTTATTAATATTATTATTATTATTATTATTTGTAGTAGTATTATTATTATTAGTAGTATTTTCTATTCCTATTTTCTATTAACTGCGGTGATCGAACGAGAACCGGTGTAGTCAACATGGTCAGACAACGACATTGGCTAGTTTGACCGTTATTGCGTCATCATTTAAAATTTCAAATTCGACCAGTGAAAGTTCGTTATTAATTAATTAACTAATTAATTTAATTATTTATTTGTATGTTAAGTTTACTTGTTAGTCTGTTTATTTATTTAATTACATTAATTATATTTTGTTTATATAAACAACTTGATGTTGAACCCTTATTGATCTTCGATAAATAAGTATTCATATTTATTATTATTATTACTACGGCCCAGGCAGCACATAAGGAAGTCGACTTGGATATTAGGGAGGCCAGCATTTCGTAATGGTTGCAACAGAAGCTGAGTTGGTAGCTATTCCTGGGGGACGGCCAGAATTAGTCGAGTTCAAGGCCAAATTGTGCAACTACTGTACCAAAATTGGAGACATAAAGGAAGAATCACGAGGTCCTCTCAACGAACATACGATTGAATCAGCCAATCGCAAGAGACCAAGCCGTGACCACGAGGTGGACGGCGTCAGTAGTAAAAAGCGCGCGGAAGTGTGTATCTAAGGAACCGCCGAACGGATTAATCTCCGCTCGAGTAATTTGAGACGTTGGATTTATTTGGAGAAGAATGACACTAGCCCCATCTTTGTGAGACAAAAACTCTGGAAGTTTTTATCCGACTCCGCCCCACTCCACCGCCCTTGTCAGTTTCTCATAAATAGTTTGGCCTGACGCTAATCTAAGTCTATTCTTGTGGAGCCTTCAGAGGCATACTCCACGCCAGTTTGAAGTGTGATTTTGACGCTCGAATTTATCTAAGTCTTATTGTGTGGAGCCTTCAGAGGTATACTCCACGCCAGTTCGAAATGTGATTTTTACGCTCTAAATTCAGTGAAGTTAATTTATTTTTTGAGCTCTGGAAAGCTAAAGTCGCAGCGTTTGCAGTATCGAATTTTAAAAGTTATAATACATTTTGTTCTAAAATCAACTAAGTCGTGTGATCTAAATATTTCACGCCAGCGCGTGATAAACTGTAACATTCTTTTAAAGACGACGAGTTCAACTTTAAGGGGGAAGTATCGTATCACCCTCATTAGCGCTTACCAGAACCGAAGTCCATAAGACGGGACGGAAATACCGGACGAGATAGCGACTGCGAGTGCAGCCAGGATTTTGAACTTGTTAACGAGCCAGTGGCGCGGACTCGAGATGTATATTTTATGTATAAATTGTGTGTATTGTATGTGTGTTTTTTATAGTGCGTATGTGCGATATAATTAGGGCCAGTCTTCGCTATTAATCGCAGTAGGACAATTGTGGGTGAACTGAGTAGCCTGCAAGCGATTATAGATAGGCAAATATTTAACATTGAACTTTTCTGCCAAGGAGTCGAGACCAAGATGATCAGCACGTGGTTTGAAGTTGGGATGAGCTTCAAGAAATCAACGCAGACGACTACTATGGAGTGCTAAATTGTCCATAGGGCAATGGGTTGAGAAGGATGTCCTTAGTCCTACATGCAGAAGCGGTGATGTACTAAAATTGGATTATTTCAATTATGTAGTTAGATTTGGCCGGGGAACTTTGTAAATAGTCATGTTTTTCTTTCTTGTTTTTAGCTGTTTTTCTTGTACCGACACTATATGTTTAAATGTCCGTTGGCGCGTGGCCAAAGTGTTTGTTGATATTTTGATTTTTCTTGAGTCATGTGTAATGTACGCGGCGTGCGTGCGTGATTTTTATCCTTGCAATTGCGGAACCCGTTACATTCGATAAATGGTGCTTTATTAACGTTAATATTTGAAATAGGAATGGGAGGAAATGATTGTAAAACATTTTGCTGAACAGGTTATTATTCATGTTAGGGTAGCCGAGTGCACCAACTTAAAAGTAATTGTAGAACACCTTCGTTCTAATTTTGATAGATTTTTCTTGAGTCCTTTTCAGGTGACTAGTCACGGCATAGAACGATGGCGCCAGCATGTGGATATTATTTGTGTCTTTTATTTCAGGGTCTGTCACAACCCATACGTGTGATTCAGTGTGTGGTGATGTGTCTTGTGTGTGTTGATTCTACGTGAGGAAGGGGTAGTTGTCCTACCGCCCTTATATATTTTTGCTGCTGTTGTATTTTAGATGGAAAGACAGAGTGCTCTTGGGAGACTGCTGATTCTTGTCCATATGTTTTTTTTTTCTGACACACACGTATTATTGTGCTTTGGGGCACATTTCTTCGAGGTTCGACCCCATGTTCTGGGAGGTCGAGGTTATTGACACGTGGGTTGACAGACATGCAGAGTTCCACAAACCGCCCGTTTTGCCTGTGACTTATTTTGATAGGCAGTCCTTTTTGTCCGACTGAACCCTGTAAGCTTTCATGTAGCAAACCTGTTCATTGTGATGGCTAATTTTTAAGCCATAATTAATTGGGGAGTTCGCCATGTGTGTAACGGATTGTTGTACCTTGTATGGATAGGAATATTGTGATTAACGTAAATGTTGGCTGTTTGCCTATTGCTTTGTTGATGACTCGATTTCATGTAATTTTGTTTGTCACACCCGTGTGGTGTAGTGGTAGAGTATTTGTAAATTTTGACAGCGGTCATTTGAGTGTTTTTCTATTGGTCACGTGTTAATGTACTTGTGTTGATTTGTATGAGAAGTCCTAAGTTTTTAGGCAGTAAATGTTGCTACGGCAATTTAAGTCCAATTTCACACGGAAATTTTGTGTTTGTTTATAGTAGATTTAGGAAGTGTCGGTTTAATTTAAGTATTGTAGTTGTGTTCCCTTGTGTCGGTCTAGCTCTAGGAAATGCGGATTCGTTGTTTGAAGGGTCACTCTGGATGATAACGAATCACGCATTCAAAGTACACATCGTGATGCATGTAGAACGGCGTACGCACTTATATGGTCACTTTTGTATCTTTATTTAAGGACACTTGGTCCAGGTAATTAATCTCTCCAGAGATATCGCCTAAGTTTTTGGCATATTTATTAAGCGGGAGTCAGTTGGGAGTTTTTGTTGTTAATTGTTTATGTGTAAATATGGTGATTTGTTATTAAATTCAGTTGTTTTAACCCTGGCTTCACTCTTTCCTCCATGTTATTTTGTTATATGATACCCTGCAAGTTAATGAAGCGCCCTGACAGCAACTTACGAATATGACCTGTTACGCCCCGAATCTGAGTCTCATATGCTTCTTTGCAAGGGTTCAATGTTTATTTATTTAATTATTTATTTATTTATTTGTATTAATTAATTAATTAATTGGTTTAATTATTTATTTATTTATTTATATTTAATTTTTACTTCTTGTTTAAATACTTGTTTATTTATTTATTTATTTATTTTATTTATTATGCCTATTACTGTCTGGTCATTTTTCGAATAGTTTTTTAAAACTTGTCCCCTTAGTATTATTATTATTAAGAATAGTATTTATTATTATCCCGGCATTAGCCCGAAGACGAAGTGGAAAACCACGGAAAACCACTTGGAGGATGGCTGAAAATGGACTTGGAAAATTTTTGCTGCCCTGTCGTTCACTAACGAAGTGACCTAATGCGTTTTGGAAAAATTCTGGATAAATTCACACGTTTGAGAAACGGTATTCAAAACATCGTCCCTAAAATCCAGCCCTCTACGTTGCTACGTTGAAAAGTTATGAAATTTTTTGTGCGTTTTGCTGCCTTGTCGTTCACTAACGAAGTGACCTAATGCATTTTGGAAAAATTCTGAAAAAATTCACACGTTTGAGAAACGGTATTTAAAACATCGTCCCTAAAATCCAGCCCTCTACGTTGCTTCGTTGAAAAGTTATGAATTTTTATGTGCGTTTTTAACTTTTTTTTTCATGGAAAAAAATGAATATCGGCCACAGCCAGAACTTCCAGCCCAGATAGCACTATATTTCCCGCCATTTACCCACTTATTTTTCGACTAGACGGCTACTACCGGCGCTTACCCTCCTTACATTAAGATAGCCAAAGTTTCTCCCGCCGTTTACCCATCCTTTCGATCCCGCTGTTTTTGAAGAGGAACAAGTGGGCAGTAGGCGGCCGTGGCCTTACGGAAGGAACCATCCCGGCATTAGCCCGAGAACGAAGTAGGAAACCACGGAGAACCACTTCGAGGATGGCTGAAAATGGACTTGGAAAATTTTTGCTGCCCTGTCGCTCACTTACGAAGTGACCTAATGCGTTTTGGAAAAATTCTGAAAAAATTCACACGTTTGAGAAACGGTATTTAAGACATCGTCCCTAAAATCCAGCCCTCTACGTAGCTTCGTTGAAAAGTTATGAATTTTTTTGTGCGTTTTTAACTTTTTTTTTTCATGAAAAAAATAGAAAATTAGAAAATCGGCCTCAGCCGGATCTTCCTGGCCGGATAGCACTATTTTTCAGTAAAAACGAATTTAAATTCTAAAGCGTAACAGGCTCCCGCCGTTTGCCCACTTATTTGTCGACTAGACGGCTCTTCTCGCCGTTTACCCACCTTGAATTAAGATGGCCAAATGTCTTCCCGCCGTTTACCCAACCTTTCGAAAAGACAGCTAGTCCGGCCGCTTACCCACCCATTCGATCCCCCTTAGGAAATCCATCGGAAGTTGCCCGCAAGCCTGACCCCTCGAACCCCTGGCATCGACCCTCAACTCGCCAGCCATCTCCGTACATCAGCTTAGGCCGGGGCCTACCGTATGAGTTGGCGGAACATGCAGCCGCAACAGAGGGTCGCTGAATGCCGGTGAATGGACTTAGAAAATTTTTGCTGCCTCTTCGCTCACTTACGAAGTGACCTAATGCATTTTGGAAAAATTCTGAAAAAATTAACATGTTTGAGAAACGTTATTTAAAACTTCGTCCCAAAAATCCAGCCCTGTACGATGCTTCGTTGAAGAGTTATGAATTTTTTTGTGCGTTTTGCTGCCTTGTCGCTCACTAACGAAGTGACCTAATGCATTTTGGAAAAATTCTGAAAAAATTAACATGTTTGAGAAACGTTATTTAAAAAATCGTCCCAAAAATCCAGCCCTGTACGTTGCTTCGTTGAAAAGTTATGAATTTTTTTGTGCGTTTTTAACATTTTGTTCATGGAAAAAATAAAAAAATTGAAAATCGGCCACAGCCAGATCTTCCTGCCCGGATCGCACTATTTTTCAGTAAAAACGAATTTTAATTCTAAAGCGTATCAGGCTCCCGCCGTTTGCCCACTTATTTGTCGACTAGACGGCTCTTCCCGCCGTTTACCCACATTGAATTAAGATGGCCAAATGTCTTCCCGCCGTTTACCCAACCTTTCGATCCCGCTGTTTTTGAAGAGGAACAAGTGGGCAGGAGGCGGCCGTGGCCTTACGGAAGGAACCATCCCGGCATTAGCCCGAAGACGAAGAAGGAAACCACGGAGAACCACTTCGAGGATGGCTGAAAATGGACTTGGAAAATTTTTGCTGCCCTGTCGCTCACTTACGAAGTGACCTAATGCGTTTTGGAAAAATTCTGAAAAAATTCACACGTTTGAGAAACGTTATTTAAAACTTCGTCCCGAATATCCAGCCCTGTACAATGCTTCGTTGAAAAGTTATGAATTTTTTTGTGCGTTTTTAACATTTATTTCATGGAAAAAATAAAAAAATTGAAAATCGGCCACAGCCAGATCGTCCTGCCCAGATAGCACTATTTTTCAGTAAAAACAAATTTTAAATCTAAAGCGTAACACGCTCCCGCCGTTTGCCCACTTATTTGTCGACTAGACGGCTCTTCTCGCCGTTTACCCACCTTGAATTAAGATGGCCAAATGTCTTCCCGCCGTTTATCCAACCTTTCGAAAAGACAGCTAGTCCGGCCGCTTACCCACCCATTCGATCCCCCTTAGGAAATCCATCGGAAGTTGCCCGCAAGCCTGACCCCTCGAACCCCTGGCATCGACCGTCAACTCGCCAGCCATCTCCGTACATCAGCTTAGGCCGGGGCCTACCGTGTGAGTTGGCGGAACATGCAGCCGCAACAGAGGGTCGCTGAATGCCGGTGAATGGACTTAGAAATTTTTTTCTGCCTTGTCGCTCACTTACGAAGTGACCTAATGCATTTTGGAAAAATTCTGAAAAAATTAACATGTTTGAGAAACGTTATTTAAAACTTCGTCCCAAAAATCCAGCCCTGTACGATGCTTCGTTGAAAAGTTATGAATTTTTTTGTGCGTTTTACTGCCTTGTCGCTCACTTACGAAGTGACCTAATGCATTTTGGAAAAATTCTGAAAAAATTCACACGTTTGAGAAACGGTATTTAAAACATCGTCCCTAAAATCCAGCCCTCTTCGTTGAAAAGTTATGAATTTTTTTGTGCGTTTTTAACTTTTTTTTTCATGGAAAAAATAAAAAATTAGAAAATCGGCCTCAGCCGGATCTTCCTGGCCGGATAGCACTATTTTTCAGTATAAACGAATTTAAATTCTAAAGCGTAACAGGCTCCCGCCGTTTGCCCACTTATTTGTCGACTAGACGGCTCTTCTCGCCGTTTACCCACCTTGAATTAAGATGGCCAAATGTCTTCCCGCCGTTTACCCAACCTTTCGAAAAGACAGCTAGTCCGGCCGCTTACCCACCCATTCGATCCCCCTTAGGAAATCCATCGGAAGTTGCCCGCAAGCCAGACCCCTCGAACCCCTGGCATCGACCGTCAACTCGCCAGCCATCTCCGTACATCAGCTTAGGCCGGGGCCTACCGTGTGAGTTGGCGGAACATGCAGCCGCAACAGAGGGTCGCTGAATGCCGGTGAATGGACTTAGAAATTTTTTTCTGCCTTGTCGCTCACTTACGAAGTGACCTAATGCATTTTGGAAAAATTCTGAAAAAATTAACATGTTTGAGAAACGTTATTTAAAACTTCGTCCCAAAAATCCAGCCCTGTACGATGCTTCGTTGAAAAGTTATGAATTTTTTTGTGCGTTTTACTGCCTTGTCGCTCACTTACGAAGTGACCTAATGCATTTTGGAAAAATTCTGAAAAAATTCACACGTTTGAGAAACGGTATTTAAAACATCGTCCCTAAAATCCAGCCCTCTACGTAGCTTCGTTGAAAAGTTATGAATTTTTTGTGCGTTTTTAACTTTTTTTTCATGGAAAAAATAAAAAATTTGAATATCGGCCACAGCTGAACTTCCAGCCCGGATAGCACTATATTTCCCGCCATTTACCCACTTATTTTTCGACTAGACGGCTACTACCGCCGCTTACCCTCCTTATATTAAGATGGCCAAAGTTTCTCCCGCCGTTTACCCATCCTTTCGATCCCGCTGTTTTTGAAGAGGAACAAGTGGGCAGGAGGCGGCCGTGGCCTTACAGAAGGAACCATCCCGGCATTAGCCCGAAGACGAAGTAGGAAACCACGGAGAACCACTTCGAGGATGGCTGAAAATGGACTTGGAAAATTTTTGCTGCCCTGTCGCTCACTTACGAAGTGCCCTAATGCGTTTTGGAAAAATTCTGAAAAAAATTCACACGTTTGAGAAACGTTATTTAAAACTTCGTCCCGAATATCCAGCCCTGTACAATGCTTCGTTGAAAAGTTATGATTTTTTTTGTGCGTTTTTAACATTTTTTTCATGGAAAAAATAAAAAATTTGAAAATCGGCCACAGCCAGATCTTCCTGCCCGGATAGCACTATTTTTCAGTAAAAACGAATTTTAATTCTAAAGCGTAACACGCTCCCGCCATTTGCCCAATTATTTGTCGACTAGACGGCTCTTCTCGCCGTTTACCCACCTTAAATTAAGATGGCCAAATGTCTTCCCGCCGTTTACCCAACCTTTCGAAAAGACAGCTAGTCCGGCCGCTTACCCACCCATTAGATCCCCCTTAGGAAATCCATCGGAAGTTGCCCGCAAGCCTGACCCCTCGAACCCCTGGCATCGACCGTCAACTCGCCAGCCATCTCCGTACATCAGCTTAGGCCGGGGCCTACCGTGTGAGATGGCAGAACATGCAGCCGCAACACAGGGTCGCTGAATGCCGGTGAAGGGACTTAGTAAATTTTTGCTGCCTCTTCGCTCACTTACGAAGTGACCTAATGCATTTTGGAAAAATTCTGAAAAAATTAACATGTTTGAGAAACTTTATTTAAAACTTCGTCCCAAAAATCCAGCCCTGTACGATGCTTCGTTGAAAAGTTATGAATTTGTTTGTGCGTTCTGCTGCCTTGTCGCTCACTAACGAAGTGACCTAATGCATTTTGGAAAAATTCTGAAAAAATTAACATGTTTGCGAAACGTTATTTAAAACTTCGTACCAAAAATCCAGCCCTGTACGTTGCTTCGTTGAAAAGTTATGAATTTTTTTGTGCGGTTTTAACATTTTTTTCATGGAAAAAATAAAAAATTTGAAAATCGGCCACAGCCGGATCTTCCTGCCCGGATAGCACTATTTTTCAGTAAAAACGAATTTTAATTCTAAAGCGTAACAGGCTCCCGCCGTTTGCCCACTTATTTGTCGACTAGACGGCTCTTCCCGCCGTATACCCACATTGAATTAAGATGGCCAAATGTCTTCCCGCCGTTTACCCAACCTTTCGATCCCGCTGTTTTTGAAGAGGTACAAGTGGGCAGGAGGCGGCCGTGGCCTTTCGGAAGGAACTATCCCGGCATAAGCCCGAAGACGAAGTAGGAAACCACGGAGAACCACTTCGAGGATGGCTGAAAATGGACTTGGAATATTTTTGCTGCCCTGTCGCTCACTCACGAAGTGACCTAATGCATATTGGAAAAATTCTGAAAAAATTCACACGTTTGAGAAACGGTATTTAAAACATCGTCCCGAAAATCCAGCCCTCTACGTAGCTTCGTTGAAAAGTTATGAATTTTTTGTTCGTTTTTAACTTTTTTTCATGGAAAAAATAAAAAATTTGAATATTGGCCACAGCCAGAACTTCCAGCCCGGATAGCACTATATTTCCCGCCATTTACCCACTTATTTATCGACTAGACGGCTACTACCTCCGCTTACCCTCCTTATATTAAGATGGCAAAAGTTTCTCCCGCCGTTTACCCATCCTTTCGATCCCGCTGTTTTTGAAGAGGAACAAGTGGGCAGGAGGCGGCCGTGGCCTTACCGAAGGAACCATCCCGGCATTAGCCCGAAGACGAAGTAGGAAACCACGGAGAACCACTTCGAGGATGGCTGAAAATGGACTTGGAAAATTTTTGCTGCCCTGTCGCTCACTAACGAAGTGACCTAATGCGTTTTGGAAAAATTCTGAAAAAAATTCACACGTTTGAGAAACGTTATTTAAAACTTCGTCCCGAATATCCAGCCCTGTACAATGCTTCGTTGAAAAGTAATGATTTTTTTTGTGCGTTTTTAACATTTTTTTCATGGAAAAAATAAAAAATTTGAAAATCGGCCACAGCCAGATCTTCCTGCCCGGATAGCACTATTTTTCAGTAAAAACGAATTTTAATTCTAAAGCGTAACACGCTCCCGCCATTTGCCCACTTATTTGTCGACTAGACGGCTCTTCTCGCCGTTTACCCACCTTAAATTAAGATGGCCAAATGTCTTCCCGCCGTTTACCCAACCTTTCGAAAAGACAGCTAGTCCGGCCGCTTACCCACCCATTAGATCCCCCTTAGGAAATCCATCGGAAGTTGCCCGCAAGCCTGACCCCTCGAACCCCTGGCATCGACCGTCAACTCGCCAGCCATCTCCGTACATCAGCTTAGGCCGGGGCCTACCGTGTGAGTTGGCGGAACATGCAGCCGCAACACAGGGTCGCTGAATGCCGGTGAATGGACTTAGTAAATTTTTGCTGCCTCTTCGCTCACTTACGAAGTGACCTAATGCATTTTGGAAAAATTCTGAAAAAATTAACATGTTTGAGAAACGTTATTTAAAAGTTCGTCCCAAAAATCCAGCCCTGTACGATGCTTCGTTGAAAAGTTAGGATTTTTTTTGTGCGTTCTGCTGCCTTGTCGCTCACTAACGAAGTGACCTAATGCATTTTGGAAAAATTCTGAAAAAATTAACATGTTTGAGAAACGTTATTTGAAACTTCGTCCCAAAAATCCAGCCCTGTACGTTGCTTCGTTGAAAAGTTATGAATTTTTTTGTGCGGTTTTAACATTTTTTTCACGGAAAAAATAAAAAAATTGAAAATCGGCCACAGCCAGATCTTCCTGCCCGGATAGCACTATTTTTCAGTAAAAACGAATTTTAATTCTAAAGCGTAACAGGCTCCCGCCGTTTGCCCACTTATTTGTCGACTAGACGGCTCCCCCGGCCGTTCACCCACCTTGCATTAAGATGGCCAAATGTCTTCCCGCCGTTTACCCAACCATTCGAAAAGACAGGTAGTCCGGCCGCTTACCCACCCATTCGATCCCCCTTAGGAAATCCGTCGGAAGTTGCCCGCAAGCCTGACCCCTCGAACCCCTGGCATCGACCGTCAACTCACCAGCCATCTCCGTACATCAGCTTAGGCCGGGGCCTCGCGTGTGAGTTGGCGGAACATGCAGCCGTAACAGAGGGTCGCTGAAAGCCGGTGAATGGACTTAGTAAATTTTTGCTGCCTTGTCGCTCACTTACGAAGTGACCTAATGCATTTTGGAAAAATTCTGAAAAAATTAACATGTTTGAGAAACGTTATTTAAAACTTCGTCCCAAAAATCCAGCCCTGTACTTTGCTTCGTTGAAGAGTTATGATTTTTTTGTGCGTTTTGCTGCCTTGTCGCTCACTTACGAAGTGACCTAATGCATTTTGGAAAATTTCTGAAAAAATTAACATGTTTGAGAAACGTTATTTAAAAATTCGTCCCAAAAATCCAGCCCTGTACGTTGCTTCGTTGAAAAGTTATGAATTTTTTTGTGCGTTTTTAACATTTTGTTCATGGAAAAAATAAGAAATTTCAAAATCGGCCACAGCCAGATCTTCCTGCCCGGATAGCACTATTTTTCAGTAAAAACGAATTTTAATTCTAAAGCGTAACAGGCTCCCGCCGTTTGCCCACTTATTTGTCGACTAGACGGCTCTTCCCGCCGTTTACCCACATTGAATTAAGATGGCCAAATGTCTTCCCGCCGTTTACCCAACCTTTCGATCCCGCTGTTTTTGAAGAGGAACAAGTGGGCAGGAGGCGGCCGTGGCCTTTCGGAAGGAACCATCCCGGCATTAGCCCGAAGACGAAGTAGGAAACCACGGAGAACCACTTCGAGGATGGCTGAAAATGGACTTGGAAAATTTTTGCTGCCCTGTCGCTCACTTACGAAGTGTTCTAATGCGTTTTGGAAAAATTCTGAAAAAATTCACACGTTTGAGAAACGTTATTTAAAACTTCGTCCCAAAAATCCAGCCCTGTACGTTGCTTCGTTGAAGGGTTATGAATTTTTTTGTGCGGTTTTAACATTTTTTTTCATGGAAAAAATAAAAAATTAGAAAATCGGCCACAGCCAGATCTTCCTGCCCAGATAGCACTATTTTTCATTAAGAACGAATTTTAATTCTAAAGCGTAACAGGCTCCCGCCGTTTGCCCACTTATTTGTCGACTAGACGGCTCTTCCCGCCGTTTACCGACATTGAATTAAGATGGCCAAATGTCTTTTCGCCGTTTACCCAACCTTTCGATCCCGCTGTTTTTGAAGAGGAACAAGTGGGCAGGAGGCGGCCGTGGCCTTACGGAAGGAACCATCCCGGCATTAGCCCGAAGACGAAGTAGGAAACCACGGAGAACCACTTCGAGGTTGGCTGAAAATGGACTTGGAAAATTTTTGCTGCCATGTCGCTCACTTACGAAGTGACCTAATGCATTTTGGAAAAATTCTGAAAAAATTAACATGTTTGAGAAACGTTATTTAAACCTTCGTCCCAAAAATACAGCCCTGTACGATGCTTCGTTGAAAAGTTATGATTTTTTTGTGCGTTTTACTGCCTTGTCGCTCACTAACGAAGTGACCTAATGCATTTTGGAAAAATTCTGAAAAAATTCACACGTTTGAGAAACGTTATTTAAAACTTCGTCCCGAATATCCAGCCCTGTACAATGCTTCGTTGAAAAGTTATGATTTTTTTGTGCGTTTTTAACATTTTTTTCAAGGAAAAAATAAAAAATTTGAAAATCGGCCACAGCCAGATCTTCCTGCCCGGATAGCACTATTTTTCAGTAAAAACGAATTTTAATTCTAAAGCGTAACACGCTCCCGCCATTTGCCCACTTATTTGTCGACTAGACGGCTCTTCTCGCCGTTTACCCACCTTAAATTAAGATGGCCAAATGTCTTCCCGCCGTTTACCCAACCTTTCGAAAAGACAGCTAGTCCGGCCGCTTACCCACCCATTAGATCCCCCTTAGGAAATCCATCGGAAGTTGCCCGCAAGCCTGACCCGTCGAACCCCTGGCATCGACCCTCATCTCGCCAGCCATCTCCGTACATCAGCTTAGGCCGGGGCCTACCGTGTGAGTTGGCGGAACATGCAGCCGCAACACAGGGTCGCTGAATGCCGGTGAATGGACTTAGTAAATTTTTGCTGCCTCTTCGCTCACTTACGAAGTGACCTAATGCATTTTGGAAAAATTCTGAAAAAATTAACATGTTTGAGAAACGTTATTTAAAACTTCGTCCCAAAAATCCAGCCCTGTACGATGCTTCGTTGAAAAGTTATGAATTTTTTTGTGCGTTCTGCTGCCTTGTCGCTCACTAACGAAGTGACCTAATGCATTTTGGAAAAATTCTGAAAAAATTAACATGTTTGAGAAACGTTATTTAAACCTTCGTCCCAAAAATCCAGCCCTGTACGATGCTTCGTTGAAAAGTTATGATTTTTTTGTGCGTTTTACTGCCTTGTCGCCCACTTACGAAGTGACCTAATGCATTTTGGAAAAATTCTGAAAAAATTCACACGTTTGAGAAACGGTATTTAAAACATCGTCCCTAAAATCCAGCCCTCTACGTAGCTTCGTTGAAAAGTTATGAATTTTTTGTTCGTTTTTAACTTTTTTTTCATGGAAAAAATAAAAAATTTGAATATCGGCCACAGCTGAACTTCCAGCCCGGATAGCACTATATTTCCCGCCATTTACCCACTTATTTTTCGACTAGACGGCTACTACCGCCGCTTACCCTCCTTATACACACATCAAAAAAAGTTTTGCATCACCTCGGTTCCCAGATCTCCGGCATATAGACGTTGACTGTGTATATTGTATCCAAGATACAGTCCCTTTGACTGTTCATAGATGTCACTAAAACTGCTCAAAGATGTAAACAACCATGCATGAGCAGGGCCTATTAGACGGAGGGGGTACGACAGCCGATCAGTTCCAGTCATTCCACCAGGACGAAGGTACGCTGCTCATGTTGTCTGTAGTTCTACCATGCCTAGAAGGTCAATACCGCAGTTCGATCGCGTCCGCATTGTTACTTTGTGTCAAGAAGGGCTCTCAACAAGGGAAGTTTCCAGGCGTCTCAGAGTGAACCAAAGCGATGTTGTTCGGACATGGAGGAGGTACAGAGATACAGGAACTGTCGATGACAGGCCTCGCTCAGGCCGCCCAAGGGCTACTACTGTAGTGGATGATCGCTACTTACGGATTGCCGCTCGGAGGAACCCTGACAGCAATGCCACCATGTTGAATAATGCGTTTCGTTCAGCCACAGGACGTCGTGTTTCAACTCAAACTGTGCGCAATAGGCTGCATGATGCGCAACTTCACTCCCGACGTCCATGGCGAGGTCCAGCTTTGCAACCCCGACACCATGCAGCGCGGTACAGATGGGCCCAACAACATGCTGAATGGACCCCACGGAATTGGCATCACGTTCTCTTCACCGATGAGTGTCGCATATGCCTTCAACCAGACAATCGTCGGAGACGTGTTTGGAGGCACCCTGGTCAGGCTGAACGTCTTAGACACACTGTCCAGCGAGTGCAGCAAGGTGGTGGTTCCCTGATGTTTTGGGGTGGCATTATGTGGGGCCGACGCACGCCACTGGTGGTCATGGAAGGCTCCGAAACGGCTTTACGATACCTGAATGACATCCTCCGACCCATAGTGCAACCATATCGGCAGAATATTGGAGAGGCATTTGTCTTCATGGACGACAATTCTCGACCTCATCGTGCACATCTTGTGAATGCGTTCCTTCAAGATAACGACATCGCTCGACTACAGTGGCCAGCATGTTCGCCAGACATGAACCCTATCGAACATGCCTGGGATATGTTGAAAAGGGCTGTTTATGGACGTCTTGACCCACCAACCACTCTGAGAGATTTACGCCGAATTGTCGTTGAGGAGTGGGACAATTGGGACCAACAGTGTCTTGATGAACTTGTGGATAGTATGCCACGACGAATACAGGCATGCATCAATGCAAGAGGACGTGCTACTGGGTATTAGAGGTAGTGGTGTGTACTGCAATCTGGACCACAAATGCTGAAAGTCTAGCTGTATGATGGTACAACATGCAATGTGTGGGTCTCATGAGCAATAAAACGAGCTGAAATGTTGTTTGTGTTGATCTCTATTCCCTTTGTATTTAACGGTTCCGGAACTCTTGGAACCGAGGTGATGCAAAACTTTTTTTGATGTGTGTATTAAGATGGCCAAAGTTTCTCCCGCCGTTTACCCATCCTTTCGATCCCGCTGTTTTTGAAGAGGAACAAGTGGGCAGGAGGCGGCCGTGGCCTTACCGAAGGAACCATCCCGGCATTAGCCCGAAGACGAAGTAGGAAACCACGGAGAACCACTTCGAGGATGGCTGAAAATGGACTTGGAAAATTTTTGCTGCCCTGTCGCTCAATAACGAAGTGACCTAATGCGTTTTGGAAAAATTCTGAAAAAAATTCACACGTTTGAGAAACGTTATTTAAAACTTCGTCCCGAATATCCAGCCCTGTACAATGCTTCGTTGAAAAGTTATGATTTTTTTTGTGCGTTTTTAACATTTTTTTTCATGGAAAAAATAAAAAAAATTGAAAATCGGCCTCAGCCAGATCTTCCTGCCCGGATAGCACTATTTTTCAGTAAAAACGAATTTTAATTCTAAAGCGTAACACGCTCCCGCCATTTGCCCACTTATTTGTCGACTAGACGGCTCTTCTCGCCGTTTACCCACCTTAAATTAAGATGGCCAAATGTCTTCCCGCCGTTTACCCAACCTTTCGAAAAGACAGCTAGTCCGGCCGCTTACCCACCCATTAGATCCCCCTTAGGAAATCCATCGGAAGTTGCCCGCAAGCCTGACCCCTCGAACCCCTGGCATCGACCGTCAACTCGCCAGCCATCTCCGTACATCAGCTTAGGCCGGGGCCTACCGTGTGAGTTGGCGGAACATGCAGCCGCAACACAGGGTCGCTGAATGCCGGTGAATGGACTTAGTAAATTTTTGCTGCCTCTTCGCTCACTTACGAAGTGACCTAATGCATTTTGGAAAAATTCTGAAAAAATTAACATGTTTGAGAAACGTTATTTAAAAGTTCGTCCCAAAAATCCAGCCCTGTACGATGCTTCGTTGAAACGTTATGAATTTTTTTGTGCGTTCTGCTGCCTTGTCGCTCACTAACGAAGTGACCTAATGCATTTTGGAAAAATTCTGAAAAAATTAACATGTTTGCGAAACGTTATTTAAAACTTCGTCCCAAAAATCCAGCCCTGTACGTTGCTTCGTTGAAAAGTTATGAATTTTTTTGTGCGGTATTAACATTTTTTTCATGGAAAAAATAAAAAATTTGAAAATCGGCCACAGCCAGATCATCCTGCCCGGATAGCACTATTTTTCAGTAAAAACGAATTTTAATTCTAAAGCGTAACAGGCTCCCGCCGTTTGCCCACTTATTTGTCGACTAGAGGGCTCTTCCCGCCGTATACCCACATTGAATTAAGATGGCCAAATGTCTTCCCGCCGTTTACCCAACCTTTCGATCCCGCTGTTTTTGAAGAGGAACAAGTGGGCAGGAGGCGGCCGTGGCCTTACGGAAGGAACCATCCCGGCATTAGCCCGAAGACGAAGTAGGAAACCACGGAGAACCACTTCGAGGATGGCTGAAAATGGACTTGGAAAATTTTTGCTGCCATGTCGCTCACTTACGAAGTGACCTAATGCATTTTGGAAAAATTCTGAAAAAATTAACATGTTTGAGAAACGTTATTTAAACCTTCGTCCCAAAAATACAGCCCTGTACGATGCTTCGTTGAAAAGTTATGAATTTTTTTGTGCGTTTTACTGCCTTGTCGCTCACTAACGAAGTGACCTAATGCATTTTGGAAAAATTCTGAAAAAATTCACACGTTTGAGAAACGTTATTTAAAACTTCGTCCCGAATATCCAGCCCTGTACAATGCTTCGTTGAAAAGTTATGATTTTTTTGTGCGTTTTTAACATTTTTTTCAAGGAAAAAATAAAAAATTTGAAAATCGGCCACAGCCAGATCTTCCTGCCCGGATAGCACTATTTTTCAGTAAAAACGAATTTTAATTCTAAAGCGTAACACGCTCCCGCCATTTGCCCACTTATTTGTCGACTAGACGGCTCTTCTCGCCGTTTACCCACCTTAAATTAAGATGGCCAAATGTCTTCCCGCCGTTTACCCAACCTTTCGAAAAGACAGCTAGTCCGGCCGCTTACCCACCCATTAGATCCCCCTTAGGAAATCCATCGGAAGTTGCCCGCAAGCCTGACCCGTCGAACCCCTGGCATCGACCCTCAACTCGCCAGCCATCTCCGTACATCAGCTTAGGCCGGGGCCTACCGTGTGAGTTGGCGGAACATGCAGCCGCAACACAGGGTCGCTGAATGCCGGTGAATGGACTTAGTAAATTTTTGCTGCCTCTTCGCTCACTTACGAAGTGACCTAATGCATTTTGGAAAAATTCTGAAAAAATTAACATGTTTGAGAAACGTTATTTAAAACTTCGTCCCAAAAATCCAGCCCTGTACGATGCTTCGTTGAAAAGTTATGAATTTTTTTGTGCGTTCTGCTGCCTTGTCGCTCACTAACGAAGTGACCTAATGCATTTTGGAAAAATTCTGAAAAAATTAACATGTTTGAGAAACGTTATTTAAACCTTCGTCCCAAAAATCCAGCCCTGTACGATGCTTCGTTGAAAAGTTATGATTTTTTTGTGCGTTTTACTGCCTTGTCGCCCACTTACGAAGTGACCTAATGCATTTTGGAAAAATTCTGAAAAAATTCACACGTTTGAGAAACGGTATTTAAAACATCGTCCCTAAAATCCAGCCCTCTACGTAGCTTCGTTGAAAAGTTATGAATTTTTTGTTCGTTTTTAACTTTTTTTTCATGGAAAAAATAAAAAATTTGAATATCGGCCACAGCTGAACTTCCAGCCCGGATAGCACTATATTTCCCGCCATTTACCCACTTATTTTTCGACTAGACGGCTACTACCGCCGCTTACCCTCCTTATATTAAGATGGCCAAAGTTTCTCCCGCCGTTTACCCATCCTTTCGATCCCGCTGTTTTTGAAGAGGAACAAGTGGGCAGGAGGCGGCCGTGGCCTTACCGAAGGAACCATCCCGGCATTAGCCCGAAGACGAAGTAGGAAACCACGGAGAACCACTTCGAGGATGGCTGAAAATGGACTTGGAAAATTTTTGCTGCCCTGTCGCTCACTAACGAAGTGACCTAATGCGTTTTGGAAAAATTCTGAAAAAAATTCACACGTTTGAGAAACGTTATTTAAAACTTCGTCCCGAATATCCAGCCCTGTACAATGCTTCGTTGAAAAGTTATGATTTTTTTTGTGCGTTTTTAACAATTTTTTTCATGGAAAAAATAAAAAAAATTTAAAATCGGCCACAGCCAGATCTTCCTGCCCGGATAGCACTATTTTTCAGTAAAAACGAATTTTAATTCTAAAGCGTAACACGCTCCCGCCATTTGCCCACTTATTTGTCGACTAGACGGCTCTTCTCGCCGTTTACCCACCTTAAATTAAGATGGCCAAATGTCTTCCCGCCGTTTACCCAACCTTTCGAAAAGACAGCTAGTCCGGCCGCTTACCCACCCATTAGATCCCCCTTAGGAAATCCATCGGAAGTTGCCCGCAAGCCTGACCCCTCGAACCCCTGGCATCGACCGTCAACTCGCCAGCCATCTCCGTACATCAGCTTAGGCGGGGGCCTACCGTGTGAGTTGGCGGAACATGCAGCCGCAACACAGGGTCGCTGAATGCCGGTGAATGGACTTAGTAAATTTTTGCTGCCTCTTCGCTCACTTACGAAGTGACCTAATGCATTTTGGAAAAATTCTGAAAAAATTAACATGTTTGAGAAACGTTATTTAAAAGTTCGACCCAAAAATCCAGCCCTGTACGATGCTTCGTTGAAACGTTATGAATTTTTTTGTGCGTTCTGCTGCCTTGTCGCTCACTAACGAAGTGACCTAATGCATTTTGGAAAAATTCTGAAAAAATTAACATGTTTGCGAAACATTATTTAAAACTTCGTCCCAAAAATCCAGCCCTGTACGTTGCTTCGTTGAAAAGTTATGAATTTTTTTGTGCGGTATTAACATTTTTTTCATGGAAAAAATAAAAAATTTGAAAATCGGCCACAGCCAGATCATCCTGCCCGGATAGCACTATTTTTCAGTAAAAACGAATTTTAATTCTAAAGCGTAACAGGCTCCCGCCGCTTGCCCACTTATTTGTCGACTAGAGGGCTCTTCCCGCCGTATACCCACATTGAATTAAGATGGCCAAATGTCTTCCCGCCGTTTACCCAACCTTTCGATCCCGCTGTTTTTGAAGAGGAACAAGTGGGCAGGAGGCGGCCGTGGCCTTACGGAAGGAACCATCCCGGCATTAGCCCGAAGACGAAGTAGGAAACCACGGAGAACCACTTCGAGGATGGCTGAAAATGGACTTGGAAAATTTTTGCTGCCATGTCGCTCACTTACGAAGTGACCTAATGCATTTTGGAAAAATTCTGAAAAAATTCACACGTTTGAGAAACGGTATTTAAAACATCGTCCTGTAACGTGTTTTTCAAGGGGTTTTATGCAACTGGCATAAGTCAGTAGGAAGCCATTCTATATTTATTTACGCGGCAAATTGTTCAGCCAAGAGAATTTTTCATGTTAATTTATTATTATTATTAATTTATTATAATTATTATTAAGGTATTTTCGGAGCATTTTATAAAAATTATTAGCATTCAGATAGGTTTTCTATGTCTTAGAAAACGCTATCAAGCAAATTATTACGAACGACAATATCATAGAAAATTATGTGATTACGGAATTTTACGGAGTTTTCGTCAGTTAGGGTATATCGAGAGACATGACTCACTGGGAATTCGAATACAAGCTGATTCCTGTCGAGAAGTATTACGCAATGCTGGGTCGCAAGGTCTAGAAAAGGCGAATTGTTGGGACGGAAAAGGACTTCTCCCTCTCGCGCGCCGAGTGTAATGAGGCAGAGGAGGGGAACTGGCGGCGTGCTCAGCCAATCAGGGGAGACAACGTAAGCTAGAAGACGGTACCGTGGTGGGGGGAGCCAACAGGTGCATATATCGTTCGACGCGCCGTGGGACGTGTACTATCTGTGTAGAACTTGCGGAGTACGGTTGCAAGTGCGTGTCGCTCCGATGTTCAGTGGAGTTGAAGACTAACTTTTGCAAAACTTAACCAGTGCGGTTGTACGAGTGTTTGGGTCCGAGGTACGGACCATAGAATTATCTAATCTACCAGAATATCATCAAATTTCGACGGAGATGACGACGTCCAGGAGACAGTGGGAAGCACACAGCATCAGCAAGTACGAGGGAAATGCCTTGGCAATTTCCAATGGTAAGCGCAAATGACGCAGAAATACGCAATCTCTCATTTTTCTTTGTTTTACATTTCATATTTCAGTAACTTCATAGCTTGGAAATAAGAGTAAAATCAATTTATCAGACTCCGTTTTCACGTAATTTTCTATCGGTAATATTAAAATCGCAACGCTCCAATTTAAATTTTAAACTTATTATGATTGTTAATTTTGCTATACTTGTTTTATATAATAAATTCTTTTCTTTTACAATGCAATCTTTGCTTTCAGTAGGTAGCATTAGATATAGACCAATTCCTTCTCCTGATACAATTGTTTGTTGGGTTAATGATCAAATCATACCACGATCTGAGTGAATAGTGTCTTGAAGGTGTTCTGCCAGAGCAAGACGTTGTTAAATACAAATTTAGATTTCAACATTGCATTGAGGTATTGGCGCCCATTAAAACAACATAGCTTAGGCAAAGGTAAACAGTTACATTTGTCACCCAACAGTAGGGGCAGCCAAAACGTTTCATTTGGCGCCCAACGTGGGGAAAAGTAAATACCGTTTCACTTGTCATCCCAGCCTAAGCCAAAACGTTTCATTTGTCGCCGACAACTTGGGGCTGAAAACCTAATAACATTTGTGGAAGGAGAAGGGTATATATTTCTGTGCCTGTATTTTGGGGGTTATTTGTCTGTATCAGTGTATATCATTATGGGGGATGAGAAAGAAAGACAGATGAGGTTACGTAGTGGTCATCAACTGGAGAGTGATGATACGAGCAGTATGTCGAGTGATGGTAGTACCGGGGTAGCGGAGGTAAATCCCGATACTGAAACAGGGAGTGTAGGCGGCCAACCAGAATTAAAAACTTTACTTCTCGAGTTCATGTATCAGAACAAAGTTAGTAGTGATGCCTTAAATGCAAAATTAGAACAGAATAATGCAAAATTAGAACAAAACAGTAGGGAAAATAAAGAAAGTACAGACGCTTTAAATGCTAAACTGGAACAAAACAACGCTAAATTAGAACAAAACAGTAGGGAAAATAGAGAGAGTAATGAAACATTAAACGCCAGATTAGAACAAAACAGTAGGGAAAATAGAGAGAGTAATGAAACTTTAAACGCCAGATTAGAACAAAACAGTAAGGAAAATAGAGAGAGTACTGAAACTTTAAATGCTAAATTAGAACAAAACAGTAGGGAAATGAGTGACAAATTCGAACTGATTAGAGGTGAGATCAGGGGGGTGATGGAAGAAAAGGCTAAAGAGATTATTGCAGATGTAGACAGAAAATTAGGAAAAGTACAGGAGGAGTTGGAAATTAGAATCAGTACACAGGCTGAAAATTTAAAAGAACTAGTGCAACTGGAAACACAGCAGGTCAAAAAGCAATTGGGGGGAGAAATTGACAAAATTCAGGTGGCTACTAAAGAGGTTAAGGAACAGCTGGGGGGTAGAATTGAGAAAGTCCACTCGCAAATAGTTGCAGAAGTAAATGATTTAAGAGAGAGTAATAGAGAGAGCATTAGCAAGATTGAGGAGAAACAAGCAAAGCTATATGATAAAGTAGAAGAATCAGAAGGAAACATTAAATTAACAGTAAACAGTATTGAGAGGAAGGCTGAGGAGAAAATCGCAGAATTAGAGTTAAAATTAAAAGCTAGGATCAGGCAAGAAAATAGTCAGAATAGGCCAGTTTTTGTGAATAGCACACACAGGGAGGTAGAACTGGGTAAGTTCAGCAATCGACAGGGGTGCCCAATGGAGTTCATGAACACTATAGAAAATAAATTCGGGGAAAGGTTGGAAAATGGTAGTATTGAGTGGTGCCAGGTAGTTGAAATTTTAGAACAAGTGTGTGTGGGGGAAACGAGGAATTGGTTTGCTGTCTACAGAGACAAGTTTACTGATATCAATGATTTTAAAATGAAATTCTGTGAAAAGTTTTGGAATGAGGTTATTCAGTCGCAGCATCGTGAGGGAGTAGTGTGTGGTAAATATAACCCTAAAGGAAGCTCCACCATGACCGAATACTTTTTAGGGCAGGTATTAGTGTGTAAATATCTGGATGGCTTGAAGGAGGAAAGTGATGTGGTGAGGTTGCTACTTAGGCACTTTCCCTATAGGATCAAGGAGGCTGCTTGTATCCAGAATGTAAAGACAATATCACAAGTAGAAAATTTGTTAAGCACATTTGATGCACTAGGGAGAGGGGGTTATGAGGACAATTTCAATCGGAACCAGGGTAATAATAATAATAATAGACCTAATGAAGCCAGGCATCAGGAAGTTCAAGGGAACGGTGGCGAAGGGGCCAACGCTCAAAATAGAAATAATAGTAATCAGCTAAATCAGAACAGAGGAAATGGCTATGGTAATCAGTATCAAGGGAGGAATAATGATTTCAGGGGAAATCAAGGGAGGAACAATGATTACAGGGGAAATCAAGGGAGAAACAATGATTTCAGGGGAAATTAAGGGAGAAATTATAATGACAATAATTACAACCAGAATAGGGGTCAAGGAAGAGGACAGCCTAGTGGTAGTAATATACAGCCAAACAATGACAACATAGCCCAGAACAACCAGACCAGTTTAGTAGTTAGTAGTACTACGGCCAGCTGTAGCGGTTCTTTAAACGCGAACCAGGCTGCGAAGTAAGGTCAGAATCTCAGTCTGTAGCATGCCCTGTCCATACAATTATACAGGAACCCTATGACCTAAATGTAAGAAATGAATTATTACATGAACTAAATGATGATGGTATTATTCAGGAAGTGGTTAGTAAGAGCCCCAGAGTTAAATTTAACGTGTCCGAGGCGTACACAGATGTTTTAATTGATAGTGGTTGTATGAAGAGTTGCATAAGTAGTGCATTTTATGATAAAATGAAAGGAACTGGAGTAAATTTTGAGGAGATGCCAATTAAAAGCACGTTTGTTATCACAGCTGTTGGGAAGAGGTCTAAAGTAATTTCTAAGCAAGTTTTAGTAGACATTAAAATTAATAATCATGTAGAGAAGCAGATTTGTCTTGTAATTCCAAATTTAGTATTCAGTGTTATCTTGGGTTCAGAGTGGTTAAGTAGAGTGTCTGGTAACTTATGTTATGATGTAGGGAGTTTGAAATTTAAATGGGGAGATTCTGAAGTAGAAGTAGCGTTCAATGACCATATTCAGAGGAGTAGTATTGTAGGTGTGATTAGTACTTTAAATGAGATATCGCCAGCCGTAGAGCGGGGTTCTCCATGTTTTGTGGGCAGTGTGATTACGAACGGAAGTCTAGAGGACTCGTTACGTGAGGCTGCATTTCAGGGAAATATAGAGGATGAACAGTGTGTTCGGCTCTATGATGTGTTATGGTGTAATAGGAGAGTGTTTGAGGATCGCATTGGTATGGCTAATTGCTATACCCATTCATTGAACGTTATTGATAGGTCAGTATTCACAGGACATAGATATCCTGTACCTTTCGCTTATCAGAGTGCAGTTGAGGCACAAATTAATCAGATGCTTGAAGATGGGATTATTGAGCACTCAAACAGTCCGTATGTTAATTCTTTGATAACGGTACCCAAGACCGACGGCACTGTTCGTATTTGTTTAGACGCTCGTTTGGTTAACAATAGAATTAGTTCAGATCAGCTGAAATCTATGTCAATAGAAGAATTAATGCAAACATTTGAGGGGAAGAAGTATTTCACTTGTGTAGATTTGAGTTCCAGTTTTTGGCAAGTGCCACTTATGTACGAAGATAGACCATTTACAGCTTTTAGTCATAAATATAACCTTTATCAATTTTGTAGAACACCCTATGGGTTAAAGAGTAGTTCAGCAGCTTTAATTAGGGCTTTAAACATCGCATTAGGGGATGACACAGGAGAGTTTGTAACCATTTACATTGATGATATGGTAATTAGTTCACGCAGTTTTGAGGAGCATCTACGTCATTTAGATATAGTTTTTCAGAAGTTAGATCAGGCAGGGTTCACTTTGAAGCTGTCTAAGTCGTCATTCTGTCAGTCAGAAGTGACATTTTTAGGTCATAGAGTGTCGAGTAGAGGTGTTACACCAGAAGAAAGTAGGGTTAATAAGATACTTAACGCAGAGGTGCCACTGAATGTTAAACAGTTAAAAACTTACCTGGGAATTTGCAACTTTTTCAGGAGGTTCGTTCTTAAATACTCAGGGTTGGTAGAACCATTCAGGGAATTGCTTAAAAGTGGGACTCGGTGGAGATGGGAGTCCAAGCATGAACAGGCCTTTAGAGCGTTGAAGGAAGGTTTTGAGAAAGCTGTAGTGCTGAAATATCCGTTAAAAAATAAGGAATATGTGGTTATGACAGATGCTTCACATATAGGCATTGCTGGAGTATTATGTCAGAAAGATGATGAGGGTAATCTGTGCATTGTATCTTTAGCCTCGCGAGGACTGACAGCAGCGGAGAAAAGATACACGATTACTGAGTTAGAGCTTTTAGGTATTGTTTTCAGTTTAGGAAAATTTAGAATGTATTTAGTAGGGGGGAAATTTGAGATCCACACAGATCACCATGCATTACTGTATATGAGGACTTGTAAACTCAGTTCTAACAGAGTTAGTAGGTGGATTCTTGCTCTGCAGGAATACGAATTCACAGTAAAATATATTAAAGGTAAAGATAACATTCTTGCAGACATGCTATCGAGGGACACTAATTTATGTAGGGATTATCCTGTGGTTAAAGCAGAGGACGGTATTTTAATATGTGCATGTGTGGACAGTAGCAACAGGGCATCGTTACAGACACTGAGAAATATGCTAGTGGAGCAACGTGATGAATGTTCATTTAAGGGACCACTTGCAAGGTTGGAAGCAGGTGACGAGGGCCCATTTATAGTTTCCAAACGTATTGGGAAAACAGCATATGTGCTGGAGAATAGTGAGGGAAACAGATTATACGGAACGTATAATATACATAGTCTACGAAAATATGTGTCATAAAGTGAGTGTGTTTAGCTGGCGAGCCAGCCTATCAAATGAGTAAGTGTGGTGTCTGGTGCGTGGAAGATCTGGTCTTAAGGCAGGCGTATCAGAAGTCACACAGGGGGGTAGTATGTAAGTAAATGAGAGTTTTTAAGGTACAGGGAAATATGACGGGATTGTCGGATGCTGTTGAGCACTAAATTGTCTCGATGCACCAAGGCCCTTTTTGGCAGCGCTGATGGGTTCCCATTTATCTCCAAGAGATGGGGGAGCGCTTGAATAGGGCTTGTTAGCTTAAGGCGTCCACGAGATAAAAGATGGGCCATCAGAATGCGAGACAGTCCTTCATAAAACTCATACATATCAGCACACGTGATTTCTGTTTACGGCCTCGCCATGTAAGATTTGTAAGTGTGTAATTTAAGATAATTTGTACAATGGTATTATTTGTGTGAGGAGAAATGGTCTGTGTTGAGAACTAGTATTAAGTAGAATATGGTTAACGGGAACTTAACAAGACAGGGCGATTACGGCACAGAAATATTTGGTGTTATATGTAATGCGCATTTACTGTTTTTTTTTCAGAAGTCAATATTAATTTAATCTACTTTAAAGAGAGATTAAGTATTATGGTCACGAGGCGCTGCCACAATAGTGTGATCGTGTGCTCAGTGATAAGTGGAATTAAATGTCACCATAAGGAGGGGACCTCCAGTGAAATTAGGAAGTTCTATGGTGATATAAATATATCAGAACACCTTCAATGCGTGTGATATGACATCATAAATACATAGTGCTCACACATTAATTATGTCTATTTCTCCAACATAGAGAAATTTGAGAGGCGGAAATATCCGTGGAACACTATTCCATATGTAAAACATTGGACTGGTTGCAAAGTGCAATCCATAGTGACAACAAACTTTGACGCAAAGTGCGTGAAGAAAAAATATGAGTGTATATATCTGTAATTTAGGGTGATTTCATTTATGTAATATGTATTTTGGATGGGGTTTATTAACGTGTCTGGGATAATCGGATAATGGACCGTCGTCACGGTAAATCATCCGATGATCCGAGGCGAATATGTAACGTGTTTTTCAAGGGGTTTTATGCAACTGGCATAAGTCAGTAGGAAGCCATTCTATATTTATTTACGCGGCAAATTGTTCAGCCAAGAGAATTTTTCATGTTAATTTATTATTATTATTAATTTATTATAATTATTATTAAGGTATTTTCGGAGCATTTTATAAAAATTATTAGCATTCAGATAGGTTTTCTATGTCTTAGAAAACGCTATCAAGCAAATTATTACGAACGACAATATCATAGAAAATTATGTGATTACGGAATTTTACGGAGTTTTCGTCAGTTAGGGTATATCGAGAGACATGACTCACTGGGAATTCGAATACAAGCTGATTCCTGTCGAGAAGTATTACGCAAGGCTGGGTCGCAAGGTCTAGAAAAGGCGAATTGTTGGGACGGAAAAGGACTTCTCCCTCTCGCGCGCCGAGTGTAATGAGGCAGAGGAGGGGAACTGGCGGCGTGTTCAGCCAATCAGGGGAGACAACGTAAGCTAGAAGACGGTACCGTGGTGGGGGGAGCCAACAGGTGCATATATCGTTCGACGCGCCGTGGGACGTGTACTATCTGTGTAGAACTTGCGGAGTACGGTTGCAAGTGCGTGTCGCTCCGATGTTCAGTGGAGTTGAAGACTAACTTTTGCAAAACTTAACCAGTGCGGTTGTACGAGTGTTTGGGTCCGAGGTACGGACCATATAATTATCTAATCTACCAGAATATCATCAAATTTCGACGGAGATGACGACGTCCAGGAGACTGTGGGAAGCACACAGCATCAGCAAGTACGAGGGAAATGCCTTGGCAATTTCCAATGGTAAGCGCAAATGACGCAGAAATACGCAATCTCTCATTTTTCTTTGTTTTACATTTCATATTTCAGTAACTTCATAGCTTGGAAATAAGAGTAAAATCAATTTATCAGACTCCGTTTTCACGTAATTTTCTATCGGTAATATTAAAATCGCAACGCTCCAATTTAAATTTTAAACTTATTATGATTATTAATTTTGCTATACTTGTTTTATATAATAAATTCTTTTCTTTTACAATGCAATCTTTGCTTTCAGTAGGTAGCATTAGATATAGACCAATTCCTTCTCCTGATACAATTGTTTGTTGGGTTAATGATCAAATCATACCACGATCTGAGTGAATAGTGTCTTGAAGGTGTTCTGCCAGAGCTAGACGTTGTTAAATACAAATTTAGATTTCAACATTGCATTGAGGTCTTGGCGCCCATTAAAACAACATAGCTTAGGCAAAGGTAAACAGTTACATTTGTCACCCAACAGTAGGGGCAGCCAAAACGTTTCAGTCCCTAAAATCCAGCCCTCTACGTAGCTTCGTTGAAAAGTTATGAATTTTTTGTTCGTTTTTAACTTTTTTTTCATGGAAAAAATAAAAAATTTGAATATCGGCCACAGCCAGAACTTCCAGCCCGGATAGCACTATATTTCCCGCCATTTACCCACTTATTTATCGACTAGACGGCTACTACCTCCGCTTACCCTCCTTATATTAAGATGGCAAAAGTTTCTCCCGCCGTTTACCCATCCTTTCGATCCCGCTGTTTTTGAAGAGGAACAAGTGGGCAGGAGGCGGCCGTGGACTTACCGAAGGAACCATCCCGGCATTAGCCCGAAGACGAAGTAGGAAACCACGGAGAACCACTTCGAGGATGGCTGAAAATGGACTTGGAAAATTTTTGCTGCCCTGTCGCTCACTAACGAAGTGACCTAATGCGTTTTGGAAAAATTCTGAAAAAAATTCACACGTTTGAGAAACGTTATTTAAAACTTCGTCCCGAATATCCAGCCCTGTACAATGCTTCGTTGAAAAGTTATGATTTTTTTGTGCGTTTTTAACATTTTTTTCATGGAAAAAATAAAAAATTTGAAAATCGGCCATAGCCAGATCTTCCTGCCCGGATAGCACTATTTTTCAGTAAAAACGAATTTTAATTCTAAAGCGTAACACGCTCCCGCCATTTGCCCACTTATTTGTCGACTAGACGGCTCTTCTCGCCGTTTACCCACCTTAAATTAAGATGGCCAAATGTCTTCCCGCCGTTTACCCAACCTTTCGAAAAGACAGCTAGTCCGGCCGCTTACCCACCCATTAGATCCCCCTTAGGAAATCCATCGGAAGTTGCCCGCAAGCCTGACCCCTCGAACCCCTGGCATCTACCGTCAACTCGCCAGCCATCTCCGTACATCAGCTTAGGCTGGGGCCTACCGTGTGAGTTGGCGGAACATGCAGCCGCAACACAGGGTCGCTGAATGCCGGTGAATGGACTTAGTAAATTTTTGCTGCCTCTTCGCTCACTTACGAAGTGACCTAATGCATTTTGGAAAAATTCTGAAAAAATTAACATGTTTGAGAAACGTTATTTAAAACTTCGTCCCAAAAATCCAGCCCTGTACGATGCTTCGTTGAAAAGTTATGAATTTTTTTGTGCGTTCTGCTGCCTTGTCGCTCACTAACGAAGTGACCTAATGCATTTTGGAAAAATTCTGAAAAAATTAACATGTTTGAGAAACGTTATTTAAAACTTCGTCCCAAAAATCCAGCCCTGTACGTTGCTTCGTTGAAAAGTTATGAATTTTTTTGTGCGGTTTTAACATTTTTTTCATGGAAAAAATAAAAAAATTGAAAATCGGCCACAGCCAGATCTTCCTGCCCGGATAGCACTATTTTTCAGTAAAAACGAATTTTAATTCTAAAGCGTAACAGGCTCCCGCCGTTTGCCCACTTATTTGTCGACTAGACGGCTCTTCCCGCCGTATACCCACATTGAATTAAGATGGCCAAATGTCTTCCCGCCGTTTACCCAACCTTTCGATCCCGCTGTTTTTGAAGAGGTACAAGTGGGCAGGAGGCGGCCGTGGCCTTACGGAAGGAACCATCCCGGCATTAGCCCGAAGACGACGTAGGAAACCACGGAGAACCACTTCGAGGATGGCTGAAAATGGACTTGGAAAATTTTTGCTGCCCTGTCGCTCACTAACGAAGTGACCTAATGCGTTTTGGAAAAATTCTGAAAAAAATTCACACGTTTGAGAAACGTTATTTAAAACTTCGTCACGAATATCCAGCCCTGTACAATGCTTCGTTGAAAAGTTATGAATTTTTTTGTGCGTTTTTAACATTTTTTTCATGGTAAAAATAAAAAATTTGAAAATCGGCCACAGCCAGATCTTCCTGCCCAGATAGCACTATTTTTCAGTAAAAACGAATTTTAATTCTAAAGCGTAACAGGCTCCCGCCGTTTGCCCACTTATTTGTCGACTAGTCGGCTCCCCCGGCCGTTCACCCACCTTGCATTAAGATGGCCAAATGTCTTCCCGCCGTTTACCCAACCATTCGAAAAGACAGGTAGTCCGGCCGCTTACCCACCCATTCGATCCCCCTTAGGAAATCCGTCGGAAGTTGCCCGCAAGCCTGACCCCTCGAACCCCTGGCATCGACCGTCAACTCACCAGCCATCTCCGTACATCAGCTTAGGCCGGGGCCTCGCGTGTGAGTTGGCGGAACATGCAGCCGTAACAGAGGGTCGCTGAAAGCCGGTGAATGGACTTAGACAATTTTTGCTGCCTTGTCGCTCACTTACGAAGTGACCTAATGCATTTTGGAAAAATTCTGAAAAAATTAACATGTTTGAGAAACGTTATTTAAAACTTCGTCCCAAAAATCCAGCCCTGTACTTTGCTTCGTTGAAGAGTTATGAATTTTTTGTGCGTTTTGCTGCCTTGTCGCTCACTTACGAAGTGACCTAATGCATTTTGGAAAATTTCTGAAAAAATTAACATGTTTGAGAAACGTTATTTAAAAAATCGTCCCAAAAATCCAGCCCTGTACGTTGCTTCGTTGAAAAGTTATGAATTCTTTTGTGCGTTTTTAACATTTTGTTCATGGAAAAAATAAAAAAATTCAAAATCGGCCACAGCCAGATCTTGCTGCCCGGATAGCACTATTTTTCAGTAAAAACGAATTTTAATTCTAAAGCGTAACAGGCTCCCGCCGTTTGCCCACTTATTTGTCGACTAGACGGCTCTTCCCGCCGTTTACCCACATTGAATTAAGATGGCCAAATGTCTTCCCGCCGTTTACCCAACCTTTCGATCCCGCTGTTTTTGAAGAGGAACAAGTGGGCAGGAGGCGGCCGTGGCCTTTCGGAAGGAACCATCCCGGCATTAGCCCGAAGACGAAGTAGGAAACCACGGAGAACCACTTCGAGGATGGCTGAAAATGGACTTGGAAAATTTTTGCTGCCCTGTCGCTCACTTACGAAGTGACCTAATGCGTTTTGGAAAAATTCTAAAAAAATTCACACGTTTGAGAAACGTTATTTAAAACTTCTTCCCAAAAATCCAGCCCTGTACGTTGCTTCGTTGAAGGGTTATGAATTTTTTTGTGCGGTTTTAACATTTTTTTTCATGTAAAAAATAAAAAATTAGAAAATCGGCCACAGCCAGATCTTCCTGCCCAGATAGCACTATTTTTCAGTAAAAACGAATTTTAATTCTAATGCGTAACAGGCTCCCGCCGTTTGCCCACTTATTTGTCGACTAGACGGCTCTTCCCGCCGTTTACCGACATTGAATTAAGATGGCCAAATGTCTTTTCGCCGTTTACCCAACCTTTCGATCCCGCTGTTTTTGAAGAGGAACAAGTGGGCAGGAGGCGGCCGTGGCCTTACGGAAGGAACCATCCCGGCATTAGCCCGAAGACGAAGTAGGAAACCACGGAGAACCACTTCGAGGATGGCTGAAAATGGACTTGGAAAATGTTTGCTGCCCTGTCGCTCACTAACGAAGTGACCTAATGCGTTTTGGAAAAATTCTGAAAAAATTCACACGTTTGAGAAACGTTATTTAAAACTTCGTCCCGAATATCCAGCCCTGTACAATGGTTCGTTGAAAAGTTATGAATTTTTTTGTGGCGTTTTTAACATTTTTTTCATGGAAAAAATAAAAAAATTGAAAATCGGCCACAGCCAGATCTTCCTGCCCGGATAGCACTATTTTTCAGTAAAAACGAATTTTAATTCTAAAGCGTAACAGGCTCCCGCCGTTTGCCCACATATTTGTCGACTAGACGGCTCTTCTCGCCGTTTACCCACCTTGAACTAAGATGGCCAAATGTCTTCCCGCCGTTTACCCAACCTTTCGAAAAGACAGCTAGTCCGGCCGCTTACCCACCCATTCGATCCCCCTTAGGAAATCCATCGGAAGTTGCCCGCAAGCCTGACCCCTCGAACCCCTGGCATCGACCGTCAACTCGCCAGCTATCTCCGTACATCAGCTTAGGCCGGGGCCTACCGTGTGAGTTGGCGGAACATGCAGCCGCAACAGAGGGTCGCTGAATGCCGGTGAATGGACTTAGAATTTTTTTTCTGCCTTGTCGCTCACTTACGAAGTGACCTAATGCATTTTGGAAAAATTCTGATAAAATTAACATGGTTGAGAAACGTTATTTAAAATTTCGTCCCAAAAATCCAGCCCTGTACGATGCTTCGTTGAAAAGTTATGATTTTTTTTGTGCGTTTTGCTGCCTTGTCGCTCACTTACGAAGTGACCTAATGCATTTTGGAAAAATTCTGAAAAAATTCACACGTTTGAGAAACGGTATTTAAAACATCGTCCCTAAAATCCAGCCCTCTACGTAGCTTCGTTGAAAAGTTATTTATTTTTTGTGCGTTTTTAACTTTTTTTTCATGGAAAAAATAAAAAAATTGAATATCGGCCACAGCCAGAACTTCCTGCCCGGATAGCTCTATATTTCCCGCCATTTACCCACTTATTTTTCGACTAGACGGCTACTACCGCCGCTTACCCTCCTTATATTAAGATGGCCAAAGTTTCTCCCGCCGTTTACCCATCCTTTCGATCCCGCTGTTTTTGAAGAGGAACAAGTGGGCAGGAGGCGGCCGTGGCCTTACGGAAGGAACCATCCCGGCATTAGCCCGAAGACGAAGTGGGAAACCACGGAAAACCACTTCGAGGATGGCTGAAATTGGACTTGGAAAATTTTTGCTGCCCTGTCGCTCACTTACGAAGTGACCTAATGCGTTTTGGAAAAATTCTGAAAAACTTCACACGTTTGAGAAACGTTATTTAAAACTTCGTCCCAAAAATCCAGCCCTGTACGTTGCTTCGTTGAAGGGTAATGAATTTTTTTGTGCGTTTTTAACATTTTTTTCATGGAAAAAATAAAAAATTAGAAAATCGGCCACAGCCAGATCTTCCTGCCCAGATAGCACTATTTTTCAGTAAAAACGAATTTTAATTCTAAACCGTAACAGGCTCCCGCCGTTTGCCCACTTATTTGTCGACTAGACGGCTCCTTCGGCCGCTTACCCACCTTGCATTAAGATGGCCAAATGTCTTCCCGCCGTTTACCCAACCTTTCGAAAAGACAGGTAGTCCGGCCGCTTACCCACCCATTCGATCCCTTTTAGGAAATCCGTCGGAAGTTGCCCGCAAGCCTGACCCCTCGAACCCCTGGCATCGACCGTCAACTCACCAGCCATCTCCGTACATCAGCTTAGGCCGGGGCCTCGCGTGTGAGTTGGCGTAATATGCAGCCGTAACAGATGGTCGCTGAAAGCCGGTGAATGGACTTAGAAAATTTTTGCTGCCTTGTCGCTCACTAACGAAGTGACCTAATGCATTTTGGAAAAATTCTGAAAAAATTAACATGTTTGAGAAAAGTTATTTAAAACTTCGTCCCAAAAATCCAGCCCTGTACTTTGCTTCGTTGAAGAGTTATAAATTTTTTGTGTGTTTTGCTGCCTTGTCGCTCACTTACGAAGTGACCTAATGCATTTTGGAAAATTTCTGAAAAAATTAAAATGTTTGAGAAACGTTATTTAAAACTTCGTCCCAAAATCCAGCCCTGTACTTTGCTTCGTTGAAGAGTTATAAATTTTTTGTGCGTTTAGCTGCCTTGTCGCTCACTTACGAAGTGACCTAATGCATTTTGGAAAATTTCTGAAAAAATTAAAATGTTTGAGAAACGTTATTTAAAACTTCGTCCCAAAATCCAGCCCTGTACGTTGCTTCGTTGAAGAGTTATGAATTTTTTTTGTGCTTTTTGCTGCCTTGTCGCTCACTTACGAAGTGACCTAATGCATTTTGGAAAAATTCTATAAAAATTAACATGTTTGAGAAACGTTATTTGAAATTTCGTCCAAAAAATCCAGCCCTGTACGTTGCTTCGTTGAAAAGTTATGAATTTTTTGTGCGTTTTTAACATTTTTTTCATGGAAAAAATAAAAATTTTGAAAATCGGCCACAGCTAGATCTTCTGGCCCGGATAGCACTATTTTTTAGTAAAAACGAATTTTAATCTTAAAAAATAACAGGCTCTGCAAATACTATCTTTGTACGACCCTCGGCTGGACGCGGCGGAGAGTGCGCGAGAGACTTGCGGTTATCGCAGGCAGTCAGCAAGTGTACTATCCCTCCTGAACATGACGTAGGGTATTGTATGGGGTGAATCAGGTCACTGGCATCTGAAACTGTTAGGACCTCCCCAGCACTGCAATGCCGCGAGCCTCTACCTCTTGGATATGCTCATGTGCGGCAAACAGTCATGATCAAGTAACCACTCGCTCCTCCTCGAGCGTGATATTGTCTCGTCCCGCAGGGACTTGTACGGATCTGCCCTCTGCGGCAGTTGACGAAGTGGAGAGGTGATGATGGATGAAAGGGCCGCCGGACTCGTCCGGTAGAGGTTCCTATGAGATGACCGGCCGGGTTAGAGAGCACCTCCTGAAACCCGAGCCACGAAAGGTCTAGTCAGGAGGGGGGCGCCTTCCTCGGCGCGGATATATTGATGAAGCTTCTAGCCTCTCTGTCCCGCCGCTTGTCAGCGGGCTTTGTTGGCGGCTTTCGAGCAGCGCTCTTCCTCGAGCAGCTCCCTGGTTGATCCTGCCAGTAGTCATATGCTTGTTTGGTAGTTTATTGGCTAAGGAATAACCCACCCACCAAGGGAAGATGATTAAGAAAAGGAAGTAGATTTTGGATTGGAGAAAAGGATAGAAAAATAGGAGGAGAGTCCCACAAAATTAATAAGTTTACCTTTAAACACACTTAAAGGTGGTTGCCACCGAGAATCCGCTCTCGGATACCTAAAATGAGTAAGGACTTGGTCTAAGCTGACGAGAAACACAGATAGAACTTGGGCGGTTTGCAAGAGAGTAGCTTTCGTATAATCCCTCTCAAGCATATATAAAATTACTATGGGGAAGAGTGATGGTCTGGCAAGACTGAGAGTAACAAATTTACTGTATGTCTGCTCAAAGAAATTCGTTTTTGCAAAATAATTCGAAGAAGGCCAATGATTTAACTCAGGTTTGGTATTTTCAATTTCCAAAATTATGGAGTTCCTGTAAAGGCGACCAAGTGTCTCTAAGAAGGAAAATGATAAAAGATTATACCTTATGGAGTAATTTTGGTAAATGAACCAATGGTTGCATTGGAAAATGGCTAAGCTTTTACTCAGCGAGGAGCCGGCTAAAAGTTTAGACAAAAAGAAACACTTATCTTTTAGAAAACTGACCATAAGTTTTCGGAGAGGGTCTCCACAAGCAGGTAGCTAGCTTAGCGAGCTTTACTTGCCTTACTGGCCAATTAGAATTAGCTATTAAAGCTAAAAGGAACTTTAGTGAGGTGAAAATTAAGAGTTCTTGCTCAAATGCAACTAATGGTGAAAGCCCTATTAATGATTTTAATGGCATTGAGTAGGGAGAGCCAAGGAAGACAGGATTTTGCCTAAACTTTGTATTAGAAAATGAAAAAGCGAAAAGAAACGCTTCATTTATTTAACAATTCAAAGAAGTTTGAGGAAATTAACAATTATGTAATATAATTTTGACAAACATAGTTCATTTAAACTTTTTTAAGAAATGGGGTCGCAGACCTCCTCACATTAAATGATTGCTCCAGGCAATTGACAATTTATGAGGTTTAAAACCTTACATGTTTCTAAAATCTTTATAAGATTTAAACAAATAACCAATGAAGTAATTAAAGTTTGAACATTTAATTGGAGTACAAAGAATGTACCTTAAGAAATTCCTGAGAGAATATTCTAGAAAAAGTGAAAACTTCTAAAATAACAATAAGAAAAACATGAAGAATAAGATAGAAGTTCCTACAACTTCTTATATTTATACAGAATTAACGTTGGTTATTATGCAAATAAGGGAAGGTCACTTACTGTGAAACCTGAAGAAAGTTAAAAGGAAGGTTCTAGACTTCCCAAGTTTGAGTAGGAATCACTAGCCAAATGGGACAGTTTCCATTTCGTGAAACCTGAACATGACTCGCTCAAGAGTTTAAAGAATTGGTTTCCCTGATTATAGGAAAAGAACAATGTGAATTTGAAACGTGTATCACACACACAATTATGCAGAAATTAATTAATGTTAAACTAGCAAAGTTGGATGGGCACTTCGTGAGTGACACCTTATAGAAAAGTTACAATTTTATTAATATGGGTTGTTAGTAGAAGGTTGAGGAAAGATCATTGGGATATAGGATCAATGTTCATGGCCGTATTTAATGTAAACGGACGATCGCGACGCGGTAGAAACGTGGAGCAAGCACTGGTTATCACTGTAGTCTGTAAAGATGGATGCAAAGTTCACTATAGAAACACTAAAGTTTATGAGAAAGAAAGTTATTGCAATTATGGAAATAACTGATTGCACTATATAGGTGAGAGTCTATTTCTTGAGAAAGTTGTGATTTACAATTAAATGTACCATAGAACATTCCAGCGGTTCCAGCGGTGGAAGAAAGTTAGCTATTGCAACAATTTGTAAGGAAGATTCCTCATTTTAAATATTATTGTCACAAGTGAGTGAAAAATACCTGACGGCAAGACTCGCAGATAGAGTACAAGATCTCGAAGGTTCCAGAACGACCTTAGTAGAAAAATGGGGTTGAGAAAATCCAACGGAGGAACTAGCTTGGTGAATTATAGACAGCGGGTATTAGATAATATCCCACGTAGTGAGAGGATTTCTCATTTGAATAGCTTAAGAAGAGCTCTTTTTTAGTAAGGTTGGCTTATACAAGCAAAAGCTCAACATGGCAAATCCCACGAAGAATGATTTTTGCCCCAAAATAAATAATTTCACACTGTCTATAAAAGTATCGTTAAAAGCACGTGGAAGTTAAAACCATGAAGATGAGGTTAAAACTTTTATGATGGTACTTATCTTAATTTCATGTTGAAGGCGAAGTTTCTTTTGATGACAACTACCTTGCCAACATGGCGTAGAAGAGTGTGTGCCTCTTGGTTTGAGGAGACTAGCTCGAGAGGAGCTTTAACTGACCGAGTCAACTGCCGATTGCGAAGTGAGACCTTCTCAACGGAGCACGGAGGGTCCAAGGAAGGGGGAAAGAGTGGGGGTAGGAGACAAAAGGAGAACATATAAGCATTGCCAATGTTACAACAAAAAATGATCTTCTCTTGCTGAGCTGGTCTTCAAAGAGTTGATAACAGGCGATACTAGCGCAGCATGGTGAGTAAAAAAGTAGACGTAGTTCCCTTGCTCATGGAGATAATAGCTGGCGATGGCAGCAAAATCTGGTGGCCAGATGGAGAAGGAATTCCTCTTGCGCCAGGAAGAGTTGAAGAGCTTCAGAGATTCGCTGCTAGATGACGCTAGGTGAGTCACAGAGAATATATATCTAGAACAGACTCATGAAGACATAAGAGACAGGAACCAAAGAGAAACTAGAAGATCACTGTTGGTGTTTGACAAAGAGGAAGGAAAGAACATGGAAAAGCATTCAAAATTGTAATCTCTCGTACCGTGTATTCCAAGAATACACCACTTGTCTCAAAGATTAAGCCATGCATGTCTCAGTGCAAGCCAAATTAAGGTGAAACCGCGAATGGCTAATTAAATCAGTTATGGTTCCTTAGATCGTACCACATTACTTGGATAACTGTGGTAATTCTAGAGCTAATACATGCAAACAGAGTCCCGACCAGAAGTGGAAGGGACGCTCTTATTAGATCAAAACCAATCGGTCGGCTCGTCCGGTCCGTTTGCCTTGGTGACTCTGAATAACTTTGGGCTGATCGCACGGTCCTGGAACCAGCGACGCATCTTTCAAATGTCTGCCTTATCAACTGTCGATGGTAGGTTCTGCGCCTACCATGGTTGTAACGGGTAACGGGGAATCAGGGTTCGATTCCGGAGAGGGAGCCTGAGAAACGGCTACCACATCCAAGGAAGGCAGCAGGCACGCAAATTACCCAATCCCGGCACGGGGAGGTAGTGACGAAAAATAACGATACGGGACTCATCCGAGGCCCCGTAAACGGAATGAGTACAC